>OY482671.1:65945675-66073175 GCA_960531455.1 Urophora cardui | reverse complement strand
CTCCTTATCAACTCTTCGCCACCATGTTTGAATAGCTCGGCTTGCAAGCCGTCAGTGCCCGGCGCTTTATTATTCTTAAGCCTAGATACTGCTATTCGCACTTCGTCATGATCAGGTGGTGGAACATGCCTACCATCATCTGCTATTGGGGATTCGGGTCGTACATCTTCTCCTTCCGCAATTTCACTGTTGCCATTATCTAGCAAGGAGGAGAAGTGATCCCTCCACAACTTAAGTATGCTCTGGACATCAGTTACCAGATCACCGTTATCATTCGGGCAGGAATTTGCCCCGGTCTTGAAACCTTCAGTCTCCGCCTGATTTCTTGATAGAATTTTCGAGCATCGTTCCTACCCGCCAGCATCTCAAGCTCTTCACACTCGCGCCTTTCAGCCTCCCTTTTCTTCTTTCGAAAAAGGCGCCTCTCTTCCTTCCTCGCCGTTCGATAACGCTCCCATACGCTTCGCGGTGCGCCCGCTCACAATGTAGCCCTGTAGGCGGCGTTCTTTCTTTCCGAGACATCGCGACATTCCTTGTCGTACCAGGTGTTTTTGCGGGCTCGCTTGTATCCAATAGATTCCTCAGCGGCGATACGAAGTGAACGAGCGATGTGTTCCCATTCCTCAGATACATCGTTTGGTGAAGGATTGCTCTCAGAGAGCAGGAGTGAGAGCCGAGTGGTGTATTCATTGGCTGTCTGCGTCATGTGCAGCCTTTCGACTTCAAACTTTCCCTGCTTTCCTGTTGGCACATTCTTTGCTGCACAGAGGCGGGTGCGTACCTTGGCTGCTACAAGATAGTGGTCGGAGTCGACATTGGGACCACGGATTGTGCGCACATCTAGGATGCTGGAGCTGTGTCTGCCGTCGATCATGACGTGATCAATTTGATTTCGCGTTTTTCGATCAGGAGACAGCCATGTGGCTTGGTGTATTTTTTTGTGCTGGAATCTGGTACCGCTAATGACCATGTTTCGTGACCCGGCGAAGTCGATCAGCCTCGTCCCATTGGGACTCGTTACGTCGTGGAGACTGAATTTTCCGACTGTGCTGCCAAAGATACCTTCCTTACCCACCCTGGCACCCTGGCATCGCCAAGCACAATCTTAATGTCGTGACGGGTGCAGCGGTCGTAGGCATGCTCTAACTGCTCATAGAAAGTGTCTTTGATCGCATCGTCATTCTCTTCCGTCGGGGCGTGGGCGCAGATGAGAGATATGTTGAAAAATCTCGCTTTGATGCGGATGGTGGCTAGACGCTCGTTCACTGGCGTGAACGACAGTACTCGGCAGCTGAGTCTCTTTCCCACCACAAAACCAACACCAAATATACGCTCCTCTGCATGGCCACTGTAATATATAGCGCAAGGCCCACATTTCTTCTTGCCTTGCCCCTTCCACCGCATCTCTTGTATGGCGGTGATGTCAGCTTTCACTCTTTCGAGGACATCAACCAGCTGGGCAGAGGCACCTTCCCAATTAAGGGTCCGGACGTTCCAGGTGTCCAGGTGCTTACCCTCAAATCATAGTCCTTTAAACGTTTACCGTGGTTGTCATCAGCAAGGGGTGGTCTCATCCGAGGCTTTGTTGTTGTTTTCATTGGATAGGATTTTTACGTGGTGGGTCCCAATCCCGACGCACAACCCGCCCTGCGGGAGTTGTATATTGTTACACGTTTATATAGCGAGCCGCTTGCTCCAAGACAGACGCCCGCTCGCAGCAGCACCTTCTGGTGAACAGACGCTGCAGTTATTCCCCTCAACAAGCCCACTTTAGTTCACCACCAAACGGGTGTTCGGTGGCTATCCAGATGACACTGCGCGGAAGTCGTGAGCTGCTTGCTCCGCATGCAAAAGAATCGCTCTGGCCACCCCCAGGTGGATGGCAGTCAGAAGCTTTCCCCACTTACGTGGACTTCTACATACGGAGCCATCCTCCATCCTTACTCTGAACTCGCAATACTGTGTATCGCACATTGCTGTGTCTCCATATAAAAAGTGGGCAAAAATAGAATAATGGACGTATTTGATAAAAATTCGTTTCTAGGTGGATTAGAGTTCGGAGATTTCAAAAGTCTATTTTTTTTTTACCTAGCTCTTACACCCAGAAAAAAAATCGTCTGAAATCAACCGAAAATCAAAAAATTTTGTGGTTCATTTTTTTCAACACGATGCTTAATGTATGCCATCATGTAAAAGTGTAAATTTAACACTACTGTCAAGTGTTAGTTTAACAGGATGATAACCGTACAATTAACACTAAAATTATTGAGTTTTCCTGCTGATATTACAATTTTAACTAGTTAATGTTACAATTTAAGCTAGTTAAATTAACACGAAATGGTCGTGTTGAATTAACAATACCATCTTTTTGATTTTACCTTAAATTTATTGTTAAATTAACTAAAAAGTCTTTTTGATTATACAATTTATTTTTATAAATAAAAAACATAAAATATATAACCATCAGATCAATAAAGCAGCTGCTTCGGTATCGCTGGATATGGGACGACCACAAAAGCACTTAAATATTCGATATAAATAATGTTACAAGCTCTGGTGGTACATAATCGAAAATAGGACTGTAACCTTCTATAAATGCGATGCTAAGCTATCATATTCGAGTACATCACCCGCACAGCCGACCAAATTGAAAGCGTTCTTCTCATACAAACACAAATGTATCGGCGATAGTTTATACATGGGCGATAGTACTATCACTGGCAACGAGTAATGTTTGGCCGCTAACGCAACGGTATATGCACCGCATGCTGCGCGCAAACCCCAATTCGCTAAAACACCTCCTCGTGGTGAAAATTGCAAACTATGAAGAGGAAAAAGAAAATATTGAACATTAAAAACTTTTAGAAACAAAAATGCAGTCCACCTTTAACTCACCTGCAAACCGAATATGTATATGCTAAACGCAATGATGCCAAGGCACCAAATTTTCTTTTTGTTAAAAGAAAAATAATAATTTGCGTCTTGCACGAACAGCAGAACTTCAAATGTTCAAAAAAATTGTGAAAGTTTCAAAATGGTTTTGACGTTCTGTTTTAACACTTTTTTAGATTATATTGACACATTTTTCATGGAAACTGAGATAGAAACTTGCAAAATTTAATATTCGGAAGTAGTTCCAATACTGAATAGTTCTTTTATTATTTATACAGGGCGTTTTCCTAATAATATTGAATACTTCAAGACTTCATTCTATGGCTTAATTCATGGCAAATAAGATTCTCTAAATCTCTCTTACGGAAACCCTCTAGGAATGGCAGCTACTTCTATTTTGATCCTTTTTGACTACAAAATGTTATTTTAAATTGATTATATCTTTTCGTGTGGATGTCACACGCTTAAAAAATTTGATTCATCTAAGGGTTTTGAACTCTCATTCTGGGGGGTTTTGAACTCTTGGATGCTCAGAGGATATTATGGTTTTTGATAACGAATTCTTTTCAAATGGTGTATGCAAAATTGACACTAAAGATAAACATTGATTATAAAAAGCATCGACAGGTCTCGACAAGTCTTGCTTTGTGAATGGAATTTATAGCATATCTGATGGACGAGTAGAAATCCAGATATCAGCTAAAATTGAATTTTTTATAATTGAATTCATAGTAATATTGGTTTTTTCTTTATTTTACGCTTAACTACACAGCACAGAACACTACCGCGTGTGTCTGCAGTAATAAACTTTACTAGTTTTAAAAATGGTTTGATATTTAAGTAATGGAAAATACTGTGATAACTGTAATCAGTGAAATTTGTTTTTGCAAAAGTTTGTTTTATAATGTATTGTGGAACGATCTTCCGTCATGCCTTGTCAAGTTTGGTTTGGAGACAAACCGGTTTCGGCTAATATGCGCCATCTTCAGTGTCTTTTTCGTTCTGAGTTATTTTGTGTAAGTTCGATAGTATTTATAGTAACTGACTAACATCGTTTGGTCACGTACTTCGTGTTCGTGTGATGTGTTCGTGTATTCGTGCGTTCGGGCGACGTGCATGCGTGCGTGCGTGCGAGTCTGTGCGTTTAGGTATGCAAATCTATTTTTGTACCCTCATTATCCCGGTAGGTAAAAGTCCGTTATCGTCCGCTTGTGTGTTGTTTTGTTTATGTCGGTTTTAGGCCTTTTGTCCTCTTTTGGGTATAGTAGTTTAAGCGGTTCAAATAATGTATCTGATGCGATGTTTATTTGTTCATTTATTATTTTACCTATGAATGTCTTCTGTTTGTATATCTCCATATTTTCTAATACGTTAAGTCGTTTTCCCTTATGTTGTATGTGGAGAATTTTAGCTGTTTTTCCTATTTTCATGGGTGTACACTTGTTTTCTGCCATGTGGTTGGCGAAATTTGATTCCACTGTTGTTGATGATTTCCTTATTTTCTTATTGTAATCTCTTACGTGTTCTCGATATCTCGTCTTGATTTGGCGTCCTGTTTGTCCTATATAACTATTTTGACATTCGCAAGTCAATTTGTATACGCCTTGTTTGTCAAAGGGGTCTTCCTTGTTAGTGTTGTTTCGTAGAAGTTTTTCCATGTTGTTTCTTGTTTTAAATGCTGCATTAATGTTGTACTTTTGGAAAACTTTAACCAACTTGTAAGATGTTGCTCCGGTATATGATAAGACTGCCCATTTCTTCTCTACCTTTTCTTTGTTTTCCGATTTCCTTGAAGTTATGTTTTTCTGTATTTTCTTCACCAAACTTTTTTGGTATCCGTTGTTCTCCGCGATTGTGTATATTGTGCTGAGTTCCTTGTTGTAAGCTTCCTTTTCTAACGGGGTCCGTTCAAGTCGTGTTAATAAATGTCTGAAAGCGGCGTTCTTGTGTTGTTGAGGATGGCTAGATTTATTGTGTATTACTGTATCCGTTGCTGTGGGTTTTCTGTATATTTCGTAAGTGAATGTGTTAGTCTCTTTGTTTATTTTAATTGTGAGGTCTAAGAAGTTGATTTTTCCATTTTTCTCTGCGTCCATGGTGAATTTTATATTTTTGTGTTGGCCGTTGAGGTATTCCAAAATTTTTTCTTCTTTATTTTCCGTTATGAGGCAGATGATGTCGTCTACATACCTGGCATAAAAATTTACCCCCAGATTTTTCGCCAGTTCTTCCATATAACTTTCCTCCAAATGTTGCATGAATACTTCCATAAGGATGGCTGATGTGGTGTTACCCATTCCCAGTCCGTGAGTTTGTCTGTATATTTTATTGTCAAATTTGAAATAATTCTGGTCCAGGGTTACTTTCAGTGTGTTTACGATCTCTGTTGCAATGTCTCTGTTCGATTTTTCTGTCAATATTTTAGTTAGAGTTTTTAGTGTTTCTGTCAGTGGTATCGAAGGGTATAGGTCTTTCACGTCAAACGATACCAGTTTCGAGTCCTTAGGTACGTTCAGGTTGTTCAGTTTTTCGACTAGTTCCGTCGTGTTTTTGATTGTGTATTTATTGGACAGGTCCAGTGTCTCGGTTAGTAGCTTATTCAGATGTTTTGATAGTCTATATCCTGGTGCCGATTTATGGTTTACTATTGGTCGCATAGGTGTTCCTGCTTTGTGGATTTTAGGTAGTGCGATCAGTGACGGGGCCGATGGATTCATTGTCGTAAGAGTGTAGGCTATCTTGTTGTCTACTATATTTTTTGCCTGTTTTATTGCACGCTTTATTGCCATTTGGTATTCCTCCGTTGGGTCCTTTCTCATCACTCGGCAGCCCATTTCTTTGATGAGTTGGCTTGTTTTTGTGGTGTATTCCTCTTCGTCCATTAGCGCCGTTGTATTTCCTTTGTCTGCTTTTGTTGCTATTATTTTATTTTCTCTTAGTTTTTTCCTCAATTCTTTTACCGTTTTATATTCATTTGCTACCATTTTCTTTTCATCAGCTTTTATGCTCTTTTCGATTATGCGTCTGCATAGATGCCTTGCGTGCTCCTGTTCCTCGTTTGGTATTAGTGATATGGCCACCTCTGTGTCCGCAATGGTGTTCGCCACGTCTTTTTTCCTATCGTAGCTTTCGATGTTGTATTTTAAACCTTTTTGTAGTAGCTGTGTTTCCTTGGCGTTGATTGGAAGATTTGTTAAGTTAACAAATCTTGGATGGAAAGATGTTTTTTCCTGCTGTGGGCCTTTTTTGTTGCTGTTTTGTTTTGTGTCAAGGCCGTCCAGTTTTTTGTTGAGTTTTTTATACTTGTTTTCCATGGCTCCTTTGATCTCTTCCTTTATCGCATCTAATGTTTCCAGAAGGGAACTGACAGGAATAATTCCCATCAGCTCCAGATGGATGCGTAGTAGTTCCTGATTCATGCGCTCTTTCTTTGCGTGTTGGTTCCTGATCTCGCATCTAATGAAGCTGTTCTCTGCTTTCCTTATGATTTTGCGTTTATCCTCGTTTTTCATTTTGTGTCCTATTTGCGCGTATTTTGGAATGAGTTTGCTCATTAAACATTGTTTATTAAACCATATGCTGGCTTTGGTGTTGTGTATTTTTTGTAGTCGCCTTTTGTATGCTATCAGTAGAATATTCGTCCGGATTTGATGTGCCTGACTGGCATTATTAAATATTTTCTGGTTGCTTGTTTTTCCGACTGGGTATGAATACGATGTATTGTGGAACGATCTTCCGTCATCCCTTGTCAAGTTTGGTTTGGAGACAAACCGGTTTCGGCTAATATGCGCCATCTTCAGTGTCTTTTTTCGTTCTGAGTTATTTTGTGTAAGTTCGATAGTATTTATAGTAACTGACTAACATCGTTTGGTCACGTACTTCGTGTTCGTGTGATGTGTTCGTGTATTCGTGCGTTCGGGCGACGTGCATGCGTGCGTGCGTGCGAGTCTGTGCGTTTAGGTATGCAAATCTATTTTTGTACCCTCATTATCCCGGTAGGTAAAAGTCGCACATTGCTGTGTCTCCATATAAAAAGTGGGCAAAAATAGAATAATGGACGTATTTGATAAAAATTCGTTTCTAGGTGGATTAGAGTTCGGAGATTTCAAAAGTCTATTTTTTTTTTACCTAGCTCTTACACCCAGAAAAAAAATCGTCTGAAATCAACCGAAAATCAAAAAATTTTGTGGTTCATTTTTTTCAACACGATGCTTAATGTATGCCATCATGTAAAAGTGTAAATTTAACACTACTGTCAAGTGTTAGTTTAACAGGATGATAACCGTACAATTAACACTAAAATTATTGAGTTTTCCTGCTGATATTACAATTTTAACTAGTTAATGTTACAATTTAAGCTAGTTAAATTAACACGAAATGGTCGTGTTGAATTAACAATACCATCTTTTTGATTTTACCTTAAATTTATTGTTAAATTAACTAAAAAGTCTTTTTGATTATACAATTTATTTTTATAAATAAAAAACATAAAATATATAACCATCAGATCAATAAAGCAGCTGCTTCGGTATCGCTGGATATGGGACGACCACAAAAGCACTTAAATATTCGATATAAATAATGTTACAAGCTCTGGTGGTACATAATCGAAAATAGGACTGTAACCTTCTATAAATGCGATGCTAAGCTATCATATTCGAGTACATCACCCGCACAGCCGACCAAATTGAAAGCGTTCTTCTCATACAAACACAAATGTATCGGCGATAGTTTATACATGGGCGATAGTACTATCACTGGCAACGAGTAATGTTTGGCCGCTAACGCAACGGTATATGCACCGCATGCTGCGCGCAAACCCCAATTCGCTAAAACACCTCCTCGTGGTGAAAATTGCAAACTATGAAGAGGAAAAAGAAAATATTGAACATTAAAAACTTTTAGAAACAAAAATGCAGTCCACCTTTAACTCACCTGCAAACCGAATATGTATATGCTAAACGCAATGATGCCAAGGCACCAAATTTTCTTTTTGTTAAAAGAAAAATAATAATTTGCGTCTTGCACGAACAGCAGAACTTCAAATGTTCAAAAAAATTGTGAAAGTTTCAAAATGGTTTTGACGTTCTGTTTTAACACTTTTTTAGATTATATTGACACATTTTTCATGGAAACTGAGATAGAAACTTGCAAAATTTAATATTCGGAAGTAGTTCCAATACTGAATAGTTCTTTTATTATTTATACAGGGCGTTTTCCTAATAATATTGAATACTTCAAGACTTCATTCTATGGCTTAATTCATGGCAAATAAGATTCTCTAAATCTCTCTTACGGAAACCCTCTAGGAATGGCAGCTACTTCTATTTTGATCCTTTTTGACTACAAAATGTTATTTTAAATTGATTATATCTTTTCGTGTGGATGTCACACGCTTAAAAAATTTGATTCATCTAAGGGTTTTGAACTCTCATTCTGGGGGGTTTTGAACTCTTGGATGCTCAGAGGATATTATGGTTTTTGATAACGAATTCTTTTCAAATGGTGTATGCAAAATTGACACTAAAGATAAACATTGATTATAAAAAGCATCGACAGGTCTCGACAAGTCTTGCTTTGTGAATGGAATTTATAGCATATCTGATGGACGAGTAGAAATCCAGATATCAGCTAAAATTGAATTTTTTATAATTGAATTCATAGTAATATTGGTTTTTTCTTTATTTTACGCTTAACTACACAGCACAGAACACTACCGCGTGTGTCTGCAGTAATAAACTTTACTAGTTTTAAAAATGGTTTGATATTTAAGTAATGGAAAATACTGTGATAACTGTAATCAGTGAAATTTGTTTTTGCAAAAGTTTGTTTTATAATGTATTGTGGAACGATCTTCCGTCATGCCTTGTCAAGTTTGGTTTGGAGACAAACCGGTTTCGGCTAATATGCGCCATCTTCAGTGTCTTTTTCGTTCTGAGTTATTTTGTGTAAGTTCGATAGTATTTATAGTAACTGACTAACATCGTTTGGTCACGTACTTCGTGTTCGTGTGATGTGTTCGTGTATTCGTGCGTTCGGGCGACGTGCATGCGTGCGTGCGTGCGAGTCTGTGCGTTTAGGTATGCAAATCTATTTTTGTACCCTCATTATCCCGGTAGGTAAAAGTCCGTTATCGTCCGCTTGTGTGTTGTTTTGTTTATGTCGGTTTTAGGCCTTTTGTCCTCTTTTGGGTATAGTAGTTTAAGCGGTTCAAATAATGTATCTGATGCGATGTTTATTTGTTCATTTATTATTTTACCTATGAATGTCTTCTGTTTGTATATCTCCATATTTTCTAATACGTTAAGTCGTTTTCCCTTATGTTGTATGTGGAGAATTTTAGCTGTTTTTCCTATTTTCATGGGTGTACACTTGTTTTCTGCCATGTGGTTGGCGAAATTTGATTCCACTGTTGTTGATGATTTCCTTATTTTCTTATTGTAATCTCTTACGTGTTCTCGATATCTCGTCTTGATTTGGCGTCCTGTTTGTCCTATATAACTATTTTGACATTCGCAAGTCAATTTGTATACGCCTTGTTTGTCAAAGGGGTCTTCCTTGTTAGTGTTGTTTCGTAGAAGTTTTTCCATGTTGTTTCTTGTTTTAAATGCTGCATTAATGTTGTACTTTTGGAAAACTTTAACCAACTTGTAAGATGTTGCTCCGGTATATGATAAGACTGCCCATTTCTTCTCTACCTTTTCTTTGTTTTCCGATTTCCTTGAAGTTATGTTTTTCTGTATTTTCTTCACCAAACTTTTTTGGTATCCGTTGTTCTCCGCGATTGTGTATATTGTGCTGAGTTCCTTGTTGTAAGCTTCCTTTTCTAACGGGGTCCGTTCAAGTCGTGTTAATAAATGTCTGAAAGCGGCGTTCTTGTGTTGTTGAGGATGGCTAGATTTATTGTGTATTACTGTATCCGTTGCTGTGGGTTTTCTGTATATTTCGTAAGTGAATGTGTTAGTCTCTTTGTTTATTTTAATTGTGAGGTCTAAGAAGTTGATTTTTCCATTTTTCTCTGCGTCCATGGTGAATTTTATATTTTTGTGTTGGCCGTTGAGGTATTCCAAAATTTTTTCTTCTTTATTTTCCGTTATGAGGCAGATGATGTCGTCTACATACCTGGCATAAAAATTTACCCCCAGATTTTTCGCCAGTTCTTCCATATAACTTTCCTCCAAATGTTGCATGAATACTTCCATAAGGATGGCTGATGTGGTGTTACCCATTCCCAGTCCGTGAGTTTGTCTGTATATTTTATTGTCAAATTTGAAATAATTCTGGTCCAGGGTTACTTTCAGTGTGTTTACGATCTCTGTTGCAATGTCTCTGTTCGATTTTTCTGTCAATATTTTAGTTAGAGTTTTTAGTGTTTCTGTCAGTGGTATCGAAGGGTATAGGTCTTTCACGTCAAACGATACCAGTTTCGAGTCCTTAGGTACGTTCAGGTTGTTCAGTTTTTCGACTAGTTCCGTCGTGTTTTTGATTGTGTATTTATTGGACAGGTCCAGTGTCTCGGTTAGTAGCTTATTCAGATGTTTTGATAGTCTATATCCTGGTGCCGATTTATGGTTTACTATTGGTCGCATAGGTGTTCCTGCTTTGTGGATTTTAGGTAGTGCGATCAGTGACGGGGCCGATGGATTCATTGTCGTAAGAGTGTAGGCTATCTTGTTGTCTACTATATTTTTTGCCTGTTTTATTGCACGCTTTATTGCCATTTGGTATTCCTCCGTTGGGTCCTTTCTCATCACTCGGCAGCCCATTTCTTTGATGAGTTGGCTTGTTTTTGTGGTGTATTCCTCTTCGTCCATTAGCGCCGTTGTATTTCCTTTGTCTGCTTTTGTTGCTATTATTTTATTTTCTCTTAGTTTTTTCCTCAATTCTTTTACCGTTTTATATTCATTTGCTACCATTTTCTTTTCATCAGCTTTTATGCTCTTTTCGATTATGCGTCTGCATAGATGCCTTGCGTGCTCCTGTTCCTCGTTTGGTATTAGTGATATGGCCACCTCTGTGTCCGCAATGGTGTTCGCCACGTCTTTTTTCCTATCGTAGCTTTCGATGTTGTATTTTAAACCTTTTTGTAGTAGCTGTGTTTCCTTGGCGTTGATTGGAAGATTTGTTAAGTTAACAAATCTTGGATGGAAAGATGTTTTTTCCTGCTGTGGGCCTTTTTTGTTGCTGTTTTGTTTTGTGTCAAGGCCGTCCAGTTTTTTGTTGAGTTTTTTATACTTGTTTTCCATGGCTCCTTTGATCTCTTCCTTTATCGCATCTAATGTTTCCAGAAGGGAACTGACAGGAATAATTCCCATCAGCTCCAGATGGATGCGTAGTAGTTCCTGATTCATGCGCTCTTTCTTTGCGTGTTGGTTCCTGATCTCGCATCTAATGAAGCTGTTCTCTGCTTTCCTTATGATTTTGCGTTTATCCTCGTTTTTCATTTTGTGTCCTATTTGCGCGTATTTTGGAATGAGTTTGCTCATTAAACATTGTTTATTAAACCATATGCTGGCTTTGGTGTTGTGTATTTTTTGTAGTCGCCTTTTGTATGCTATCAGTAGAATATTCGTCCGGATTTGATGTGCCTGACTGGCATTATTAAATATTTTCTGGTTGCTTGTTTTTCCGACTGGGTATGAATACGATGTATTGTGGAACGATCTTCCGTCATCCCTTGTCAAGTTTGGTTTGGAGACAAACCGGTTTCGGCTAATATGCGCCATCTTCAGTGTCTTTTTTCGTTCTGAGTTATTTTGTGTAAGTTCGATAGTATTTATAGTAACTGACTAACATCGTTTGGTCACGTACTTCGTGTTCGTGTGATGTGTTCGTGTATTCGTGCGTTCGGGCGACGTGCATGCGTGCGTGCGTGCGAGTCTGTGCGTTTAGGTATGCAAATCTATTTTTGTACCCTCATTATCCCGGTAGGTAAAAGTCCGTTATCGTCCGCTTGTGTGTTGTTTTGTTTATGTCGGTTTTAGGCCTTTTGTCCTCTTTTGGGTATAGTAGTTTAAGCGGTTCAAATAATGTATCTGATGCGATGTTTATTTGTTCATTTATTATTTTACCTATGAATGTCTTCTGTTTGTATATCTCCATATTTTCTAATACGTTAAGTCGTTTTCCCTTATGTTGTATGTGGAGAATTTTAGCTGTTTTTCCTATTTTCATGGGTGTACACTTGTTTTCTGCCATGTGGTTGGCGAAATTTGATTCCACTGTTGTTGATGATTTCCTTATTTTCTTATTGTAATCTCTTACGTGTTCTCCATATCTCGTCTTGATTTGGCGTCCTGTTTGTCCTATATAACTATTTTGACATTCGCAAGTCAATTTGTATACGCCTTGTTTGTCAAAGGGGTCTTCCTTGTTAGTGTTGTTTCGTAGAAGTTTTTCCATGTTGTTTCTTGTTTTAAATGCTGCATTAATGTTGTACTTTTGGAAAACTTTAGCCAACTTGTAAGATGTTGCTCCGGTATATGATAAGACTGCCCATTTCTTCTCTACCTTTTCTTTGTTTTCCGATTTCCTTGAAGTTATGTTTTTCTGCATTTTCTTCACCAAACTTTTTTGGTATCCGTTGTTCTCCGCGATTGTGTATATTGTGCTGAGTTCCTTGTTGTAAGCTTCCTTTTCTAACGGGGTCCGTTCAAGTCGTGTTAATAAATGTCTGAAAGCGGCGTTCTTGTGTTGTTGAGGATGGCTAGATTTATTGTGTATTACTGTATCCGTTGCTGTGGGTTTTCTGTATATTTCGTAAGTGAATGTGTTAGTCTCTTTGTTTATTTTAATTGTGAGGTCTAAGAAGTTGATTTTTCCATTTTTCTCTGCGTCCATGGTGAATTTTATATTTTTGTGTTGGCCGTTGAGGTATTCCAAAATTTTTTCTTCTTTATTTTCCGTTATGAGGCAGATGATGTCGTCTACATACCTGGCATAAAAATTTACCCCCAGATTTTTCGCCAGTTCTTCCATATAACTTTCCTCCAAATGTTGCATGAATACTTCCATAAGGATGGCTGATGTGGGGTTACCCATTCCCAGTCCGTGAGTTTGTCTGTATATTTTATTGTCAAATTTGAAATAATTCTGGTCCAGGGTTACTTTCAGTGTGTTTACGATCTCTGTTGCAATGTCTCTGTTCGATTTTTCTGTCAATATTTTAGTTAGAGTTTTTAGTGTTTCTGTCAGTGGTATCGAAGGGTATAGGTCTTTCACGTCAAACGATACCAGTTTCGAGTCCTTAGGTACGTTCAGGTTGTTCAGTTTTTCGACTAGTTCCGTCGTGTTTTTGATTGTGTATTTATTGGACAGGTCCAGTGTCTCGGTTAGTAGCTTATTCAGATGTTTTGATAGTCTATATCCTGGTGCCGATTTATGGTTTACTATTGGTCGCATAGGTGTTCCTGCTTTGTGGATTTTAGGTAGTGCGATCAGTGACGGGGCCGATGGATTCATTGTCGTAAGAGTGTAGGCTATCTTGTTGTCTACTATATTTTTTGCCTGTTTTATTGCACGCTTTATTGCCATTTGGTATTCCTCCGTTGGGTCCTTTCTCATCACTCGGCAGCCCATTTCTTTGATGAGTTGGCTTGTTTTTGTGGTGTATTCCTCTTCGTCCATTAGCACCGTTGTATTTCCTTTGTCTGCTTTTGTTGCTATTATTTTATACTTAACCTTAAAAAAAAAAAAACGATTTTCTTCGAAAAGCGCAATTAGTCTGCAGACTTTTTCTTATTTCAAAGAAAAATGCCCCTTCTTTCAAATAAAAGAATAAAAAAAAACATTCTTTTACATACTTTTTTTTATCCCTTTGTAAACTTAGGAATTTTTAAAATTTTCTGCAACAAATTTTAGGGTGTAGCAAATAGGCGATCTCAGCCAGGAAACTCAATATTTCTTAAAAAGCTCTATAGAGTGGTTTCCTTACAGATTTTCTAATTACCCCAGGTTAGGTTAGGTTAGAGTGGCTGCCATAGGGGCACACTTAGGCCAGTGCATAGGCCCATTGTGATACCACAAGAAGAAAAACAGATTACTCCTCCTTTTTAAACCAGTTTGATAACCTAATGAAATTCACCAGGTCCTTTATGTCGACAACCGCGACTTTAGATAGGCTCTCCAGGAAAGGTGTCCCAAGAAAGCGTCGTGTGGCGCTGTTAAGAGCAGGGCAATGGCAAATGAGGTGTTCGATTGTCTCCTCTTCCTCATCATCTTTGCAGCTTCTGCAGCATCTACGGTAGGGTGCACCCAGTCTCTCTGCGTGTTTCCCGATGAGGCAGTGTCCTGTGAGCACCCCTACAAGGTTCGAGATTTCCTCTCTCCTTAGAGTACATATTTGACGAGATCGCTTGTGGTCCCACTTCGGCCAGGTTTGTCTTGATGTTCGACATACTGGGTTCTGTTGCCATCTATCGCTTGCTAGTTTAAAGATATGCTGTTTAAGCATTAGCTTGCATGTGGCAAACGGCATACCTATGCGTTCTTTGTCAGGAAGAACCTGCTCGGTAGTGCCTTGCCTTGCAAGCTTATCTGCCCTACAATTTCCCTCGATATCCCTATGTCCCGGGACCCACACGAGGTGCAAACGGGTCTGTTTGGCCATCTCCTGCAGAGATCGGCGACAGTCCAGTGTTAGTTCAGAATTGAACGAGTTGGAGCCAAGAGACTTAATTGCTGCTTGGCTGTCGCTGAAGATGAATAGATCCCTGTGGATAGGTTCATGTCCTATACGGTTGACAGCCTCCATTATAGCTGACACTTCAGCCTGGTAAACGCTGCAGTGGTCGGGTAGTCTAAAAGCTGGCTGTAGATTCAAGTCATGTGAAAAGACTCCACCTACAACTTTGTTGTCCAGTTTCGAGCCATCGGTGTAGATGGAAACGCTACCTGGGGTTGGATAGCACCGATTTGGCTCTTCCCACTCATCCCTTTTTGGAATTCTTGTTCCGTAGTTGCTGTCTGCGACTATTGTAGTAGTACAGCGGTCCGTACTACCGAGTAGAAAACCTAATTTGCTTAGAATGCTAGAGTGTCCTGTGGCTTTTGTATGCCAACCGGATGACTCTCTTAAACGTAGAGCTGACGTAGCCGCTACTTGAAAACCTGCTAAATCTAATGGCAAGATATCTAGAATGGCCTGCAGAGCTTCACTAGGCGTCGTCCTGAGTGCTCCACTTATGCCGATCATGCTAGATCTGTGGGCTCTGCTCAGAACGTTAAGGTTTGACGCCTTGCTCAAAGCGGGCCACCATACTACGACCCCATATAGCAGGATTGGTCGAATGATCGCAGTGTAAATCCACCTGCAAATTCTGGGACTAAGTCCCCACTTTTTGCCTATGGCTCTTTTGCATGTGTATAAAGCAATATATGCTTTGTTTTGACGCTGAATGATGTTATCCTTCCAGTTCAGCTTTTTGTCCAGAACTACCCCTAGGAATTTAGCCTTGTCGGCCAGGGCCAGGCGAACGCCATTTAGTTCTGGTAGATTTAACGGTGGTATTTTATACCGCCTAGTATAGAGGACAAGTTCCACCTTATTTGAATTGACACTGAGCCCACAACGAGAGGACAACGCTGAGATCTCTCGCAGTGCTACCTGCTTCAGATCACATAAGGTCTGTGGGAACTTCCCTCTGTAAGCTAAAGCAAGGTCGTCCGCATATGCCACGACTCTCCCGCCGCCCCAAACTGCGTCTCTTTAAAAGTGAGTTGACAGTGAGGTTCCATAGCAGCGGGGAGAGGACACCACCCTGGGGTGTGCCTCTGAAAACATAGCGTGTAGATTTGACCTCGCCCATTGATGAGAGTACAATCCTTCCCCTCAAAAGTTGATCAATCAACCCAATCAGAGATACGTCAACGCCTAAGTGACTTAAAGCGTTGCTTATGGCCTCTGGGGTGACATTGTTAAATGCGCCTTCGATGTCTAGAAAGGCCACCAGGCAGAACTCCTTATCGGCCAAGGATGATTCAATGGTAGAAACCAGACTATGTAATGCCGTTTCGGTTGATTTCCCTTTAAGATATGCATGTTGATATCCAGACAGAAGTTTACTGTCAATTGTAATAGAGAGGAAATTACTTATTATCCTCTCCAGCGTCTTGAACAAGAAGGAGGAAAGACTTATTGGCCTATAATCCTTCGGCTCATAGTGCGAGGCTTTCCCAGCCTTAGGAATGAATATAACCGAGACGCGTCTCCACGTATTCGGGATATGATTGAATGCAAGACAAGCAACGAATATGCGTTGAAGCCAGCTTGCTGATGTCCCCAGGGTATATAGGAGTTGTGCAGGAATGATCCCGTCTGGTCCCGCAGCCTTATAGGGTTTGAAGCTTTTGATTGTCCACCTAACCCGTTCCTCAGTCACAGGTATATTAACAGCGATACCCGTTGATGGTATCGCCAGTCCATTTCGCGAGCTACCAGGAAAGTGTGTGTCCAGCAGCAGCTCTAGAGTTTCCTTTTCTGAATCCGTTCAGGATCCATCAGGCTGCCGAAGGTAGCCCAATGACGTTTGTGTTCTTGAGAGCACGTATCTAAGTCTTGCCGTCTCATCGACGCTTTCGACTCCGGTACAGAAGTTCCTCCAAGAGGTTCTCTTCGATTGTCTCAGGGCTTTTTTATAAGCCCTTAGATTTTCTTTATATTGCAGCCACTCGGGCTCATTGTCGAGTCATTTGGCTCTGTTGAATTGCTTCCTGCAAGATTTTCGAAGTGAGTCCAGTCCGCAGGACCACCAATGAGGTTTCCGCTTGCCCCGCGGTCTCGGTTCCGGACAAGCTATGTTAAAAGCGTTTGAGAGCGCATTAGTGAAGGTACCGACCAGATCCTCCAATTCCCCTGTCGACCAGGGATATAACCAAAAAGGTTAGTGATGTGTTAACTCGATGGCCGATCTTTGGAAATGAAGCCTCTCACCCTCAATCTCCTACTTTTCCTTCACGTTTGGTGGCACTGTTAACCCCAACCATCTAGGACGGGGAACAGATAAAGTAGGTGAGGACCACACCTCCATTTTGACCTTGCTTTGTCTACGGACTTTCTCTGGCTCTTCTATTCGGATTAGTTTGCTTCGGGCTGGCGGGCGTGGTAATCTGACACCTGAGTATGTGGGGTGACACCCCACAAAAATGGCTGTCAGGCTAACGTCGCAACCGTCTTCCGCCCCGTTAAAACTTGGCAAGTCTCGGAGTACGTTCCCAGCCGTCGTCGTTAAGTTGGCGGTGCAGGTGCAGTTGAGATAACTCCTGTCTTTGCACGGATGGCTCTGGGCCCCCCCACATGACGGCGGGGGTTCCAACCTCCCCAGGCTGTCCCTGATTTCACACATAACCTGGGATCCTTAGTGACTGCACGAAACGGGGAAGGATAGCGCCTTCGAGTTGGGCCCTTTTTACATGGAAAATTCAAACTCAAACTTAAAAAATAAAACAAAAAAATCTTCGTCCTCTTCCTCTCGGAGGAGGATTGCGTCGGCGCAAGCGCCAAGGACGCTTTCGCGCCTACATGGCGTACATGGGGGTGGGAGGCTTGCCTCTCACCAAACAACAACAACTTGGACTGGCGGCTCGGGGGGCTCCAGCACCAGTAGGACCGCTGGAATGGTAGCGCTGGAAACGGCGAACCATCCAGCTCCTGCTGATGCTGGACACCTCCCATGTGCTGGAACGGCGAACCTTCTTGCCGAGGCGGTGGCAATGGTTTTACGACCTGGCCACACCGAGCCAAAGGAGAAGGTAGCCGAAAGTAGGGACGATCGACGCCCGATGGATCCCAACTCCAGTGGGAGCGCTGGAACGGCAGCGCTGGAAACGGCGAGCCGCCCAGACCTCACTGATGCGGGCGGTCCATCGAGTGTTGGTACGGCGACCTTTCTCCCAGAGGCGGTGGCAGTGGTTTCGCAACCTGGCCATAGTACGCCAAAGGAGAAGGTAGCCTTCAACAGTAGGGAGAAGGGTGACATGATGGGTCCCAGCACCAGCAAGGCTGCTGTCACGGCAACGCTGGAAACGGCGAGCAGGATAGTTCTTGCTGAGGCCAGGGGTCAATCAAAAGCCGGTAAGGCAACTTTTCCCTCGACGTCAGCGGCAGTGGATTCACGACCTGGCCATGCTGACTCGAAAGGGAAGGTAGCCGAAGTTAATAATTCTACCGGGGGAGCGGCAGCGAGGGAAACTACGAGCCGCCTCCCCCTGGACAATAAACCCCAATATGGGGATAAACGGAGGGCCGTAAAGGTCCTCAAACGATACGGGGGGTGGCACTCGAAACGTTGCCCCAGGACGTGAGGGAGGCGGTAGTTAGGGCGAGAGCTCTGCTGCCATCCTTCCAAAACGCGTTGGGGAAAACTGTGGAAAGTGGCACTCCCTTTAAGCGCCAAAGGTCGGATGAGGAGATAAAGCCCCATCCGAAGCGGCTACAGCAGCACGCCGGTGTGCCCAAGCCGACCTTCGCCGAGGTTGCCAGGGACAGGATCCTCGTTGGGGTCCTGGACCGTGGAAATGACCGTGGGGCCATCCCGAAGGACAAGTGGTTGTGGGGATGGTGGTAGACGCGGGATGGTACCAAGGCCAAATCAAGGTGCTCGCTTGCGACGACGCAAGGACCGTTAGCCTGTATAAGGCTGCGGTCGCGAGGGTCGGCGAGGTGTACCCCGGTGCGCGACTAGAGGTCGTCGACTGGAAGGTCGTTCCGGTCCGGCCTAGGGCCAGGGTATGGGTTCCTGTAACCCCAGAAGCTCCAGGGAAGATCCTGAGAATGCTGCAGGTTATGAACCCATCCCTCCCTATGCAGAATTGGAGCGTCATTCGAGTCGAAGACGCAGTGGGCCCGAGAAGGGAGGTGGTCCTGGCGCTGAATAAGGAGGCTCTCGAGCCACTTAAACAGTGCCAGGGTAGGGTGAATTATGGCGTCGGGGATGTCATAATTCACGTGTACCGTGGCGACGCTCAGCGCGCCGCCGCTCCGGAAACCTCGGTGGACTCGGAAATCGAGGCGCCCGAAGCGGAGGCGGATCTCTCCGACGTGGACAGCATGAAGTCCGCCACGTCAAATTGTGCAGATGCTCTGCATGATTTGACAATGGAGGATGTCCTGCTGGACAGCGACGAAGAGGCTGCCGACGTCACGGTGGTTGAGGGGGTGGGGGCTGTGGACACTCATGAGAGTGCTACAGATAAACCTCCACCGATCTAAAGCGGCATCAGCCGCTCTCATCAGTCGCCTTTCTCAAGGCGACGTTGATGTGGTCGTCATCCAAGAACCTTGGGTGAATAACCTGAGGATTTGCGGACTGGGGGCGACTGGATACAGGCTCATCCGAGCTTGTGTTGAAGGTAATATAAGAACCTGTATATTGGTTAAGTACGAGCTAACAATGTTTCTCTTGCCTAACTTTAGCGACGGCGACATTACTGCGGCCAGCACAACGATCAAGGGCACACCGGTAACTCTGGCATCGGTGTATATGCCCTATGATTCACGCACACCTCCACCACAAGGCTTGATGATGGACCTGGTGGCCAAATATTGCCCCGGCCATCTACTCATCGGAGCGGACTCAAATTCGCATCATGTACAATGGGGCAGCTCTGACACAAATGAAAGGTGTGAGTCACTTTTTGATTACCTTTTGACAACTAACATGGTAGTGTGTAACATAGGTAATGAACCAACATTTATTACTAAAAATCGAAGAGAGGTACTAGACCTCACTTTATGTTGTGAAAAAACTTATGAGGGTGTCAAACGCTGGCGCGTTCTTGATGAACACTCTTTCTCTGACCACCGATATATAGAAATAATCTTAGATTTCTCCATTCAACAACCAGTTTTAAAAAGGAACCCACGTAACACGAGCTGGGATCTTCACAATGAACTATTTGTTAAGGGGCTGCCGGATCTTCCACCCTGTAATCCCTCGTCGACAGGGGAATTGGAGGATCTGGTCGGTACCTTCACTAATGCACTCTCAAACGCTTTTAACATAGCTTGTCCGGAACCAAGACCGCGGGGCAAGCCGAAACCTCATTGGTGGTCCTGCGAACTGGACTCACTTCGAAAATCTTGCAGGAAGCAATTCAACAGAGCCAAACGACTCGACAATGAGCCCGAGTGGCTGCAATATAAAGAAAATCTAACTGTGTAACCTAAATCAAACGCAAGTCGTCAATTTAACGCACGCACGCAAATTTTTCATATGCGTTGAACCGAAATTGACTTGCGTGCGTGTTCAGATAAAGAAATAGAAAAATACAGAAAATCAGAGAAAATCTTGTTATTTTGTGGAATATGTACCTAACAAACACGATATCAAAAGCAAGTGTCAATTTTTTTGCAAACAATCACCCACAATGCTTATTTTCAACTGTCACGCAAAACAAAAATTGGGCGTCGAATTTGCTTTTTACGCACGCCGTTCAATTTCGGTTACTCCCATACAAGTTGTATGGGCATGAGAAATTTTTGACAGTAAATTGACGGCGTGCGTTTGATTTAGGTTACACAGTAAGGGCTTATAAAAAAGCCCTGAGACAATCGAAGAGAACCTCTTGGAGGAACTTCTGTACCGGAGTTGAAAGCGTCGATGAGACGGCAAGACTTAGATGCGTGCTCTCAAGAACACAAACGTCATTGGGCTACCTTCGGAAGCCTGATGGATCCTGGACGGACTCAGAAAAGGAAACTCTAGAGCTGCTGCTGGACACACACTTTCCTGGTAGCTCGCGAAATGGACTGGCGATACCATCAACGGGTATCGCTGTTAATATACCTGTGACTGAGGAACGGGTTAGGTGGGAAATCAAAAGCTTCAAACCCTATAAAGCTGCGGGACCAGACGGGATCATTCCTGCACAACTCCTATATACCCTGGGGACATCAGCAAGCTGGGTTCAACGCATATTCGTTGCTTGTCTTGCTTTCAATCATATCCCGAATACGTGGAGACGCGTCTCGGTTATATTCATTCCTAAGGCTGGGAAAGCCTCGCACTATGAGCCGAAGGATTATAGGCCAATAAGTCTTTCCTCCTTCTTGCTCAAGACGCTGGAGAGGATAATAAGTAATTTCCTCTCTCGCCGTTTCCAGCGCTGCCGTTCCAGCGCTCCCACTGGAGTTGGGATCCATCGGGCGTCGATCGTCCCTACTTTCGGCTACCTTCTCCTTTGGCTCGGTGTGGCCAGGTCGTAAAACCATTGCCACCGCCTCGGCAAGAAGGTTCGCCGTTCCAGCACCTGGGAGGTGTCCAGCATCAGCAGGAGCTGGATGGTTCGCCGTTTCCAGCGCTACCATTCCAGCGGTCCTACTGGTGCTGGAGCCCCCCAAGCCGCCAGTCCAAGTTGTTGTTGTTTGGTGAGAGGCAAGCCTCCCACCCCCATGTACGCCATGTAGGCGCGAAAGCGTCCTTGGCGCTTGCGCCGACGCAATCCTCCTCCGAGAGGAAGAGGACGAAGATTTTTTTGTTTTATTTTTTAAGTTTGAGTTTGAATTTTCCATGTAAAAAGGGCCCCAACTCGAAGCCGCTATCCTTCCCCGTTTCGTGCAGTCACTAAGGATCCCAGGTTATGTGTGAAATCAGGGACAGCCTGGGGAGGTTGGAACCCCCGCCGTCATGTGGGGGGCCCAGAGCCATCCGTGCAAAGACAAGAGTAATCTCAACTGCACCTGCACCGCCAATTAACGACGACGGTTGGGAACGTACTCCGAGACTTGCCAAGTTTTAACGGGGCGGAAGACGGTTGCGACGTTAGCATGACAGCCATTTTGTGGGGTGTCACCCCCACATACTCAGGTGTCAGATTGCCACGCCCGCCAGCCCGAAGCAAACTAATCCGAATAGAAGAGCCAGAGAAAGTCCGTAGACAAAGCAAGGTCAAAATGGAGGTGTGGTCCTCACTTACTTTATCTGTTCCCCGTCCTAGATGGTTGGGGTTAACAGTGCCACCAAACGTGAAGGAAAAGTAGGAGATTGAGAGTGAGAGGTGAGAGGCTTCATTTCCAAATATCGGCCATAGAGTTATCACGTCACTAACTTTTTTGGCACCAATTACCCCAACAATTAGAAAAATTTTATCTTGAGATAAAGTATGATAAATTGTATTTTTAGCAATTTTTTTTTGAAGACTCCAGCTAAAGGCATTTTCATAAAAAAAATATATATATATATATAAAACAAACAAATTTAAGAGGTTTTTGTGAGAACCCTATGAGTTAGAAACAAAAACTAAGTCCAGATCCTTAATCTAGGATAAATTACCTTTCCAACGATACCAAACACGTGGACATACGTGACAAAATTTTTTTTTTTATTTTTGCCCGCTCATACAGCACTGTGTATCGTAGCGAATTCGAGATGAACTCGCGGAGGTGAGTGTTATTTTTCGGATTGGTTTCGAGTTCGAAATGAAGGGCAAACATAAAAGGGGCCATTCCAAAAAAAAACACAATTATTTTAACATATGTAAGTTTACGCCATTAAAACCTGGACTTATATCGTTTTTTTTTTTTTTTAATTTTTATATTTGGCATAAGTCTTGGTGTAAGAAAAACGGGCAATTATTTAAAAAACAGAAGAAATGTTTTGCATGATAAAATCTATAATACTTAAAGAGTCGAGAATAAAACTCGCACTTATTAACGGCTACCAATATCTTAGAATCACTCCAAACGCAAACCCTTCAATATCTCGATACACTTATGGACTTATGCCAATTTCAAAAACAATGGCTCATTTGTTTCAAAGGTATGTATGTGTATTAGGGCGTGCGGGGTATGGAGAAGAAATATGAATATGTTACTCCCGAGGTTGAATACTTACGGGATGAGAATGTCAAAAAAGGGAAACTAAAATCTTAACTCAGATAAAACAATATAGCACTTATAAAAATCAAAAACCAAGAGTTCCGCTATTTATTCAGGGAGCTAAAAATTTTTTTTTTCTTTGTATGCTAAAAATTCTGCTGTTGGGGTGACATTTTCTACTTTTCGTTTAATGTTCACACATACATATTTATGAGTTCTTATATTTTTCTATTAGATCGGAGTGTTGAAAAACAATGGACCTGCAAAAAGTGTACATTAGTCAATGATACCACTTCAATCGCTTGTGCAGCTTGCGGAGGCTCCAAATTGCGCAGTATAAGTTTAGCAGAAGATTTAACTTTGCGCAAAGGTGAATTTTGGACTTGTACACAGTGTACTCTTAAAAATAACCTTTCTAATGGAGTGTGTAAAGCTTGCAAATCTGTACGTGCATTACCAATTGATTATGGGAAAGTCGAACTAGATGAGTTAAAGGAAGGTAAGTTAGCTATATTAAAACCTAATTTTTTATTGTTGGAGTATAAAATCTTGTAGTTTAAACATGCATGCGCTACAGCATACAGAGTAGGTTTTCGTCTTGCATACAAGTGATCTCGGATTCGGAAGGTTTTTGAGATATCGGCAATTTACCGTTATTTGGCCAATGGATCCACTTAATCCTATATATCTCTTTAACACATTGAGTAATCTTCATTGGTGTGAAACCAAACGACAGAAAATTAAATATCCTTTATAATAATAATAATACAATGGCGTTATTGTAACTCTGACGAGTTTTATGGCCGAGCTCCTCTCCCAATTCGAGGTGTGCTCCTTTTTATTTTTCCTACTAATTGGGTGGACCTACAGTTTTATGCCGGCTCCGAACGGAGGGTATGACGCCCACTGACTAGAGGTGAGCGCTGCTCTTAAAAACCCAATAATTGGATATTTACTAATTAGAAAATTTTTTTGGTGTTTGCTCGGACTGGGGTTTGAACCTCTGGCATAGCAGCCGAGCACTCTACCCACTGCACCACGGCGGGCACCACACTTTTCTCTGGTCATATAGTTTCCGAAATATAGCTGAGTCATTTTGAAAATCTTAAATTTTTTACGAAAATTTGAAGAAAAAATTGATTTTGTCAGGCAAGATCTTAAAAACAAACGTTTTTACCTTTAGTCTTACTTCTTTGTTGTTATTTGCGTTGTTGTAGTTGTTCCTATTAGTTCTTCTGATAAACATGACATTCTGTTGTCCTGTTGATTTTCTTGTTCTATTTTTAGAGCGAGTTCAACAGCGCTATCAAAAGACGCGAAAATTGCACTTTTATTTTTCCGCCCACTAGCGTAGGGGGCGTGGCATTTGTCCAATTAACACCATATTTAAATTTTTTCTTCAATTTTTGGTAAAATATTGAAAATTAGCAAATTGACTGGTCTATGTTTCAGAAATTATAAGGCCTAGAAAAAATGTTATAGAAGGAAATTTAATTTCTTTCGTTTGGTGTCACACAAATGAAGATGGCTCAATGTTTTAAAGAGCTATACAGGATATTTGGCCAAATAACGGTAAATTGCCTATATCTCAAAAACCCCATAGAATTAAAAATGAACCCGATTTTCGGAATCAGCGACCGATTTTACGTATAGACAGGATAGTGGCGTTCAGAGTATTTTTTGGCTGTAGAGCAGTGTAGTTATTCAAATACTTATAATTTAAAAATCTTTCCATAACCGATTTTTAATATTTATTTGGTTCGAAAATAAACCTTATGATAACAATTTTCGCGATTTTTGCGATCCCGGGATTTTCGAGAATTATTTTTATAATCCCGGTATGCCGGGATTTGACCGAGATTAGAACATTAATTACACTGGATCACAAAATGAAATTTGTTGTCTGTACTTTGGACGTGACTATCCTATCTATATGTAAAATCGGTCGCTGATTCCGAAAATCGGGTTCATTTTTTATTCTATGGGAAGGTTTTTGAGATATCGGCAATTTACCGTTATTTGGCCAATGGCTGTAAATGACCTTGTATCTACTGCGCTGCCAAAACGCTGCTACTGCAGATGTGTAGGTATTGGTATAACATGCATAGAATATACCCGTGCAGAGGCATTGTGCGACTTGGCTGTATTTACTTGATCGCCTATAACTTTTCCATTTTACCATGGATTTTCTTCGTTGATATCTTATCTTTTTCCCAATAGAATGGAGCTTGACGTAAAGGAGTAAAACCGAAGGTCAAGACATTGGTTTTAACGATATTGCCTGACAAAGTCAATCTTTTATTCAAAAAATCGAAACAATTCAAATTGAATCGTCAATATTTCCGAAACTATAAAAGTTAGAGAAAAGTGTTATAGGAGCCATCAAGAGGAAAAATTTAATTTTCTTTCTTGAAAGAGTTTTTAGTGCTTAGCACGAAATTTTTATTTTTAATTCAATTTTTAATTGTTGGGGTAAGTGGAAAAAAATTCAACAACTATTTACAGCGAAGGTTGAGTGTATAGCTATTTCACGAAAAACCATTTTCGATCATCAGCACTCTTTTCGGAAGTGGAAGAGGATTCACCGGGGATTGAACCCGAGTCCATTCCATCTTCAGCCGCAATGACCCAACGCTTAACACACTCGGCCATTGAGACTCTGTGCAAGCTGTTGGATTTTCACCACTTTTGCCTTTTTCATTTTCAACATTTAACGTTAGTGTGTATATGCTTTTGCATATATTCTACCCAAACGTGCTGAATTTTTTGTTGGCAGTTCGCAATGAACATTTGTTGTTGGTATGTATTTTTATATACCAACAACGTTAACAATTTTACTTGAAAGAGTTTTTAGTGCTTAGCACGAAATTTTTATTTTTAATTCAATTTTTAATTGTTGGGGTAAGTGGAAAAAAATTCAACAACTATTTACAGCGAAGGTTGAGTGTATAGCTATTTCACGAAAAACCATTTTCGATCATCAGCACTCTTTTCGGAAGTGGAAGAGGATTCACCGGGGATTGAACCCGAGTCCATTCCATCTTCAGCCGCAATGACCCAACGCTTAACACACTCGGCCATTGAGACTCTGTGCAAGCTGTTGGATTTTCACCACTTTTGCCTTTTTCATTTTCAACATTTAACGTTAGTGTGTATATGCTTTTGCATATATTCTACCCAAACGTGCTGAATTTTTTGTTGGCAGTTCGCAATGAACATTTGTTGTTGGTATGTATTTTTATATACCAACAACGTTAACAATTTTACTTGAAAGAGTTTTTAGTGCTTAGCACGAAATTTTTATTTTTAATTCAATTTTTAATTGTTGGGGTAAGTGGAAAAAAATTCAACAACTATTTACAGCGAAGGTTGAGTGTATAGCTATTTCACGAAAAACCATTTTCGATCATCAGCACTCTTTTCGGAAGTGGAAGAGGATTCACCGGGGATTGAACCCGAGTCCATTCCATCTTCAGCCGCAATGACCCAACGCTTAACACACTCGGCCATTGAGACTCTGTGCAAGCTGTTGGATTTTCACCACTTTTGCCTTTTTCATTTTCAACATTTAACGTTAGTGTGTATATGCTTTTGCATATATTCTACCCAAACGTGCTGAATTTTTTGTTGGCAGTTCGCAATGAACATTTGTTGTTGGTATGTATTTTTATATACCAACAACGTTAACAATTTTACTTGAAAGAGTTTTTAGTGCTTAGCACGAAATTTTTATTTTTAATTCAATTTTTAATTGTTGGGGTAAGTGGAAAAAAATTCAACAACTATTTACAGCGAAGGTTGAGTGTATAGCTATTTCACGAAAAACCATTTTCGATCATCAGCACTCTTTTCGGAAGTGGAAGAGGATTCACCGGGGATTGAACCCGAGTCCATTCCATCTTCAGCCGCAATGACCCAACGCTTAACACACTCGGCCATTGAGACTCTGTGCAAGCTGTTGGATTTTCACCACTTTTGCCTTTTTCATTTTCAACATTTAACGTTAGTGTGTATATGCTTTTGCATATATTCTACCCAAACGTGCTGAATTTTTTGTTGGCAGTTCGCAATGAACATTTGTTGTTGGTATGTATTTTTATATACCAACAACGTTAACAATTTTACTTGAAAGAGTTTTTAGTGCTTAGCACGAAATTTTTATTTTTAATTCAATTTTTAATTGTTGGGGTAAGTGGAAAAAAATTCAACAACTATTTACAGCGAAGGTTGAGTGTATAGCTATTTCACGAAAAACCATTTTCGATCATCAGCACTCTTTTCGGAAGTGGAAGAGGATTCACCGGGGATTGAACCCGAGTCCATTCCATCTTCAGCCGCAATGACCCAACGCTTAACACACTCGGCCATTGAGACTCTGTGCAAGCTGTTGGATTTTCACCACTTTTGCCTTTTTCATTTTCAACATTTAACGTTAGTGTGTATATGCTTTTGCATATATTCTACCCAAACGTGCTGAATTTTTTGTTGGCAGTTCGCAATGAACATTTGTTGTTGGTATGTATTTTTATATACCAACAACGTTAACAATTTTACTTGAAAGAGTTTTTAGTGCTTAGCACGAAATTTGTATTTTTAATTCAATTTTTAATTGTTGGGGTAAGTGGAAAAAAATTCAACAACTATTTACAGCGAAGGTTGAGTGTATAGCTATTTCACGAAAAACCATTTTCGATCATCAGCACTCTTTTCGGAAGTGGAAGAGGATTCACCGGGGATTGAACCCGAGTCCATTCCATCTTCAGCCGCAATGACCCAACGCTTAACACACTCGGCCATTGAGACTCTGTGCAAGCTGTTGGATTTTCACCACTTTTGCCTTTTTCATTTTCAACATTTAACGTTAGTGTGTATATGCTTTTGCATATATTCTACCCAAACGTGCTGAATTTTTTGTTGGCAGTTCGCAATGAACATTTGTTGTTGGTATGTATTTTTATATACCAACAACGTTAACAATTTTACTTGAAAGAGTTTTTAGTGCTTAGCACGAAATTTTTATTTTTAATTCAATTTTTAATTGTTGGGGTAAGTGGAAAAAAATTCAACAACTATTTACAGCGAAGGTTGAGTGTATAGCTATTTCACGAAAAACCATTTTCGATCATCAGCACTCTTTTCGGAAGTGGAAGAGGATTCACCGGGGATTGAACCCGAGTCCATTCCATCTTCAGCCGCAATGACCCAACGCTTAACACACTCGGCCATTGAGACTCTGTGCAAGCTGTTGGATTTTCACCACTTTTGCCTTTTTCATTTTCAACATTTAACGTTAGTGTGTATATGCTTTTGCATATATTCTACCCAAACGTGCTGAATTTTTTGTTGGCAGTTCGCAATGAACATTTGTTGTTGGTATGTATTTTTATATACCAACAACGTTAACAATTTTACTTGAAAGAGTTTTTAGTGCTTAGCACGAAATTTTTATTTTTAATTCAATTTTTAATTGTTGGGGTAAGTGGAAAAAAATTCAACAACTATTTACAGCGAAGGTTGAGTGTATAGCTATTTCACGAAAAACCATTTTCGATCATCAGCACTCTTTTCGGAAGTGGAAGAGGATTCACCGGGGATTGAACCCGAGTCCATTCCATCTTCAGCCGCAATGACCCAACGCTTAACACACTCGGCCATTGAGACTCTGTGCAAGCTGTTGGATTTTCACCACTTTTGCCTTTTTCATTTTCAACATTTAACGTTAGTGTGTATATGCTTTTGCATATATTCTACCCAAACGTGCTGAATTTTTTGTTGGCAGTTCGCAATGAACATTTGTTGTTGGTATGTATTTTTATATACCAACAACGTTAACAATTTTACTTGAAAGAGTTTTTAGTGCTTAGCACGAAATTTTTATTTTTAATTCAATTTTTAATTGTTGGGGTAAGTGGAAAAAAATTCAACAACTATTTACAGCGAAGGTTGAGTGTATAGCTATTTCACGAAAAACCATTTTCGATCATCAGCACTCTTTTCGGAAGTGGAAGAGGATTCACCGGGGATTGAACCCGAGTCCATTCCATCTTCAGCCGCAATGACCCAACGCTTAACACACTCGGCCATTGAGACTCTGTGCAAGCTGTTGGATTTTCACCACTTTTGCCTTTTTCATTTTCAACATTTAACGTTAGTGTGTATATGCTTTTGCATATATTCTACCCAAACGTGCTGAATTTTTTGTTGGCAGTTCGCAATGAACATTTGTTGTTGGTATGTATTTTTATATACCAACAACGTTAACAATTTTACTTGAAAGAGTTTTTAGTGCTTAGCACGAAATTTTTATTTTTAATTCAATTTTTAATTGTTGGGGTAAGTGGAAAAAAATTCAACAACTATTTACAGCGAAGGTTGAGTGTATAGCTATTTCACGAAAAACCATTTTCGATCATCAGCACTCTTTTCGGAAGTGGAAGAGGATTCACCGGGGATTGAACCCGAGTCCATTCCATCTTCAGCCGCAATGACCCAACGCTTAACACACTCGGCCATTGAGACTCTGTGCAAGCTGTTGGATTTTCACCACTTTTGCCTTTTTCATTTTCAACATTTAACGTTAGTGTGTATATGCTTTTGCATATATTCTACCCAAACGTGCTGAATTTTTTGTTGGCAGTTCGCAATGAACATTTGTTGTTGGTATGTATTTTTATATACCAACAACGTTAACAATTTTACTTGAAAGAGTTTTTAGTGCTTAGCACGAAATTTTTATTTTTAATTCAATTTTTAATTGTTGGGGTAAGTGGAAAAAAATTCAACAACTATTTACAGCGAAGGTTGAGTGTATAGCTATTTCACGAAAAACCATTTTCGATCATCAGCACTCTTTTCGGAAGTGGAAGAGGATTCACCGGGGATTGAACCCGAGTCCATTCCATCTTCAGCCGCAATGACCCAACGCTTAACACACTCGGCCATTGAGACTCTGTGCAAGCTGTTGGATTTTCACCACTTTTGCCTTTTTCATTTTCAACATTTAACGTTAGTGTGTATATGCTTTTGCATATATTCTACCCAAACGTGCTGAATTTTTTGTTGGCAGTTCGCAATGAACATTTGTTGTTGGTATGTATTTTTATATACCAACAACGTTAACAATTTTACTTGAAAGAGTTTTTAGTGCTTAGCACGAAATTTTTATTTTTAATTCAATTTTTAATTGTTGGGGTAAGTGGAAAAAAATTCAACAACTATTTACAGCGAAGGTTGAGTGTATAGCTATTTCACGAAAAACCATTTTCGATCATCAGCACTCTTTTCGGAAGTGGAAGAGGATTCACCGGGGATTGAACCCGAGTCCATTCCATCTTCAGCCGCAATGACTGAAAATGATTAATTTTTGAATTGAAAATGATTAAAAATTGAATTAAAAATAAAAATTTCGTGCTAAGCACTAAAAACTCTTTCAAGTAAAATTGTTAACGTTGTTGGTATATAAAAATACATACCAACAACAAATGTTCATTGCGAACTGCCAACAAAAAATTCAGCACGTTTGGGTAGAATATATGCAAAAGCATATACACACTAACGTTAAATGTTGAAAATGAAAAAGGCAAAAGTGGTGAAAATCCAACAGCTTGCACAGAGTCTCAATGGCCGAGTGTGTTAAGCGTTGGGTCATTGCGGCTGAAGATGGAATGGACTCGGGTTCAATCCCCGGTGAATCCTCTTCCACTTCCGAAAAGAGTGCTGATGATCGAAAATGGTTTTTCGTGAAATAGCTATACACTCAACCTTCGCTGTAAATAGTTGTTGAATTTTTTTCCACTTACCCCAACAATTAAAAATTGAATTAAAAATAAAAATTTCGTGCTAAGCACTAAAAACTCTTTCAAGTAAAATTGTTAACGTTGTTGGTATATAAAAATACATACCAACAACAAATGTTCATTGCGAACTGCCAACAAAAAATTCAGCACGTTTGGGTAGAATATATGCAAAAGCATATACACACTAACGTTAAATGTTGAAAATGAAAAAGGCAAAAGTGGTGAAAATCCAACAGCTTGCACAGAGTCTCAATGGCCGAGTGTGTTAAGCGTTGGGTCATTGCGGCTGAAGATGGAATGGACTCGGGTTCAATCCCCGGTGAATCCTCTTCCACTTCCGAAAAGAGTGCTGATGATCGAAAATGGTTTTTCGTGAAATAGCTATACACTCAACCTTCGCTGTAAATAGTTGTTGAATTTTTTTCCACTTACCCCAACAATTAAAAATTGAATTAAAAATAAAAATTTCGTGCTAAGCACTAAAAACTCTTTCAAGTAAAATTGTTAACGTTGTTGGTATATAAAAATACATACCAACAACAAATGTTCATTGCGAACTGCCAACAAAAAATTCAGCACGTTTGGGTAGAATATATGCAAAAGCATATACACACTAACGTTAAATGTTGAAAATGAAAAAGGCAAAAGTGGTGAAAATCCAACAGCTTGCACAGAGTCTCAATGGCCGAGTGTGTTAAGCGTTGGGTCATTGCGGCTGAAGATGGAATGGACTCGGGTTCAATCCCCGGTGAATCCTCTTCCACTTCCGAAAAGAGTGCTGATGATCGAAAATGGTTTTTCGTGAAATAGCTATACACTCAACCTTCGCTGTAAATAGTTGTTGAATTTTTTTCCACTTACCCCAACAATTTTCTTTCGTTTGGTGTCACCCCAAGGAAGATAGCTCACTGTGTTAAAGAGATATACAGGATTAAGTTGAGCCATTGGCCAAATAACGGTAAATTGCCGATATCTCACAAACCTTCCCATAGAATTAAAAATGAACAGGATTTTCGGAATCAGCGACCGATTTTACATATAGATGGTCGCGTTCAGAGTATTTTTTGGCTGTAGAGCAGTGTTATTTTCCGACATTTTGGGTTGAAAATTAATGTAATTTTTTATGTAAAACAAAAATTATTTAATTTTCTCTAATGCAATATACTCGTAGGAATGTAAATTCATACGTATTATTTAATTAAACATAAGAGTTACATTAAAAATACAACCAACAGTTACGACAGCCTTTGTCCCATATGCTAAATGTACGTATCTGTAACACAGCTATGTAATTGTGCGGTGTCATTGTTAAGTTTCGAGCGTGTAAATGTTAGTAACAGAAAATCCACTGTAGTATATGTGTGTATCTATCTCTAAGCCACATATCGAACCCGAAGTTACGATTGGCTTTATGTTTGTCCATATATGGGCATTAATTACTTTCTCGGAAGTTAATCAATTTTGTTTGTCCAAATTTATTAAAGGACGTTGGATATGGCCAACGGGCCAGAGTGGAAAAATTTCGGTACGGTGATTAGCAACGCGGTGTGAAAAGTTGTGTTAGAAAAAAAAAACAACAGTTTGCAAAAAGAAAGTGACAATTGTTGTACATAAGGAAGACTAAAAGAATTAAGTTTGATTGCTATTGAAATTTGAAGAAAAAAAGTGGACAGTGAAAGATTCTAAGAAAAAAAGTGAAGATATATGTATATATCTGTAGAAAAAAAATAAAAAAGCAGAAGACTATTTATAAGTGTGAAGTGTTCCCACCCACCAACATCTTTTAGTGACCTCGACCGTATCTGGAACCACAGGGTCAAAAAAAAGATCTCATCGGTCTAACGAAGAATTGGAGGTGAGTGAAAATGAAAAATCATATTTCCACATGTATGTATATGTGCAAAGACATACATAGATATGGGTATGAATGTGTATCGGTTAGTGTGGTTGTAGAAACCCAAGTACACACCTACTACCAAAAAAAAAAAGAAAAAGCAAAAAAAAAAAGAGTTCATATATGTGGAAATTTGCAATAACTACTTAAGTCTTAAAATAATATTCCGTTTCCAACAAAAAAAAATAACAAAAGTCGATAAAAAAACTAGGAATGCAAAATCAGAGCGCCACCTACTATGTTACGATTGAGTTCTGTTACAGAAAAATTTTATGAAGAAATTTCATTAAGTATATCTATATATCGCCGTACCATACGAAAACTAGCATACGATTTTTTGTGGCTGACGAAATGTAACAAAATTGAGTTTTGGCTGACGAAAAGTAACTAGTAACAAGTAACAAGTTCAACTTTTGGCTGACGAAAACTATCTATTTCGTTTAAACAACAACAATTTTAATGTAAAAACAATATATAATGTTAATTTTCGTCGGCCAAAAGTCAAATGTTCTACTTTTCGTACAGAATTTTTTTTATTGATAGCTTTCGCCAGAAATTTTAAATATGCTAGTTTTCGTATGGTACGACGATATGTTGTTTTTGCTGCTATAGCAAATTTAATATACCTCCAGCCTAAATTTCCCTATTAAGATACTTTTGATGGGCTTTGCAGAGTTATAATACAATATAATATAATGGCGCTTTTTTATAACTCTGACGAGTTTTATGGCCGAGCTTCTCTCCCAATTGGAGATGTGCTCCTTTTTGTTTTTCCTACTAATTGGGTGGACCTACAGTTTTATGCCGGCTCCGAACGGCGAATGCATTTTTTGTGAGAAGCTTTTTCATGGCAGAAATACACTCGGAGGGTATGCCGCCCACTGCCGAGAGGTGACCGCTGCTCTTAAAAAACCAAATAATTGGATTTTTACTAATTAGAAAAATTTTTTGGTGTTTGCTCGGACTGGGGTTTGAACCCGAGACCTCTGGCATAGCAGGCGAGCACTCTATCCACTGTACCACAGCGGCCACAGAGGTATAGAGTTTTAAAAGGGGAATGACGTGGTGTATATGACCTAAACCTCCCTAAGTCGGTTTAAGCAGTTATTGGACGGGACCACAGATATACAAAACCAATTTGCTTCTTTTGTTGCAGGTCCCTCAAAGGGCCTCCTTCAAGTTTTGGGCAACCACACAGCAAGCCAATATGCTCGCAAGGCACTACATCACAATTACAACAACCACCCGAACATCCACTTAGTATCACATTAAATCAAGATCCATCTAAAAGCTACAGTTCAACAACAACTCATACATACACATTTACACAATACACAATTTCAAAATTACAACAACATACAATCATCCAGCTAACATCAGGATTCGGTTAACACAAAAAATCACCACGATCACACAACGCCCCACACTGGGGCCGAGCGTGCTCAAAATTAAGTTTTTAAATAATGATTTCTTCAAAAAAAAAAAAAAAACAGTATTGTTCTCTATAAAATTCTACACTTCTGGCCCAATTTTCAGCCTTCTATCATCAATCAAAAAAAAAAAAAACTTTACAAGACTTACGTATTAAACGAAGTTAAATACGAAAACGGTTCAAAAACCGCGTAAAGTGAAATACCAACATCAAGGAAGCAAGTGAAATACCAACATCAAGTGAAATAAAAAACAAGGAAGATCTCCAAATAATACAAACCCAAGGATATAGTATCAGACCAGAAAAATCAATATGACTGAAAACAATCAACCCTTAACAATAGCGGTAACGGAGCTCATTAAAGAAGCGTCTCGTATAAAAGAGTTCAGAGGCGACAAATCGTACGATCTCTCAGGTTTATAAGAGAAGTAGAACTAATCCTCCCACTGTTCAACGAGAATCGACCCTTACAGGAATTCGTATTAAAGAGATACATCAGAACAAAAATCCAGGGAGCGGCGTTAAATGCAATACGAACATTAGGACAATCGCCATCATGAACCACGATAAGAGAGGAGCTAATAAGGAATTTTGGTATCAAAGAAACTTACCATAATTTATACCATCAAGCCATAAGTACCAAGAATAATAATGTAAGTGATTATTATCATAATTTAAGAAATATACTAGATAAGCTTAACACTAAATATGACCAAGACAATAATAAGCCTGTCGAGTTTTCACCAAGTGTAAATGAATCAATAATTCTGAACACGTTTTTGAATGGAATAGATCCTAACTTAGCAAGTATAGTTTACAGTAGTAATAAAAATTCCCTTAGAGACGCATATTATTTGTTGGAGGAAACAGGGATGTTAAGAAAATACGATAATAAATTTAGCAGATCGAATAGTTTTACACCCCGTCCAAACGGTTCAACGCAACCATCCCCTCAACAAGGAAACAAAACACATCTAGTTCCGACCCCTCAAGTCAAGTCAAACAAACAAAAGCCAACTCTGGCCAATTCAATCGGAACTCGCAACAAACTAAGAGATTCCAAAACAATACAAGCAGGAATTCAGGACAATATAGGGCTGAACCCATGGAGATAGATAACATAGAAGCCACACATGAAGAGGGCGATAATTTTCGGTCTCCGGCTTACACAATAACCTACCGTTAGTTAGATTAAACATTGGGGAAGACGAAATAATATGCCTAGTCGATACAGGCTCAAACACATCCCTTCTCGGGGAAGACAAACTTCCAAAATATAAACGAGTTAAGCTCACAAAACCTATGAATTTTAGAACACTAGACGGAACCGTAGGAGTGAATACTGAAATTATCACACCCCTACCAAAAGAATTTAGAGAAAATAATTTGATGAGTTGGAAATTGACCAATTTGAAGGACAAAAAATTCGACGGAATACTAGGACAAAATATTTTGAAACCCATGAATGCAATCATTAATCTCAAGGATGGATACATCGAAATCCACAATGTAAGGACGAAATTCATTGACACATGTCCCCATAAGTTCGAGGATATACACACACTCGAAACCACACGGATAGATAACACTTGTATGCAAAAACTATTACGTGAAGATATGAATGATGAAGTTAGAGGATTATTACAGATAATTGTAGACGACAATGGTGACTTATTTTTTCAGGAAGGACAAAGACTTTCGCATACACATGAGGTAAAACACGAAATTATCACAACAACTGATAGGCCCGTATATTCTAAAATTTATCGCTACCCTCAAATCCACGAAGAAGAAATAAACAAACAAATGAAAGAAATGTTAGAACATGGTATCATTAGGGAAAGTTGTTCACCTTATAACTCTCCACTATGGATCGTCCCAAAAAAAATGGACAAATCCGGCAAAAAGAAATGGCGCATCGTCATAGACTATAGAGCTTTGAACGATATTACGGTCAGCGACAAATTTCCCATACCAAACATTGAAAATATACTAGAAAAACTGGGAAGAGCCCAATATTTTACAACATTGGACTTGGCCAAGGGTTTTCACCAAATTCTTATTAAAGAAGAAGACAGGGCGAAAACCGCATTTTCCACACCACTAGGACACTACGAGTTTGTTCGTAACAGCTTATTCACAAATTCATAAACAATTGCGATATATGCTGCCAAACTAAATACGATAGGAAGCTAATAAAACCGAAATTCCATTTAACAGAAACACCCAAGGATACTAACGAAGTAGTACACTCAGATACTTACACAATTAAAAAACACAACTTCATGACCTTCATTGATAAATTTTCTAAATTCGCAGTAGCACTCTTTTTAGAAGACAAATATAGTATCACATTTGTCGAAACTTTACGAATGTACTTCGCTATGAGAGGAAAGCCTAGACTATTTATAACTGATAATGAATTTAATTCTGTAAACGTAAAGGACTTTTTAAGAGAAGAAGGTGTCGAAGTTCATTTTACTAAACCCAATAGTCATACAGGAAACTCGGACATCGAAAGGTTTCACAATACTATAGGAGAAAAATTTAGAATCATAGAACTACACCTTTTTCAGTTTATATTCAGAAAGTTGCAATTGATATTCAGAAAATTAAAATTCATATTCATAATTTCCATTTCATATTCAGAAAATTACAATTCATATTCAGAATTTCCATTTCATATTCAGAAAGTTGCAGTTCATATTCAGAAAATTAGAATTGATATTCAGAAAATTACAATTGATATTCGGAAAATTACAATTAATATTCAGAAAGTTACAGTTCATATTCAGAATTTCCATTTCATATTCAGAAAGTTGCAATTGATATTCAGAAATTTACATTTCATATTCAGAAAGTTACAATTCATATTCAGAAGCTTCATTTCATATTCAGAAAGTTACAATTGATATTCAGAAAATTACAACTGATATTCAGAAAATTACAATTGATATTCAGAAAATTGAAATTGATATTCAGAAAATTAAAATTGATATTCAGAAAATTACAATTGATATTCAGAAAATTACAACTGATATTCAGAAAATTAAAATTGATATTCAGAAAATTGTTCAGGTATTTTTTTATACCTTGCATTCAAGGAAAATCTAACATGTTGGATGCATTGTATAGCTTCACATGGATGCAGGCTTTATGTATGTCGGACTTTTGGAAAAACTGATTGGACCTGGAGGGAGAGGAAGAGGATGAAGAAGACAGCCCCGGGGAGAAAGAGAGTCAGAAATGAAAAACCTTTCCACAAATAAACACGGCAACGAACACTGTAATTCTTTATTTTCATACAACGCAAAATATTCACATAGTAACAATATATGTAGAAAGTGTAAAAAAATTATGTTAAGTATTTAGCGGAGGGTAAGGCTACAATTAACTTTCAGCCAGGTTAGCACCTGCTCAACCTGGTCTGCTGTGAGCTTTCGCGGCTTTTTACCGCCGGCACTTTGTTTTTCCAGTCTTCCACTTACAGCCCAAGTGTAGGCCGGCCAAACATGCATATGCCTTTATAATTTATGTTCGCTCCTCTCTGTGACTGTTCCCAGTATTTTTGTATGTGTGATCGTGTGTATATTTTTATGTGGGTCGGCTGTTGACCCACTCGACTATCAGCTGGCCCAGATGAATATGTGTTTGGTAGGTTGCCCTCGTAGTTGTTGTGTCGGTGTCAGTACCTTTGTTGGTGTATGTGTTTAAGTACCTCCTCTGATAGTTGTTGTTGTATCCGTGCCAATTGGGGCTGCTGAACAGAGATCGTTTGTGTGTATGTTTGTGCGTGCAGCTTAACTCAACGTTTTAGTGGCCAGTGTTTAGAGCAGACACTGGTGCCAAAGTGCGTGGATTCGTTGCTCCCAATCCCCCGGAGAGGTCCTCTGCGGGTGACCTGTGTTTTCCAAAAAGAAAAAACACAAAGAGAAAAAAAAATTGCTATGAGTAAGAAGCTAACCATTATACTTTTCACCGGCGGTCATGTATCTACCAAAATCTAACCGCCTGAACACATATGCACGTACATACATACATATGTACCTGCATATGGGTAACAAAGAAAAACATATATGTATCTGTTGATTGTACTCACCTCCAATTCCTGCTTTAATTGCTATGTGTGGTCTGCTTTTGTGTTCCTATTGTAGGTGTTGTAGCACTGTATTACACGAAAAATTCATGAAATATACATCGTCCCCGCAGAGTAAAAAAAAAGAGCTATTTTTCAGTAACTTTACAGGAGCCCAAAAAAAACCGACTCCTGTCGTCCATTGGCAGAATTTAGCAAACCTTTATTTCAGAAAGGTACTACACGATTTTTATTCATGTTTAAAAAGAAATAAACTAACACATAGCTCTTTTTTTGTTTTTTTTTTTTTTTTTGATATAAATTTATTCTTTTGCACTACACTAAACGACATTTACACTTATATACTTACATACATACACTTCACTGACCACTTTTTAAGTTATAATTTGAGAACTTTGTCTTTGTGTTTTTGTTTTTCTTTTACTACACGCGATTTAGTAAACCGCACTGCACTTAAATTTTCTGATTATGACCCGTTGTTGAGTCCCACGCACTTTTATACCTTCCTAACAAACGGACAGCTAACTGGCTTTATTATACTTTTTCCTTACCAAAAAAGGAAATATTTAATTTTTTCAGTTACGCGATCACGGACTTTCACGAATTTCTTTGGACTTTCACACATACATGTACATTCAATTACACGAGATCACGGACTTTCACGGATTTATGTCGGCTTTCACAAATACATCTACGCTTTCCTTTGCATATACCCTATCCTTTTCTTTTGTGCGCTCGAACGTATGTTCGATATGAAGTGTTCTGCAACCTGCATCTCAATCGCTAGCAACATTTCCGTTCGATCGAACTGCTCAACCCGCCAGTCTGTCATTCAGTCCGTGCAACATGTACGGATACACGGTTGGGCAACATTTTGATGTGACTGGTTGCTAAAAGTGTTCTTGCCACTAAAGCTCGCGTTACAGGCTCGCAACCACCGATGGTGTCTACACTATGGAGTGTGTGCGTAAAAAAATTTCAAACGCAGCTTTTCTATTAACTATTTCCACCCAACGTGTGGCCTCGACCCACGACCAAATGCCGGGACACATTCACTATTTACATATAACACTTAACATATATTCCTACTAATTATATCACAGATAAACATTTACTAATAATTTTTCTTATCCTAACCTATAATCCCTTTGGGGAATAAACTAAAAAAATATGCTAAATAGATATATGCACGTCTATATTCGTAAATAACTCATAAAAAAATATCACAGATAAAAAAAATAATAAAAAAATATCACAGTAAAAAATGTGTAAATAAATAAAAAGATGACTAGGTAATTAAATATAAATAACTAAATAAATAAGTAAATAAATAGTTAAAAAAACTCGTCAGGTAAACAAAGATCCTATATATAACACTAACGTAGTCAAACAAAATTTATTCAGGGTCAGGTAAAAATAATTATTATATAGAAATATAAACAATTAGTCAAAAAAAATATATATAGGTATAACTAATTGTTCAATTTATAAAACATCGTCAGTCAATAAATAAATATTTATAAAATTAAAGCTTTAACCAACAAAATAAAACACAAACCCAATACTATCACAACAAAAACAAGAAACATGGAACAGTACCTATTTCGCAAAAATATCTTTAGCGTGGTATACCCCGATTTTCTTTCCATTAGTATCTCCTAGCTCATACATAGAATTGCCTATTGCCTTCAATATTATGCACTTTATTTGTTTAGGCGCTAATTTGGTATTAAAATTATTAATTTTTGAACTTTGCGCAAAATTTCGGCGGTATACCATGTCCAATTTGAAACTTTACATCCCTACTTCTAGTGTCATACACTTTCTTGCTACGCTCATGTGCTAACTTCAGCTCCTTCTTAATTTTATCACGGATGAGTTGTAACCTATCGCTTGAACTTGCTACCTCACAATCTACATCTTTTAGTGAGCCCAACTTTCGGTATAGCTCATATGCTGCAGCATGCTGTACCATAGGCATACCGAACGTGGCGTAATATGGCGACATATCTATTGCTGAGTGAACCGCGCTCCGAAGTGCAAAAGCTGCATCGCTAACATACTGATCCCAGTTTTTCTGATTATCTTTTATGAACGACCGTATTATTTGCAGCACTGATCGGTTAACCCTCTCAGCGGCATTTGCTTATGGCGAGTAGAAAGCGGTCCTTATATGTTTTGTGTCATATTTCTCTAAAAAGTTCTTGAACGTTTCAGATACAAATTGCCTTCCATTATCGGAATGTATATATTCGGGAACTCCGAATATGTGGAAAACTTCTCTCTCTAAATATTTAACGACGTCAGCTGAAGTAGCTTTTCGCATAGGCCTAAGAAAAACGAATTTTGAAAAATGATCTAGACAAACGAACACATAAACATTACCATCACAAGTACGAGGATACGGACCCATAAAATCTATAAACAGACGTTGAAAAGGTCGTTCAGTTATGTGTTGCTTCCCCATTATTGGTTTTTTAAATATATTTTGTATTTTATTTGAAGTACATACTTCACAACTCTTTATATGTGCACTTACATCAGAAACCATACCTGGCCAGTAATATTTCTCACGTAATTTTGTCAAGGTTTTATGAATTCCACCATGGCCTGACGAAAGTGAGCTGTGATATGACTCCACCAACCCCGGTCTCAATCCCGACGGAACCCAAAGCTTCCAGGCATGGTCCGCTTGAACGTCGTCCCCCCGGTCAAATTGCGTTCGTTTATATACGTAGCCGTCCGATACGCAAACATCTGGAAGTTTGTCCGAGTTTTCTGTCACTGTCTTCTTCAATTCCTTGTATTCGTCCGCTTTAAACCATGGAGATTCTAAACAAATATCAATCATCTTTTCACTGGGCTTCAATTCTTCCATGTCCATCCTTGACAGTGTATCAGGTACCACATTTTGTGACCCTTTTCGATGTTCAATGTTAAAATCAAAACTTTGCAATTTAAGGCTCCATCGCGCGAGTCTTCCTGACAAGTCTTTTTGATTCATAAGCCATTTCAAGCTGGCATGGTCAGTAATAATGGTAAATGGTAGAGCTGCAAAACCATCGATAGTCGATAGTTTCGATAGTCGAAAAAAAAACTATCGATACTATCGATAGTTTTTTATGAATATTTCACTACAATAAAAAGAGGGATGGTTTTGTTTACATTTTTTCTTTTCAAAAAGTCTTTAATTTTTCTTTTACGCAAAACAATAATTAAATAAAAGATCAAATAAGAATTATGCATATAGCATTTTCAGGTTAAATTAAACCTTAAAAAGAGGATTGTTTTGAAGGAAAGTTTTATGATAAATGCTTATAACAGGGCTGCTCACCTCATAGGCACCCAAAGCACAATTGTTTTTGTTTTGTTAAGCCCATATGACACTACGTTTTTTTTTCTGGTATTCTACCAGGTTTTTTGTGTGAAGGAGATGGTCAAATACAGTTTTGCGTTGGTGCAAGCGAGCAAGCTATATTGAAAAAAACCAAACAAAATACCATCTAGGCGGTTAAAAACCAACGAGCCAGCTTGTATTTCGGTAGGTTTTTTGGCATTCGGTCATTTTTTTTATACAATTGTTTCAATTTGACAACTAGAAAATAAATTATATTTAAAATAAAAAATATATGGAAATACAAATTTTAAATTTGCCACTTGTAAGCTTCTGCTTTGGCCGCAAGGGTAAAGAAGAAGTCCGGAAGAGAAATTATATTGCGCACTGGCTTCCCTTTATAACATGGAATACACAGATATCCTTCTCTTTGGGTTTCATAACTTTTTTATTTCAGTAACTTAAATTCAAATTTCCAAAAAAATTAATTTTTGAAATAAATATTATTTTGATTTAGTTTGAAGTTTAATGTCAACCAAATTGCTTTTGAGGGAGTATTTGTCTCTTTTCAACCTACAGGAGAATTGTTTTTGTATTTTGACTTTCGGTGGGTTTTCCAAACCCATATATATAGTACTTCTATATTGATAGTATTCTATCTGTGCAATGTGTATGAATTCATCCAAAAATTTTGTGCGACTGGCAGTTCTGCGCATGCGCCTCAATTACATTTAATGTCATCTGGGAATATGTGTGACAAATACATTCAATTGAGTTCAGAGGCATTTGAAAAAAATATTGAAAGGCATCATTGTGTTCTAGGGGACTTATACCCCTTTGATTTTAGTTTTTGAATTTGTTTATAATTAATATAAGAAATTTGCCACATTTATTTTGAGATGCAAACTTTTGTGAATTTTTTTATGAAAATTAGTAGAAATGTTCTAGAAAAATCTATTTTCTATGCACTCATATTTTTATGAATCGCGGCGGAAAGCGTTCCATGTTAAAATACTGTGATTAGGGACACGAATTTCGATACGATACGATACCAAATCGATATTTTTTGCATTTGATACCGATACTTTTTACTCGATTATTTTGAAACGATATTTTTTGGTATCGAGTACTTCAAACACGGTATCAAAGAAATGAGTACATCCAGTGATGGAAAATTAAAATTGTGTCATATTTGTCCAAAAAATTGTGCAACGCAAAATAGTGACGAGCTGCTTCCTAAAGGGCCGAAAAATGCACAAGCACGAGTAATTTTCACTGGTACATATCGAAAAATAGGTCTGATCCACGTGCTGAAATAATTGCAGGTTTGGGCTACTTCGTAAGGTTTTTTGTATGAAGTTGTATGAAGTTACCCACATCTGTTTACTGATTTTCACATTAAACGAGGCGCACACTTACCACCGAAACTTGCTTACAATTTGCAATTACCATGCGATAGAAATAATGACAACTGGAGATATAGGATTATATATTTTTCATTTTCATACGATAATTTGACGTTTGCAAATAAAAAATCGTCATTTCAGCGAAAAAATCGACAATATCTTTTTTCTTTCTCAATTTACTAAAAACACGTTATAAACAAAAAAAGGGTCTGTTTTTCATTAATGCCCCTATTAACTACGTTTTTTCCTGGTATTCTACAAGGTTTTTGTTTGAAAGAGGTGGTCAAATACAGTTTTGTGTTGGTGCAAGGGAGTAAACTATGTTGGAAAAAAACCAACGAAATACCATCTAGGCGGTTAAAAACCAATGAGCCAGCTTGCATTTCGATAGGTTTTTGACATTCGGCACTTTTTTCTGACAATTGTTTCAATTTGACAACTATAAAATAAATTATTTTTAAAATATAAAATATATGGAAATACAAATTTTAAATTTGCCTCTTGTAAGCTTCTGCTTTGGCCGTAAGGGGAAAGAAGAAGAAGTCCGGAAGAAAAATCATACTGCGCAATGGCTTCTCTTTATAACATGGAATGCACAGCTATTCTGCCACTTGAGTTTCATAATTTTTTTGTTTCGATAATTTAAATTCAAATTTCCAAAAAAATTCAATGATGGATACATATAATTTCAATGAAAATGAATTGTTAATGTTATTTAAGATAATTTTATACTCAGCTGTACTAGTACACAGAGTATTATAGTTTTAATCACATAACGGTGGATTGTAACAGAATGAAATAATCGAGATAGATATAGACTTATATATATCAAAATGATCAGGGTGAAAAGAGAAATCGATTGAGTCATGTCGGTCCGTCCGTCCGTCCGTCTGTCCTTCCGCCTGTAAACACTCTAACTCGCGCAAAAATTGAGATATTTTGATGAAATTTGAAATGCAAGTTGTTATCGAGACTGGGACGGTTGGTATTGAAAATGGGCGAAATCGGACCATGACCACGCCCACTTTTCCTATATAGAAAAAATCGGAAATTTGGTATCTCAGTCACTAATACAGCTGGAGCGATGAAATTTTACCCACGTGTTGAGCTCAGGCCCCTATGAAGAAATTTGATGAAATTTTGGAAAATGGGCGGTGCCACGCCCACTTATTAAGGGTCAAACATGGAAAGTTTTATATGTCATAACTCAGAAACCATTGAAGATATATCGATGAAATTTGGTATGCGTGATTTACTTACTTAGGCAAACATTTGGATGGAAAATTGTTAAAATCGGTTGACGGCCACGCCCACTTTTATATACGTGTATTATAAAGTCACCTAATAAAAACATTTTAAGCTATATCTCTGTCAAATATAAAGATATATCACTGAAATTTTGTCGAATGAGTTCAGCTATTGACATAAAACAGAAAACACAAAAATTTTGGAAAATGGGCGGTGCCACGCCCACTTATTAAGGGTCAAACATGGAAAGTTTTATATGTCATAACTCAGAAACCATTTTAGATATATCGATGAAATTTGGTATGCGTGATATACTTACTTAGGCAAATGTTTGGAATAAAAATTGCCAAAATCGGTTGACGACCACGCCAACTTTTATATATTTCATTTCATTTCATTTTTTTTTTCATTATAATGTGGCCTAATAAAAACATTTTAAGCGATATCTTTGTCAAATATAAAGATAATTCATTGAAATTTTGTGGCATGAGTTCCACAATAGACCGGAAACAAAAAATAGAAAAATTTTGGAAAATGGGTGTGGCATCGCCTCTTTTTAGACAAAGGAATCTACGAGATTTCGGAGCCCATAACTCAACAAATAATTGAGATATTATGATGAAACTTCGTTTATGCACTTTTATAACTTGTGTTAATAGACACGCAAAAATTTATTGAAATCGGTTTATGACCACGCCTACTTTTTAGTAAAGATATTTCTGGAACAGGCTTTGGAAATTTGTAACGTGACATCTTTGTAACTGGAAGTCATAAAGGAATGAACGCATACAGCTGAGTATCTAATGTTCGATTCCACTCGAACTTAGGCTTCCTTACTTCTTGTTTTTCCGACTGGGTATGAATACGATGTATTGTGGAAAGATCTTCCGTCATCCCTTGTCAAGTTTGGTTTGAAGACAAACCGGTTTCGGCTAATATGCGCCATCTTCAGTGTTCGTCCCACAATACATCGTTATTTAAGATGTTTATTTTTCAAAATACTAAATATTGCGCAAATATCTTTTTACAACTGTGATTGCATTAAATACACCTGTTGTTTTGTAAAAGCTGTTGGTTTGTAAAAAATGTTTTCAAGAACTTAATAAACTTGTATAATTTTTTTAATCAGCTTGAACTATTCTTATGAGTTGGAAAAGGATTTACGTCAAAATCAAAACTTTGGAACCAGCCATGGCATACTATGCCATGGAATTAGCACTAATACGCGATATGCGTATGCCTCAGGATACAGTTTATTGCGTTTTTGGTAACTTTCTAGAAGACGGTGCAACTTTAAACCGTTTTAATAAATATCTTTTAAATGTGAAAAAATCTTTTATTTCCGCTTCCGAATTCATAATCTAGAGGTCAGAACGCGTCGATTGGTACCTCTTTTACTATTTTAGAGGAAATTTTAAGGTTGCACCTTCTAGAAAATTACCGCTTTCGATACCGATACTTTGAGTATCGAGTAGTTTAGTTTCGATATTATCGGGTTCGCGATGCTTTTTAACCGATATTTTAAATGAGTACCAGATCGATGCTTTTGATTCGATATCGTGTCCCTAACTGTGATCCGATCCATGCGCATTATATCAAAAAGTAGAACTTTGCCGTTTGAGGGTTATGTTTGTAAAGTATGTACGTTCGAAGGCCGCCAGCACGGTGATCTAAGCAAAAGTACTGCGAATTTCTAAACTGAATAACAGGAAAATTTAGACAACGAACTTTTGGACACAGCAACATATGAGGACCAAAGTTCAGACTACGTTACTCTCCAAACCGACCTCAACAGGGGACTACAGGTAATAATATAACAAGACGGATGAAAGAAAGGACTACGAACCAATCGCTATATGTTCCACATATTTACAGCGGATAAAAGATGGACGGATGGGAGCTGCAGTGTTTTTTTCCTGGAGCAGACTGGCGGTCACATACTAAAGGGGCACTGTCATCCCATTTCAAGATGGGACTGGTGCAAAGTCAGGCGTACACGGCATGCATCGAACCCGATGCTGACTATAAAGCCAAAAATACCAGCAAGCTAAAATACTAGAATTAAAATTTTATTTGTATTATTATATGATTTTTAAAAGTATATACATATGTATACTTACATATTTATGTAAGAAATCTATCTATCTATTACGTATGTAAAGATATTTTATTTATTTTATCCCTTTTATTGTCACAAATATAGACATTTTTTAATTTTTTAATACGAGAATCAAATAATAAATATGTAAATTCCCTATAATTTTTTTTATGTGCCGTCACTGCGGTTTATTTTGAATTCATTTGTCATTTTTCAAATTTGATTGCTGGGTTTTCTCTTTCTTTTTTTATATGTCTGTACTGTAATGTTGGCTGATGGAACTCGTAGGTATTACGAATATAGGAGTACTATATATAAGTCCAAACCAAAAAAACCAAGGAAAAAATGTAGTGTCATATAGGCATTCCGAATCATAGGCACAGATACATATTTTCACTTCAAATAGGAAAATAAAATTTTCTTTGCACTCCCATAAGCACTCAGATATAAAAAAATTTTATATGTATGTGCCTATGATTCATATTGAATGTGCAGAGCAAAGGCACTTTGTATAGGAGCTCGAGCACTGCCGTAAAGCCCATATGACACTACGTTTTTTTTCTGGTATTCTACCAGGTTTTTTGTGTGAAGGAGATGGTATTTGTCTCTTTTCAACCTATAGAAGAATTGTTTTTGTATTTTGACTTTCGGTGGGTTTTCAAAACCAAAAAAACCAGGGAAAAAATGTAGTCTCATATAGGCATTAGAAATCGAAATTTACAATAACAAATGTGTAATGAAAAAAAAATCAAAAAATGAAAGCACTGTAAAAAATTTGTATTCAAAAAATTTTCATATAAAAATAAAAAAATTTGTATGTATGTGATAATACTATTTGATAATAAATTCTAAAATAATATTTTATTTGAATTCATAAAAAAATTTAAATGAGCAAAAAAATTTTTCAGTTCATATATAAAATTTGTAGATGTATTGAGTTTTGTACTTTCAATACGAAAGCGTTGAGCAGCCCTGGCTTATAATATCCTTAAACGTGCATATAATTTTTCTGTTTAAAAACTGTATAGAAAAATTCTCTATGTATCTTGAAATCAAGAGCTAATCCGGACTTTCTGAAAACGCCATCGCATTTATTTGGGGTATTTCAGCGTTTTTCTGTGATATTTTTACCTGCCTACAGTGTAATTAAAAAAAACATAACATAATCATAAATATATATGCAAATCTAACTCATAGCAAGAGCATCATCCGCGCATTCATTGCCATCTTCCCACTTGAAGTAACATTAATTAATTAACAAAAGAACAACAAATAGTATTCAGTATTCTTCTCTTGTGACAAAACTACAAGAATGAATAGGGATAACCATCGATAGTGGAAAAAAACTATCGATAGTGACACGAAAAAAAACTATCGATACTATCGATAATGCCATGGATAGTTTTGCAGCTCTAGTAAATGGCAGTCCTTCTACGTATGGTCTGAATCGTTTGACACTTAATACAGCGGCATAACATTCTAGTTCTGTAATACTGTAATTTCGCTGCGCTTTGTTAAGTTTCGCAGACATGTAGGCGATGTGTCTCTCGTTATTGTCGTCGTCTAGTTGAAAAGTATCCCGCCCACTCCGTCTGTCGATGCGTCGCATTGAATATAGAAATGTCTTTTAAAGTCAGGATGTATAAGGACTGGCGCCGATATAAGGCTTTGCTTCAATTTCTCAAAAGATACTTTCGCGTCTTCCGTCATAGTAAATTTCTTAATTTTATCTTTAGTGAGACAGTCATGTAGCGGAGCTGCAATAGTTGCGTAGTCCTGAATAAATCGTCGGTACCAGCCTGACATGCCCAGGAACCGCCGCAACTGTTTCGGGGTTTTCGGTACAGGGAAGTCCCTCACAGCTGCCACCTTGTTGGCATCAGTACGAATACAACCATCTCCCACTACATACCCTAAATAGCGCGCCTCTTTGTAGCAAAATTTGCTCTTTTCAACGTTTATGGTCAGCTTCGCGTCACGCAAACACCGAGCGACCTTTTCTAACAAACATAAATGAGACGAAAAATCTTCAGAACACACTAACAAATCATCTAAATACACGAATACACATTCACGTAAAGAAGCGGGTATTGCCTTGTCCATCAATAGACACATTCTTTGTGCCGCATTGCACAGTCCAAAAGGCATCACATTAAATTGGTAAAGGGGTCTCCCTGGCACAGTAAACGCTGTCTTTTCTCTAGATTTCATTTCTAATGGAATCTGCCAGAAAGCATCTTTTAAATCAATCGCTGAGATATATTTTGTATTGTAATCTACTAAGGATCCCGTCAATATGGGGCAAAGGATACGCGTCTTTAATTGTGCGATCGTTTACTTTGCGCGCATCAAGGAAGAGTCGATTTTTAGTTCCTTTTATCACCAAAGAGACAGGTGAATTCCAGCTACTGTTGGATTCTCCGATAACCCCCATACTTAGCATCCAGTCTAACTCAGCATATATCAGTTTTTGTATTGCGGGTGAAATGGGGTAGTGCCTCTGTTTGACCGAGAGATTCTCGTCAACTACTTCTATGATGTGTTCTTCTAAATCTGTTCGCCCTAGTCCTAAGACAGCGAAAGATGGAAACTGTGCCTTTACCTTTTCTAACGCCACACTCTGTTCAGGAGTCAATATGTGTTGCACAGCATCGAAGGACAAATCATCTTTAGTGGGTGCGAGCTCAGCAACAGATGCTTGGGCTGGACGCGTTAACGCTCCCCTACTTAGTACATTTAGGTCGAAAGCTCTCCAAAAATCAATGCCCAAGTACACCTCCTGTTGTAATCCTGGTCCTATCAAAAATTCCAACTCCCTACTCATATCATCCCACAACACTGGTAGATTTATTACTCCTATCACTGGGGTTTCTCCTCCGTTTTCTGTTTTAATATTTTGGTTGGTTATGGGAAGGATACTGCCTTCCTTTCCTTCTAGAAATGCTACTGCATTTTTTCCTAGACAGCTAGCGCCTGCGCCAGAATCCAATAATGCTAAAACTTCTTTCCCACCTATCTTTGTTTATGCAAAGTACCTGTTGTCTCCTTTGACTGCAACAATTGTTGAAACTATTTTATTGCGAATTCGTTTGTACATTTTTCTCTTTTCTCTCATCTTTTGTATCTTTTTGAAATTTTTCATTCTTTTCTTTTCTACCATAGCCTCACAAAATATTCTTCTCTTGGCTTCCTCATATCTAAGTTTCCTATCATGTAAACTCCTAAACTCCTTTTGTGTCTCTACTTTTAACTCTTGTTTTTCTACCTCTCTTTTCTCCTCTCTCTTTAAAATTTTTATATTTTGTTGTCCGGGTTTTTCTCCTGGCTGAGGATCCCGGACATCTCCGCCAGTTTTAAGTTTCCCTTCTTTGGCTTGAACACACAAAAGGAGTTGTCCTTTCCACAAGAGAAGCAAGCCATTTCATGGAAATGAGACTTACAGTTACCATCTTTATTTGCTTCCGACGGGTTTTTTCGGAAGTGGTCAACCGGCATCCCACACGTAAAGCACAACATCAGGTGAAATGGTGAGGGACAAATAGCCTCTATGGTTGGTCTGGGACTGGTGTTGTTAGAGGTAGTGGGCACATTGTGTGGCGTTGGGTTGCTCATCCGTATATCAGGTTGTTGAGGACCATTGTTGTTGTTTCTAAATGAACCTTTCATTGGGGGTTTTATTGCATCCACAGGCTGAGGGTAACACATCTCACTCTGGAAAGGACATTCCGTATACGCCAGTTCACTTACGCCCTTAGCTCTAGCTTTGTTCTCCTTGATTACCTTTTCCGCCCGTTTACACTCAGCCTTTAGCTCGGTTAGTGTGTCCATTTTTGAAGCAAATGTCAAACTGGCTAAATGTGGTTTCAAGTTACCCTTTATAATACCTACGAGCTCTTTTTCCGGGATTTTCTTGCGGAGCCTAAAAGTCAAATTATTTATTTCCCCATAAAATTCATCATGTCTGTGCCATCGAATTTGATATGCCATTTCTCTAAATCTAACTTTTTCCATACCGGTGGCTCGTGGGTATTCCTACTCTCATTCCTGCCATTCCTATTTTCATCCCTACCCCTATTATCAGGTGTCGATGCATGGGTGGAACGGTGGCCAAGCGACTGAGCTGCTGATGTTTCAATCTCAGATACTCGACCGCTTAGATTCACCACATACGTTTTCATGTTCCTTACTTCATTCGTGCACTGGGCCATTAAGTCGCCTTGTTGAGCCATCATTGCCAACATGCGAGTTATTTGCTCCTTAGTAGCCTCATCGATGGCACGAACAGAAGTAGGAACCGATACACCAGGCCGTGGCTCACCCGCCGCAAAGTCACCGTTCCCCCAGCACCTTGTTGCTCGTTATCCTCCATTTGAAAAATGTCGTCTATCTTTTTGTAGACCGAAAGTGTATCCTGTGATACGTGGCCTAACAATTCTTCGGAGTTGGACACACTAGCTTCGCACGCTGCTTCGTTTTCGACGATAGGAAAACTCTGGCGGGAAAGATCTAATGAAATGGCAGTGAGTGGATATATCTGACCTTCAAGTGCCCTTGCAACACTGCGTGTGACCCGCCTGCCTTCGCCAAACAGCCCCAAACCACCGAAAACTCCTTCTCCCCTATTGGGTGGTGCAGACATTCACACAAATACCAAGAATGCCAATCGAAGCAGGGCCAATAATACACGCACGCACGCGTAAGCGAAACTAGCCACAAAAAAACAACCAAAACGAATTTTCAACCAAAAGATAATAAAAAACAACAAAAATTCGCCACCAAGAATTTCACCGCAAAGTAAACAAACTAAAAACTATCAGTTTAAAACCAGCTATTAAATGCAAAGGAATTGAAGCAAATTATGAATACAAAAAATATACAAAAAACCAAAAATTAAATTAAATCCAATGATTAAGTAAGAATCCAAAAAAAGTAACTTTAAATACGAAATAAGAATTTTAATTCAAAATTAAATCCAACTAGAAAAAGGAAATATCCGATAGAAAAAGAAATAAAATAAACTGTAAATTACACCGGAATCAAAATTCAATGATAACGATAATAACAAAATTATTTATAAAATCCAATATATAAATTTAAGAAAATTCATACAAAAAAAACTTAATGAAATTTTCTATCTACACAAAAAGGAAATAAGCATGAAAATTACTCCTATATTTATTACAAAGCGGTAATGAACTGTTTAAGATTCAATATCAGCGGTACCACTGATTATTAAATGTAAATAAAAAAAAAAAAAACAATAAAATAATTCACAAAAATTCACTCGAAATTGTTCAATTCGGTAAAAATTAAATAATAACTCAAGGATGAAAAATATAATTTTAAAAGGGATAGTTGTAAAGTAAAATAAAATTATTAGGTAAAAAAAAACTTCAATGTAATTATTTAAAAACCAAAAAGGTTACAACAAGAATAAAAATAATAAATGAAAAAAAATAAAGATAAAAATTAATCAAAATTCAATGAAAAAAAAAATTATAGCAAGATTAATTAGGACTTACAAGATTTTTTTTGAAAAATTCAAAAATTCAATTTCAATTTCAATTCAGCAATTCAGCAATTCTCCAACCCAGAAACTACTAATATCAAAGAAAATAAAAACAAACTAATATAACGTAGACTTCAATTAGAGAATTTTGTAGTTTTAATAAATACTATAGAAATATATTTACAAATTTATTTTTATAATTGTAAATCTTAAATTATAATCAAAATTTCAAATAAACTAAAATAAAAAAAATGTTTTTGTTGATTGTTAACTCGATGTTGTGGCTTTGGCGTGTTGTTGGTGTTGTCTTGGCTAGGTAACCATGAGAGTATGTCGTCCATTAGTCATCTGTCCATTGTCTCATCTAACAATCCAATATTTATTAAGTGTGCACAACTATGTATTTGTGATAAACCATATACATGGATGCAACATTTAATCCCCCCTTTATCATTAGCAACTAATTTTACCCCTCACCCCCTTATAATAAAATTTTAGCCTCACCAGCAGTTATTGCTGGAATCCATGGGCGCTGTGTTGACTCCGGATTCCCTTACAGCGCCCCCAACTCTGACCATGGTTCGTCCATCAACTGTTGGAAGAAGTCACCGTCAGTCCGTTACCCCGTCATTACTCCCCTGTATCCTCCATCGCCCAAGCCAACACCCACACCAAAGAATAGAATCCTTAGCCCTCCATAATTATTAAATATACTCCTCAACTGAATTTCAAGTGCAACATTTAATATAATATTTTTATTACGTAATACGTACATACGCGTAACTACCTATTGCCTGGTGATTTTTCCAATCGTCACCACAGTCACTCACTCGTGATTGCGGGCAGCGAGTGGGTAAAAAAATAACACAATTCTAAAACAAAATAAAATTCGGGAGATAAATTTAGTGGGCCTATGAAGTTATTTAGACTATTTGGTTACAAAAAATAGAATATTAGTGCGGCTTACCAAAAAAAAAGAAATAAATAAAAATTATTAAGAACGGAAACGAGATATAAAGGGACGTCGATAAATATGCGCCCCGTAAAGCAATTGAAAAGCCGGCAAAAAGGTGAGAGAATATATAGAAACAAAAGAATCGAACGAATATAAAAAAGTGCATGTATAAAAGAAAGAGGAAGAATATTACTAATGCTTTAAATCAAAAATCGTCAAAAAAAATGAAAAATAAATTTAGTTGCTTCACCAAATGTCTTGCCCTTCTGGTAATCGTGAAGCGATTAGCCCAACAGCAAAAAAAAACAGGAAAAAAAATATGTATACTAAAAAAAAACTTACGAATAAACTAAAATCCAATCCAAAAATTCACGAAAATATAAGTCAAAGCAAAATATCAAAAAAAAAATTCTCTACAAATGACTTAGTGCATATAATAAAATCTAGAAGAACTGGAGATTCACAAGAAGGTCTTAACTCAGAAAAATTAAAAAAAAAAACAATGTTTGACATCTCCACAAAAAATATTTTTGTTTTTAGACTAAAACTATTACTAACTAATTCGATTAAATGGAAAGCTACCAATGGCAAAATAAGTACGTAACGACTCAAAAAAATTATTAAATATAGGAATTAAACAAAGAAAGATACAAATTAATTAATATGAACTTAAGCTTAACGCTGTTCCTCCAGATGCCGGTGGAGGTGCCGTCGATACACGTTCTCACGGTGAGCAAATTTTGGACGTTGTTCTGCCCTTCTCTTAGCCAAACATGCATATGCCTTTATAATTTATGTTCGCTCCTCTCTGTGACTGTTCCCAGTATTTTTGTATGTGTGATCGTGTGTATATTTTTATGTGGGTCGGCTGTTGACCCACTCGACTATCAGCTAGCCCAGATGAATCTGTGTTTGGTAGGTTTCCCTCTTAGTTGTTGTGTCGGTGTCAGTACCTTTGTTGGTGTATGTGTTTAAGTACCTCCTCTGATAGTTGTTGTTGTATCCGTGCCAATTGGGGCTGCTGAACAGAGATCGTTTGCGTGCAGCTTAACTCAACATTTTAGTGGCCAGTGTTTAGAGCACACACTGGTGCCAAAGTGCGTGGATTCGTTGCTCCCAATCCCCCGGAGAGGTCCTCTGCGGGTGACCTGTGTTTTCCAAAAAGAAAAAAAAAAAAGAGAAATAAAAATAGGTAAAAAAAACTTTTTAAGTTAAACGGTTTTATGTTATACATACATTGCAATGTTTAAGATAAATGTACTAAAAACCAAAAAATAATAAAATAGATACAGTCGTGGGAATTATAAACATTTGCATAGACTAGACTAAAATAAAACCGTGGGGCACGTCAATTGTCTACAATCGTTGATTAAAATGTTTGTTTTGTAATGTTAAACTATAATTAGGCAGTTGTTCAACCGACAACGATGGACGTGTGATAAGTAGGGCTAGAATGTGGAAAAAAGCTAGCAAGCTCGATTATAAGCGAGTTTTAGGGTTTCATAGTGGTGAGCGAGTAGTACTTTTATCGTATGTTTTGTCGATTAAAGACAAACTACGAGCAGTGAAACGATTCCTCGTGTGAATGTCCAACGATAAACTAGTTGAAACATCTCTTTTATTAACATGGAGTGTATAACTCTTGGAATTTCCATGAGCAAGAAAATAGTAAGTAATTTCCTCACCGTCTGCGGGCCAACTGCCTAACGACGAATTAAACGATTCTTCTATCGCACATTAAGTCGATAATTTGTAGACAATTGTCGTGCCCCCCGGTTTTATTTTAGTCTAGTCTATGCAAATGTTTATAATTCCCACGACTGTATCTATTTTATTATTTTTTGGTTTTTAGTACATTTATCTTAAACATTGCAATGTATGTATAACATAAAACCGTTTAACTTAAACAGTTTTTTTACCTATTTTTATTTTCTAGTTTTTAGTTTTTATTTCGCATTCTGTTTAATTCATTTAGTGCTTCATTATTGCAAGGTTTCTTGTCCGTTAGTTTATTGCAGTCCAACGCCTCTATACGTAGTCCCTGCAAAGTTCTTACTCTGCTAAGAGCCAAATCGGACCATAAATGCGATTTTTGTAAATATAGCGACCCACGCGCCACCTAGCGGAATTTTTTTTAAAGAAAATATTTCTTTTCAAGGTAGTAATACATGTTCCGAATTTCAGCCAAATCGGACCATAAATGCGATTTTTGTAAATATAGCGACCCACGCGCCACCTATCGGAATTTTTTTTCATAATATTGCATTGTCATCGGGGTTATACATGCGTACAAAATTTCAGATTAATCGGTTGACAGGAAGAGGGTGAAATTTTAATTACTAAATTTGACCCAAGAATAAATAATAAATAAATAAAAAACAAACGGGGTGAGCTAAATAAAACCGTTTAAAAAAAATTGCTATGAGTAAGAAGCTAACCATTATACTTTTCACCGGCGGTCATGTATCTACCAAAATCTAACCGCCTGAACACATATGCACGTACATACATACATATGTACCTACATATGGGCAGTGTTGCCGCAGCCTCAAAAAATTTGGTATCAAAAATTGATACCTTCATGGTTTTTTTCGTATCACCGAAAATTTTTTGGAGAAAACACTTCAATTAATCAAGAAAGCTGTTTTCGAGCTTTTAACCCGTATAACAATTTGATACGTCCATTTTTTTTTTCGTATCACCAAAAAATTTTTTTTACAAAAACCCTCGATTTCCTTGTATTTCGGGCAATGTGCATACATGAAGACGCGCGTTTTCTGCCGTCATGTGTGGCTAGCTTTAGTGAGCCGTGTTCATTCCTTCCATGGGCCTACTATAAAGTTCGATAAAATATTGGCCTTTTTTGTATTTTCAAAGACCTTCGCAATACATGTTTTTCGTGGCATTCACAGGTTGTTAAAATTTTTAAGAAAATCTTAAAAATGAAAAAGAATCGGTTAATATTCTTTGATTTTGATTAAATTGTATCAAAATTATTTGACACGGATTAAAAATGTATCAAATTTGTTTTACGGGAAAATAAAAAGTATCTACGTATCTTCGGCTTAAAAAAGTATCACATTTGATACGATTGTATCAAAACGGCATCACTGCATATGGGTAACAAAGAAAAACATATATGTATCTGTTGCTTGTACTCACCTCCAATTCCTGCTTTAATTGCTATGTGTGGTCTGCTTTTGTGTTCCTATTGTAGGTGTTGTAGCACTGTATTACACGAAAAATTCATGAAATATACATCGTCCCCGCAGAGTACAAAAAAAGAGCTATTTTTCAGTAACTTTACAGGAGCCCAAAAAAAACCGACTCCTGTCGTCCATTGGCAGAATTTAGCAAACCTTTATTTCAGAAAGGTACTACACGATTTTTATTCATGTTTAAAAAGAAATAAACTAACACATAGCTCTTTTTTTGTTTTTTTTTTTTTTGATATAAATTTATTCTTTTGCACTACACTAAACGACATTTACACTTATATACTTACATACATACACTTCACTGACCACTTCTTAAGTTATAATTTGAGAACTTTGTTTTTGTGTTTTTGTTTTTCTTTTACTACACCCGATTTAGTAAACCGCACTGCACTTAAATTTTCTGATTATGACCCGGTGTTGAGTCCCACGCACTTTTATACCTTCCTAACGGACAGCTAACTGGCTTTATTATACTTTTTCCTTACCAAAAAAGGAAATATTTAATTTTTTCAGTTACGCGATCACGGACTCACGAATTTCTTTGGACATTCACACATACATGTACATTCAATTACACGAGATCACGGACTTTCACGGATTTATGTCGGCTTTCACAAATACATCTACGCTTTCCTTTGCATATACCCTATCCTTTTCTTTTGTGCGCTCGAACGTATGTTCGATATGAAGTGTTCTGCAAATTGGTCAAGTAGTTTGGATACAATGTGTTCTGCCTTTTCCAAGCTGGATGTTTAGATGAAGCGATTGGCTTGATGTTTTCAACTGAATACTTTATTTATTGCAAAGATGTTTGCCGTTTATACAAATCAAACGTGCACTTATACAAGTAAACGTACAATTTCCATAGTGCACAAACATATACATATGTACATAAATATCATTTGGACAATACATATATGCATATACCTACATATTTACAACTAAACACAGAATGCTTATTAGGCAAAACGGTGTTCCCACATTTTTTGTAATTAGACCAAGGAATGTAGAGTAAGAAGATGATATGGCTGATGCCGGAATTGTAAATTCTCACGCTTTGTAGCTGCAGTCACTTCTTCATATGCACATAATTGCAGCTTCAGCATAGTTTGTTCAACGCGAATCAGTGCAAAGGTGAATTAGCGTGATTCAAAGAATGTAGACGAAATATGAACGAGCTCATATTCAACACTGGGTTTGGCGGTTAACGAGGACAAGACGAAGTACCTCCTGTCATCACACAAAGAAACAGCACTCCTTGGCAGCCACGTCACTGTTGACAGCTACAAATTCGAAACTGTTAAGGACTTCGTCTATTTGGGAACCAGCATTAACACCAAGAATGATGTCAGCACGGAGATCCAACGAAGAATCACGCTTGCTAATAAATACTACTTTGGACTAAGTAGGCAACTGAAAAGTAAAGTGCTCTCTCGACAAACAAAAATCACACTACAGGATGCTCATCGTTCCAGTCCGCATGTACGGCGCAGAAGCATGGACAATTTCAAAATCAAATGGGATGGCAATTAGAGTATTCGAAAGGAGAGTTCTTCGGAAGATTTATGGACCTTTGCGCGTTGGCGTGGGCGAGTATCGACGGAGATTTAACGATGAGCTGTACGAGCTTTACGCAGACATCGACATTGTTCAGCGGATAAAGATCCAGCGGCTGCATTGGGCAGATCATGTCGTGAGAACGGACGAAGGCGCCAGGTTTCCCCAAGTGGCGCCATGCTGCACGAAACAGAAGCAATTGGCGCGCTCTGTTGGACTCGGCCAGAATCGTCTAGACCAATGATGCCCAAACATTTCTTACGGGCAAGCAATTTCATAATTTAAAGAAAAATTTTTTTTTCTATATGTTTGTTTTTGTAGTTTTCTACAACTTCATTGACATCTGGATAACCCAGTATAAAAATTAGGACACAAACCAGACTGATGATCGAAATTAACTAAAAATCAAACTTTGTATTTATATTTATGTTATGCAAACAAAGCTATCGAATATGCATTGGAATATGTGTATACATTTTTAATTAATAAAATTAATATTAATATTTAAAGCTTAACAAAATTAAATATCTTTGCCTCCGAGCGTTTATTTTAAAACTTTCGTCATTTTTTTTTAGTACGTATAAATGTGAAAGTGTAGATATTTTCAAAATTAAAAATTGTAAAATCAAAACACAGAAACCGGATCTCAGACAAACACCTCGAGTCAGTTTTGCCACTATCAACCACAAATGTTGAAATAGACATAGATAACATTATCGAAAAAATTATTAAAAATTGTAAAATCAAAACACAGAAACCGGATCTCAGACAAACACCTCGAGTCAGTTTTGCCACTATCAACCACAAATGTTGAAATAGACATAGATAACATTATCGAAAATATGAACGAATCAAATTAGTATACATACATATATGTATGTTCCACATTTCATTCCTTTAATTGCTGGGTTGGACCTGTTCGAATCAAAATAAAAAATTGTTTTTGTATTTCCATAGAAACGTTTCGGGAGTATACAAATTTTATTTTCCTATGCTCGCGTATATAAACAAATTTCTTATGAAAGTGTATAGGCGAGTAAAATCCTATACTTACGAGCATTACAAAAACAAAATGTGTATGCGAGCACAGGGCTTGGGCAACTATGGTCTAGACGGTTAAGCGCCAATCAAGAAGAAGAAGAAGATACAAGCCCTTGGCTTCCCATTTGTGGCCCCATTTACCAGTGTAAGCCCATCTGCCTTCAACCCGCAGATTTTCCGCCCTACCACCCATGACTCTTGGATGAGGGCTATATCAGCTGCTCCCTTCGATGTTAGTTGGAACAGCAAAGCAGCTGTCCACCCCGAACACCGTAAGATTGCTGTCGTCCTCGTCCGACAACAGCTCATCGCCAGTGTAACCACACGAAAAATGGCCGGATAAGCGTGAAGAGGTTGATGCCGCATCACCTGCTGCCGTGTCATCCATCGGACTGACATCTACAGGCTCCGCGTCGTCTTCCTCCCCGCTCTCCGCCTCCTCAGGCTCAACCTTTAAATCAAGATCCGTAGCCGCCTTCAGGTAAGTAGAGTACACCTTAATTACTGGGGTGTCGAAACCGCATTTAATGACGCCTTCCGTCCGCTCAAGGGGAGTGACTCCTTATTGAGTATGAGGACGGTCTGTAGCGTCGCCTTGGAGGTGTGCTCCAACCTCATCACTCGCCAGTTGTGAGCCGGGAGTTCGGGGTTGAAGGTCCTGATGATCTCCAAGACACCCTCCGGATCGCCCGGTTTAGACGGAATCCACACTCTAGCCCTCGGCGTAGATGGGATATCCTAAAAGTCAACGGCTTTCAGCCTCGCCTACCCTTATGACAGCCTTCTTGTAAAGGTCTGCCGAACGTTGGTCGTCGCACGCCACCAACTTGACTGTACCCTTGTACCATCCCACCTCTCTGCAAGACGGTGGAGGACCAGGGCTTTCCCTAACCAGCGCAACTGAGAAGCTAGTCATTCCAAGCTTGACCCACTTCCAGTCATCCTTAAGCTTTTGCTCCATATCTAGGTTAGTTTCAAGGACCACCAGGCGTATGCTGCCTCGCGCGACCTCCCCAAAGGAAGGGCCCTGCGTCCTAACCCGTTTCGGGGCATTCACCGCAACCTCCATCGATATGTTGCGTATACCTTCGGCCTGCACCTTAGCCGGAGCCGGCACCGGAACAGACCTATAAAAGTTAGGGTAGATGGTTCTCGCCCAATCAATTTCAGCCCTGTGCGCCTTGGTGCACATATTAGGGACATCATGGAATCTCTTTAAGATCCTTATGGCCACCCTCTTATGCACGCCTCGAGCATGGGATAAGGGTAACCTATCCTTAAAAAGGGTAAACGCCGTGGGTGTGGCGGGAGACGTCCGAGAGGTCTTCTCCCCAGCTTTGGCGTTCGCCCCGGTAGCGAGCTGCATTCCAGGAACACCTCCACTCACAGAAGCAGATCCCCCCGTAGACCGCACTCCATCCTGAGCGACTCTAGATAAAGTGGTAGGCATCGGCATCACCAGAAGCCTACGGGCTTCATCTTCCCTAGCAATAGCCGCCGCGCGGCATGTAGGGGGGGGGGCTTGCATCACACAAGCCCCCGAATGAACGAATGTTGACCCTTCCTGCTGTTTACGAGTGCCGGTTACGTTTAAATTAATGTTTTTTATTTTCCTCCATACTTAAAACCCACGAGTAGCGGAGAAGGTAAAGGTCAGCCCCGGGCAGAGATCTGCGATGTCCGGGGTAAGGCCAAGATTACAACTGGATGTGGAGGACTTATACCACCCATAAACCTTTTTAAAACACTAACTGCATTATTCAATAGTTCCTTAGAACAAGGCATTTTCCCTATGCTCTGGAAAGAGTCATTCATTATCCCCCTTCATAAAAGCGGGAATAGGCCCTCCATAGAAAATTATCGAGGTATAGCAAATATTTCTGCTATTCCTAAATTATTTGAAGCAATAGTTACCAATAGATTGTCTCATTCAACGTCCTCATTAATTTGTGATTCCCAACACGGTTTCTGTAAGGGTAAATCAACGGTCACAAACCTACTGGAGTTTACCACTAGTGTTTCTAATGGATTTTCTCAAAACTTGCCCAATGATGTTATATACACGGACTTCAGCAAAGCATTTGATAAGGTCAATCACTCCTTGCTGATTCTTAAACTTGATCTTCTTGGCTTTCAGCCCAGTCTTTTGCAATGGATATCTTCATATTTTTTAAATAGAACACAAAGGGTGATTTTCAAAAATGGCTACTCGTCTATTATTAATGTTACTTCAGGAGTTCCTCAAGGCAGTCACCTTGGCCCGATTCTGTTTTTGCTATTTATTAACGATACAACTACTACCAAATGTGATTTGCACTACCATTCAGTAGTGAATGGTAATGCCAATGTGATTTGCACTACCATTCAGTAGTGAATGGTAATGCAAATGTGGCTTGCACTACCATTCAGTTGTGAATGGTAATGCAAATGTGGCTTGCACTACCATTCAGTAGTGAATGCGAATGCAAATGTGGCTTGCACTACCATTCATTGCATTCCCACTACAAGTATGATTTGTGAAAACCTATGATCGTAGTTTAGGTATTAAGTGGCCAATCTATTTAATAACGGGAAGGAAGTTTATGGGATATTCTACACATGGAAGAAGGCTTAGAAAACTAATTGGAAACCAACGCGGCATTGCAATATGTCCTGTGTATATCAATAGGTTTTAAGGTTGTTAATAAATTTCTTTTAAACACGTAGGTAAAAAAATACTTATACTTATACAGTGGCTCACAGAGGTATTTTGCATATGGCATTTGTTGAGAAAATATTGGAAATTCGCCTATTTTTTCAAATTCATTTAAAAATTTTTGACATGATCTGATAACTGAAGCTTCATACTACACAAAAACATTAATTAAAAAACATAAACACATTTCATCTTTAATATAAAATTATCAATTTTCTAAGCTAATTCCATGTGTAGAATATCTCACAAACTTCCTTCCCGTTGTTAAATAGATTGGCTACTTCATGCCTAAACTACGATCATAGGTTTTCACAAATCACACTTGTAGTGGGAATGCAATGAATGGTAGTGCAAGCCGCATTTGCATTCGCATTCACTACTGAATGGTAGTGCAAGCCACATTTGCATTACCATTCTCTACTGAATGGTAGTGCAAACCACATTTGTATTATTTATTTATTTAATACAAACACAACAACCAAGGGTTATAATTACAGTGTTTGTCCACCAACAATATGAAACACCAATTATACAACATTTTTTTAATACATACATAAATCCTTACCACTAAGAACATTACATAGACAAGAATACGTAAAACTTACATGACTAAGAAGTAGACAGGGAAAAGTAAGAAGAGTGGGATTATAAGAAAATAAGTCAGGAAAAAAGCATAGTATAGGAGGATTAATCGACTCATAAGGCATATCTGTATATATGTATATTCATGTACTCTCACGCAATCGATCCGAATAGAATCGCATAAGTTCCCTTTTGAAATGCAGAGTGCTTGTCTGGCTCCTGATATCTAATGGTATGTTATTCCAAAGACGGACTCCGTAAACGAAGAACTGTCTCTCAGAGGTTTTGGACTTAAAGGTCGTATGAAGCAATTGCCCAGTACGCTCAGATCGTGTAGCCAGAAAACGCTCGTAGAGGTATGATGGTTCATGACTTTTTATTATTTTATGCATTAAGGCAAGACCCTCACTTCCAAATAACTATTTAAAGGAATTGCATATATTTGGATGGAGTATTCAGAAATGTGGTCCCTGCGCTTAATACTGTAAATATATCGGGCAACAATATTGAACAAGACATTTAGTTTCCTCCTACAAATACTATCACAATTGGCATAGAGTTCGCAACCGTAGAGCACTGTTGGAAGCAAATATGTCTTGGCCAATAGCAGTCTTATTTTTATTGGCGTAAAGTACTGAATAGACCATAACGAGCACAGCATTCCATACACTTTGCCTATTACCCTTAAAATGTGGTTATTCCATGTCAAAGTACTATTAAATATCACACCCAGGTTTTTGGCCGATTCAACGAAATTAATAACTGAGTTGTCTAATGTCACTTTTGGAAAGTTCTGAACATTTAAGTGCTTTTTGTTGATCGCAATAAACTGTGACTTACTCGGATTCAGCACTAAGCCATTATCTTTAGCCCAGCCATTTATGCAATGCAGGTCTGCATTAAGATCTTTTATGCAAGCGTCAATTGAATTCAAAGGACAACTCAGGTATAATTGCACGTCATCAGCGTAGACATGAACTTTACAGTGTTGTAGGACCCCCGGCAAATCATTGACATATAAAACAAATAACAATGGACCAAGTATAGAACCCTGCGGCACTCCTAAAGTAACAGACAAAAATTTGGACACAGAACGACCAATGCATACCGCTTGTGATCTATCAAGAAGGTATGATTTGACAAGGCTCACAGCATGAGACGAGAAGTTAAACAGATTCGTTAATTTTATGCAAAGTAATGAGTGATCCACTGAGTCAAAAGCCTTAGAATGATCGAGTAAAGTTAGCAAAGTAACCTCATTCTTGTCCATATTCCGCGTAATGTCGTCAGATACTTTTAGAAGAGCAGTAATGCAGCTTCTGTTCACCCTAAAACCGGACTGATGCGTACTAATGAGCGAGTTTTTATTTACGAAGGTGTTAATTTGGTGATGCATTATTCGCTCCATAACCTTGGAAAGAAATGGTAGAATGGCAATCGGTCTGAACTCTGCATTAGGTTTTAAAAGAGGGATTATTTTTGCCTTTTTCCAGCAGCACGGAAAAGTAGACGTTGTCAATATGGAGTTGAAAGCGTATGTGAGATACGGAAGAATAAACGGCAAAATGGACTTCACAAATTTTGGATGGATTCCGTCAAAACCAACCGCGTTAGATTTGACAGATAATATGGATTCAACAAAATCATATTCGTCAATACATTTGAAACTAAACCCGTTACAAGAATTATTAATACGAATATTATACCTATCATGACATACACTACTGCGAGAATGGGACAGACTTACAAAACTTGCATTTACATCATCAACATTAGTACATTCGGATGCGATAGAGGTTTTGACGTTAATGCCAATATCACGAATATGCTTCCACTTCTGTTTTGAGCTTACAGCAGTACCAAATTGGTGCTCATAATATTTGAGTTTTTGAGTTTTTATAGCGTTTGTTACACTTCTTCTCACAGCTTTATACTCATCATAGGCTGCTTCAGATTTAAGTTTTTTCCAACTGCGATACTTACAATTCCTCTGTTCAATTAATTTTTTTAAATAGCTGCTAAACCATGGGCGGTTACCAGCTTTGCTTATTTTTGTAATTAGAGGCACATAGGTATCGAACAGGAAACTAATGTTCGACTGAATAAAATTAATTTGATCATTAGCCGATGGCATAATGCGAATTAGCTCCCAGTTAATTGAGTTAATGCCATTAGCGAGCTCATCGTAGTTAATATTATTAAAGTCACGGTATGAATAGTGAGACTGGTGGCATATAGTGTTAAAATTGAAAGTAAGAAAGATTAAATCATGCTTTGAGAAGTTAGGGGCAACAAGTTGGTCATACAACAATACATTTGACAAATCATTAACAATGAAAAGGTCCAGCAAAGTGCTACCGGTACGAGTAAAGTGCGTAGGCGTTGTACTATTCACAAGACAGAGACCTAGATTTTTAAGGTGCAGTGGTAGTTTTATGTCCTTAAGGATATCACTGTTGAAATCACCAGTTACTAAGATTTTATTGTACCCTATGGCGAGATTTTCAAGGAAGTCAATAAATGCATTATAGCAAATTTGTCGATTAGGTCTATAGACGCAGCCAACAAGTACTTTGTCAAATTTTGTAAAAATTTCTAGAAATACGTATTCAAAATTATTTGAAGGTGGTGACGTTCTGACAACCTTGCACGAAATACCATCTCTTACATAAATAGCAACACCCCCTCCACGAGTAACTCTGTCCACGCGAAAAAGCTTATACCCATTTACATGTAATAATTTATCATTATGGATCGAAGAAAACCATGTCTCGGATACACACACCACGTCAACATGTGAATTTTCGAACAGGTACCTAAATTCGTCAATTTTTTTCGCTAAGCTTTGGGCATTGATGTGGCATACTCTAAGACCTTTCTTACGTTTACCCAATACTCGAATCATGTTGAAGGTACCGCCTTTGGAACACATATCACTAGGAGTCATAAACAATAATCAACCCAGACATAACACAATGCACATCAAAAGGGCATATCTGTGTGAGATATGTATTTGTAGGTGCATACGCATGTACATGTACATACATATATTCTAAGAGAGTAAATACATACGAAATATATCGATTGAGGATGAGGCAAGTAAGTGCAGATATGGGGAAATAGACTAAGTAAAAGCAGGGAAAAAGATTGAAATGAATGGTCTAAATAAGATACAAGAATAATATAAAAAAATAATATACATATAAAGTTTCTCTTAATATAGAATAGTAACTTGCATTCATATTTCATAATGGGTAAATTACGGGTTACTTAGGACGTGCTGGCTGCTGTTAATATACATACGTACATCATCAATGTTGGACACCTTCACTGCATTAGATTTAGGTTTGACTCGAACATAAACACACCCACGCAAGGAGAACACAGATGTTAGTTGTTGTTGCCTTTTCAATTGCATTGCGAACTGCATAACTTCACGATTGTGTTTGGTTAGGCTCTCTTCTTCTTCTTCTTGATTGGCCCTTAACCGTTTAGACGATTCTGGCCGAGTCCAACAGAACGCGCCAATTGCTTCTATTTCGTGCAGCATGGCGCCACTTGGGAACACCTAGGGAGGCAGCATCGCTGTCCACCTGATTTTCCCAACGCAGTGGAGGTCTCCCTTTTCTTTTGCGTTCAGCTGGTTTCGATAGAAATGCTTTCTTGGCCGGAGCGCCTTCGACATGACCTGCCCAACGCAGCCGCTGGATCTTTATTCGCTGAACAATGTCGATGTCTGTGTAAAGCTCGTACAGCTCATCGTTAAATCTCCGTCGATACTCGCCCACACCAACGCGCAAAGGTCCATAAATCTTACGAAGAACTTTTCTCTCGAATACTCCAAGTGCCATCTCATCTGATTTTGAAATTGTCCATGCTTCTGCGCCGTACATGAGGACTGGAACGATGAGCGTCCTGTAGAGTGTGATTTTTGTTTGTCGAGAGAGGACTTTACTTTTCAGTTGCCTACTTAGTCCGAAGTAGCATTTATTGGCAAGCGTGATTCTTCGTTGGATCTCCGTGCTGACATCATTCTTGGTGTTAATGCTGGTTCCCAGATAGACGAAGTCCTTAACAGTTTCGAATTTGTAGCTATCAACATTGACGTGGCTGCCAAGGCGTGCTGTTTCTTTGTGTGATGACAGGAGGTACTTCGTCTTGTCCTCGTTGACCGCCAAACCCATTTTCTTAGCCTCTTTATCCAGCTTGGAGAAGGCAGAACATACGGCGCGCGTGTCATGAATGTCAATTCTCCCCTCAGATTTAATACCAATATCTCGCAATGCAAACGACCTCTTGCTCTGCTTGCAGAAACGCGCTACGGCGCTAAGAAGTCGACTGCGGTCGTTGGCAGAGCCCATCTTGACTATAATAGCCTTTGATTGTGTATTATTGTCGGTCTTTTGTACGCGAAAAATATCACGTACCGGCGGAGTGCTAATATTTAGAGCATTGCAAAGTTTAGAGAATGTATCTTTGAGATCCTCTTCACTTGTCTGTATTATGCCTCTTAAAATCACATCAGAAGAGACGATAGAATTTTAACACTCATCAAGTTGCGCTCTTAATACTTTTACTTCTGAGCCAAGCTGTATAACACGGGAATTCTCGCACTCCTTCCCACTAATAGGTTTTGACATCAAGACTTTGACGTCATCACGCAGCTGTTGTATATGCACACACACATCCTCGGTTTTCGCTACACGGGCATCAATCTCTTTCACTGCTGACTTTAAGTTTAAAAGATCAGCCGTAAACTCACCAAATCGTTTCATAAGCCTCTCTTCAGATTTTTGGATCTCCACATGCATTCGCGCAGACAATTGCTCAATGATGCTATCTTTCATTTCGTTCAGCCTTATGTCGAATTGTGACAACCACTCGTTTTGCTGAGGGCTCTCACTTCTCGTTCTCTTTGACAACGGAGCAGAAACAGCATGGGATGAAACAGCTTGGCGGGCTGCATTGATTTTTGTTGGTGGGCTCATCTCGCGAAGAAAAATAGGTACAACAAAATAGAATAAAACAAAGTACAAAATTTCATTTGTTGTGATATGTTTGCATTGATTTTCACAATTAACGCGACAGAAAATAAAACAGCTTGGGCGCGAGTCAGTTTGAGGAAAATTAACACCAATTTAACTGTGGTAAAAGCGAAAGTATACACAAAATATTGCCGCACTGTCCAAAACACGTCTACTCAGCTTGCATGACCGCTACTGAATGGTAGTGCAAGCCACATTTGCATTGCCATTCAATAGTGAAAATCAAATTTTCATTACCACTCATCAGTGATTGGAGAATGCAAGGCTGAATGCAATCAAAATTGAATGCACTGTGCCCAACCCTGGTTTTAACATTCATATTAATGCTACAGCAAATAAGGCAAGAGGTGTCTTAGCGTTTGTAAAACGTTGGTCAAAGGAATTCAGCGACCCATACATAAATAAAACACTCTTTACAACTTTAGTAAGACCTATATTGGAATATGGTTCCATAGTTTGGAATCCATACTATCAGATTCACTCTGATCACTTAGAGTCAGTCCAACAACAGTTTTTGCTTTTTGCTTTAAGAAATTTGCCTTGTGATTCTGGTTACAATCTTCCACCGTATACTAGCCGTTTAAAACTCCTTAATCTTCCAACTCTTGCAAGTCGGCGAGAAATGTTAGGGGGTAATATTTATCGTTAAGCTCTTGAATGGCTTAATTCTTTCTCCTTTCTTGCTAGCTGAAATAAACTTTAACATTCCAGATATCGACGCTTAACAAACTCCTGCCACTCAAAATAAAAATATCCGTACGTCATGCGGGTGCGCCTCTCGTGCGGTCGGGCGGGATTGGAGGGCGTGGGTTATTATTATTATTATTATCATTATTATTATTATTATTATTATTATTATTATTATTATTATTATTATTATTATTATTATTATTATTATTATTATTATTATTATCATTATTATTATTATTATTATTATTATTATTATTATTATTATTATTATTATTATTATTATTATTATTATTATTATTATTATTATTATTATTATTATTATTATTATTATTATTATTATTATTATTATTATTATTATTATTATTATTATTATTATTATTATTATTATTATTATTATTATTATTATTATTATTATTATTATTATTATTATTATTATTATTATTATTATTATTATTATTATTATTATTATTATTATTATTATTATTATTATTATTATTATTATTATTATTATTATTATTATTATTATTATTATTATTATTATTATTATTATTATTATTATTATTATTATTATTATTATTATTATTATTATTATTATTATTATTATTATTATTATTATTATTATTATTATTATTATTATTATTATTATTATTATTATTATTATTATTATTATTATTATTATTATTATTATTATTATTATTATTATTATTATTATTATTATTATTATTATTATTATTATTATTATTATTATTATTATTATTATTATTATTATTATTATTATTATTATTATTATTATTATTATTATTATTATTATTATTATTATTATTATTATTATTATTATTATTATTATTATTATTATTATTATTATTATTATTATTATTATTATTATTATTATTATTATTATTATTATTATTATTATTATTATTATTATTATTATTATTATTATTATTATTATTATTATTATTATTATTATTATTATTATTATTATTATTATTATTATTATTATTATTATTATTATTATTATTATTATTATTATTATTATTATTATTATTATTATTATTATTATTATTATTATTATTATTATTATTATTATTATTATTATTATTATTATTATTATTATTATTATTATTATTATTATTATTATTATTATTATTATTATTATTATTATTATTATTATTATTATTATTATTATTATTATTATTATTATTATTATTATTATTATTATTATTATTATTATTATTATTATTATTATTATTATTATTATTATTATTATTATTATTATTATTATTATTATTATTATTATTATTATTATTATTATTATTATTATTATTATTATTATTATTATTATTATTATTATTATTATTATTATTATTATTATTATTATTATTATTATTATTATTATTATTATTATTATTATTATTATTATTATTATTATTATTATTATTATTATTATTATTATTATTATTATTATTATTATTATTATTATTATTATTATTATTATTATTATTATTATTATTATTATTATTATTATTATTATTATTATTATTATTATTATTATTATTATTATTATTATTATTATTATTATTATTATTATTATTATTATTATTATTATTATTATTATTATTATTATTATTATTATTATTATTATTATTATTATTATTATTATTATTATTATTATTATTATTATTATTATTATTATTATTATTATTATTATTATTATTATTATTATTATTATTATTATTATTATTATTATTATTATTATTATTATTATTATTATTATTATTATTATTATTATTATTATTATTATTATTATTATTATTATTATTATTATTATTATTATTATTATTATTATTATTATTATTATTATTATTATTATTATTATTATTATTATTATTATTATTATTATTATTATTATTATTATTATTATTATTATTATTATTATTATTATTATTATTATTATTATTATTATTATTATTATTATTATTATTATTATTATTATTATTATTATTATTATTATTATTATTATTATTATTATTATTATTATTATTATTATTATTATTATTATTATTATTATTATTATTATTATTATTATTATTATTATTATTATTATTATTATTATTATTATTATTATTATTATTATTATTATTATTATTATTATTATTATTATTATTATTATTATTATTATTATTATTATTATTATTATTATTATTATTATTATTATTATTATTATTATTATTATTATTATTATTATTATTATTATTATTATTATTATTATTATTATTATTATTATTATTATTATTATTATTATTATTATTATTATTATTATTATTATTATTATTATTATTATTATTATTATTATTATTATTATTATTATTATTATTATTATTATTATTATTATTATTATTATTATTATTATTATTATTATTATTATTATTATTATTATTATTATTATTATTATTATTATTATTATTATTATTATTATTATTATTATTATTATTATTATTATTATTATTATTATTATTATTATTATTATTATTATTATTATTATTATTATTATTATTATTATTATTATTATTATTATTATTATTATTATTATTATTATTATTATTATTATTATTATTATTATTATTATTATTATTATTATTATTATTATTATTATTATTATTATTATTATTATTATTATTATTATTATTATTATTATTATTATTATTATTATTATTATTATTATTATTATTATTATTATTATTATTATTATTATTATTATTATTATTATTATTATTATTATTATTATTATTATTATTATTATTATTATTATTATTATTATTATTATTATTATTATTATTATTATTATTATTATTATTATTATTATTATTATTATTATTATTATTATTATTATTATTATTATTATTATTATTATTATTATTATTATTATTATTATTATTATTATTATTATTATTATTATTATTATTATTATTATTATTATTATTATTATTATTATTATTATTATTATTATTATTATTATTATTATTATTATTATTATTATTATTATTATTATTATTATTATTATTATTATTATTATTATTATTATTATTATTATTATTATTATTATTATTATTATTATTATTATTATTATTATTATTATTATTATTATTATTATTATTATTATTATTATTATTATTATTATTATTATTCGGCTGACCGCGCTACAGTGCAGACGTGTTTGCGGTAAGCTCTTGAAATTCGTGATAAGCAGTGAATATTAACAACAATAATAACAATATAAGTGAAGATATGAATACAACAACTGTCGCATGTGATGAATGCAAGCTTTCTTTGCCAGTGTGCGGCGAGTACGCCACCTGTACCACCTGTAAAGGTGTGTACCATTTCTCTACGTGCACCACCATCTCCAGCAACACATATGCTGCGATGACTGCTGAGCGTCGTCGCAACTGGAAATGCCATAGATGCAGACAATCGGGAAAATCATCTTCATCTACACTGGAAAATAAGCAAGCAGGCCAAAAAGGTAAGGGAGCTACATCATCGCAAACCATTGCCGCATCTCCAACTCCAAGCCAAAAGGAGAAGCATAAGTCCAAACCAGATGCGTGCATCGACGCTGACGTATTCATTGTGCAGTCCGACGTCAGTGAACTGAAGGCTGACAGCAAGGAGATTATGCGATTAATCTCAGATTTAGCTGCAAAGCACGAAAAGTCGCAAATAGAGCTAAAAGCAGAATTGGCAAAATCGACAAGTCAATTTGAGAAGGCAATAATGGAGCTAAAAACTCAGGTTAATGAACTCCGCGAAAAGTGTGCCGAAAAAGAACTTATCATAGCCAAACTAGAGCGCAATGCAAATGCGCAGCAACAACAATCCCTCATACGAAATGTCGTGATAAGAAACATTGACAAAAGAGAAGGCGAAAACCTGAGCGCAATTGTAGAGCGCATAGCTACAATTGCTGAAGTAAACATTGCGGAGGGAGACATAGATGACATATACAGAGCAAAGGGTAAGCAGCAAAATATTGTTGTCAAATTCTGTCGCACAAACAAAAAAATGGAGCTTATGAAGAAGATCAAAAAGAAAAAACTAAATGTAGGCGCCGTGATCGAAACCAACAAAGAAGCCGAGAGAACCGTTTATATTAGTGATCAGCTCACTGCAAACAACCGTCGCCTCTTGTGGGCCGCTAAAAACAGGGCAAAGGCGTGCGGCTGGAATTATATTTGGGTTAAGGAGGGCAGAATACTAGCTAAAAAGGGGGAAAAAAGTAACTTCATATATATTAATTCCGAATCAGATATCGATTTAATAAATTAGTTTTAAGACATTACACCTTCTTATTCCTTTCAACTGAATCTTTCCCTCCCCTCTTACTATAAACTTTTATATCTACACTTTTATTTTTTATATTTTCTATACCTCAACTATTTATGAACACTATAACTTACGAAAAATTTACAAGTTTCAGCGATATTAATGCGATAAATCTACATAACTTTACCATTAACTGTATTTTCCTAAACATCCGTTCTCTAAAAACCAACTTTAACACTTTCTCAGCAGAAATAGATAAAATTATAAATCACATTGATGTTATAATCTTAGCAGAAACTAACATTATGACTGAGGAGCAACATCTTTTTTCTATCGCTGGTTTTACCGCTGAATTTTTTAATAGAGATTACAGTAGAGGAGGCGGTGTGGCTGTATATATTAGTAATCGCCTATCTTTCCGACGCATCCCCTCCAAAAAAGTTTCTTACGAGACCGTTGAATTTGAGATTTTGCCCAACAACACAAACAAGTTAAAATGCAAAATTTATGCAATCTATCGACCACCACTCTCTAATACACGTGAGTTTGTCAAAGAGTTAGAGAACACATTGAAGAAAGCAGATAAAGAGGAATGCGCGATAGTGATCGGTGATATCAACATAAACATTATTGACACGGAAAATAGACAAGCTATGCTCTACCTAGATATGCTCTCATCATATGGTTTCCAAAAAGTAGTTTGCGGATATACGAGAGTGGATATAATGAGAGACTCTAGCACGTGCATCGACCACGTTTTTGTCAAAAGCAGAGATGCAAATATTCTAACTGCAATAATTGAGTCAAATATCACCGATCATTGCTCTCTATTCTGTGGAATCTCTTTGAGTAAATATGATGGCATTAAAAGATATGAAAATGAGTTCTCTTACTCTTTAAGTGGTAGACTAGTCGATACTCAGCTACGTGAGTGTAACTGGGTCGATGTGCTCGATTCAACGAACGTCGAAGATATGTATGGTAAGATACTTTCAAAGTTTAGAAGTATCTACGATAACTCTATAGTTAGGTATAAAATCCAAAAACGAAAAAACAATGACTGGCTAACTCATGAACTTATAGCTATGTGTAAGGAGAGGGACAAACTGTACAAAAAGTGGAAATCGCACCCCTACGATAGAAAATCAGAATCAAATTACAAAAAATTCAGAAACCATGTGAATAAAACCATCAATAAAAGTAAAAATGACTACTATCGCGAAAAATTTGCATCTTGTAGGTATGATATTAGGAAAACGTGGCAGCTTATAAGCGAGATAATTGGTAGAAAATCATTAAGCCCAGACGAAACGATAACTAGGAACATTTTAGGTAAAGATATAAAGGAAATCTGTGATAATTTTGTGATAAACTTTGACCATGGTATCAAACATGCAATACATAGCTGTGATATAAAAACCCTGACCGTACCAACGAGCTGCATACCGAACTCTATTTATTTTGAAGAAATAAGCGAAGAGGAAGTGCTATCGATTTTACAAAAGTTAGATCCTAAAAAAGGCCCCGGCTATGACGGTATAAGACCTAAAGACCTCAAAAATCATGCGAAATCAATAAGCCCAGTGATAACAAGATTCATAAATCTTAGCATAAGTCAATCCACAGTTCCGCAACTACTAAAAACCTCAATTGTCAAACCAATATATAAAACAGGTTCAAAATCTGATCCAAGCAATTATAGGCCTATAGCAATACTGCCGGCTCTAGAAAAAATAATGGAGGAAATAGTAGTTCGTAGGATAGAAGGTTTTATTGATAAATATAAAATACTTGATAGAAATCAATATGGGTTTCAAAAGGGAAAAACATAAATCAGCTCATGGGACGCTTTTCCAATAAAATTAACGAAAGCCTTGGCAAAAACCATCACTGCCTTGCACTTTTCATAGATTTCAGCAAAGCGTTTGATACTTTATCGCACTCGAAACTTTTAGAAGCCCTGAGATGTGCGGGTGTACGGGGAACGAGCCTGAAATGGTTTGAAAACTACCTCCAATTGAGAAAATATAGGGTTAAAATAAACAACGTGTATAGCGAGGAAGCAACATCGTCGTATGGAGTTCCGCAAGGCTCAAAGTTAGGCCCACTCCTCTACATAATATACACAAACAGCATGCTTAAAATGCTAAATAATTGTGAAGTTTTCGCGTACGCAGATGACACAGCAATTATAGTTCCACATACTGACCTTGATATGGCTACCAAAATAATGCAAAGAAAGCTAGATATAATAGCTAAATGGTCTCACGATAACGGGCTCATGATAAATTCGTCAAAAACGAAAATTATGCACTTCAGACCACCTCACATCCCTGCTTCGGAAATTAAGATAGTCTTCCACAACTTCAGCTGCTTAGAAAATACCACCGCACACTGTACTTGCGTTGAAGTAATTGGCACGGTGGAAACATATAAATATCTTGGAGTCTATTTAGACGACCATTTTAAATGCAATGTACATATTTCCCATCTCCAAAAGAAACTCCGGTCAACATCGTTTTTTCTTAAGCATCTTAGTTTTTGTAGTAGTTATGATGTGTTAAAACAAGCATACTTAGGCCTATCAGAAACATATCTGAGACACGGAGTCACAGCATGGGGCACGTCAACATACTGCAACCATCTACAAGAAAGCCAAAGTTACATAATTAAAATATTAGCCAAAAAGAGAAATGTATACAACCACACCACTTCTCCCAACAAAGAACTTGGTCTGCTTAACATTAAATCCATTTACACGATCTCAATATTGAATGAATTCTACGATGACAGCCGACTACGAGTGCCGATTGACCACGAATATGCGACTCGTAGACGTAAGGAAAATAGACTGAAGGTACCACAATTTGCAAACAATTACCTAAAAAGCACACTCGCCGTGCAGCTCCCTTCAGCTCTTAATAACTTGCCGGCAGATCTTAACAACCTGCCAAAAGCTCCTAGTAGGAGTTCCCTATTGGTAAAGCACTTAAAAAGCGTAATGCTCTGATTAACTCAAGCCACTGCAAACTGTATGTTTCATCTCTTCTTTTATATGATCTTTTCTATCCTTCCTTCTTTCTTCCTTCAGCTACTTCTCTTTTTCCATCAACTTTCCTAACCATAATTATGAATTAGATTCTAAGATATAATGTATTACATTTAAGTTTATGCCTTGTAATCAAAATACCCACAGATAAGCAAAAAGCTTCGCGGGATCTGCTCAAATTGTAAATGAATTGTTAAAAATCTCATGAATTAAATAAATACAATACAATACAATACAATACAAATTATTATTATTATTATTATTATTATTATTATTATTATTATTATTATTATTATTATTATTATTATTATTATTATTATTATTATTATTATTATTATTATTATTATTATTATTATTATTATTATTATTATTATTATTATTATTATTATTATTATTATTATTATTATTATTATTATTATTATTATTATTATTATTATTATTATTATTATTATTATTATTATTATTATTTTTGAGTTTTATTATTCCCTCATCCGATCAGAAAATAAGTTATTTTTTTTAGTTTTATTTTTCCCCCTGAAAGTAAAAGTTATTTTTTGAGTTATTTTTCGATCAGAAAATAAAAGTGAGTTTCTGAGTTTTATCTTTTTGCTCAGAGAATAGTATAATTTTAGCTACAGCTATCGATTTCGCCGCACTAATACGTAGGTAAAGTTTAAAATAAAAATTAAAAATTTATTTATATACTTTACCTATTTATATGGCGAAATCTACAAAAAAATGCGCTAACACTCCCCCCCCCCCCTTCGAGGTTCAACACCCCTTTACCGCCCTTACTTTTCATATATCAGTTGTATATCAAATTAAAGGGAATCAAAATACCTATCGAATGGTATAAAAATATTCGAAATCGGGTCAGTAGTTTTTAAGTAATTGAAATTTGAAAAAGGCATAATATAAACTTTGACCTTTAAAACTTTTGTCGTTGTTTCCAAAAAAAAAATTCACTTTAATACTCAGCTTGGCCATGTTTATCAATCCTCATACTTCGTTTTTTAATTTTATAATTTTAGAAATTTCTCATTTGTACCAGGTCGTGCTATTTTTTCAACTTTCTGGGGCTGGGGGCACATGCGAGTAGGTCAATAAAATTTTACAGGCTTATTTTTGGGCTAGAAAGGTGCCGTTATGGCTTTGGAACAAATTGAATTTCCAAAAAAAAATGTTCACTCCACCTTAATATACATACCTTAATTCACAAAGGCCCTAATTGACACTTTTTTCGAAACTGCGTTTTTCGCAGATTGTAGTAGGATATATTAAAATACACCTTCCCATAAAATTTGATAGCGATAGCTACAAAAGTAACGAAGTTATACTACTTTTTAAAAAGCCCTATTTGCATATGCTGAAAATCTATAATTTAAAAGGCCCTAACTACATTTGCTCAGAGCCGTAGCGAGGGTGAGGCAACCGAGGCATTTGCCTCGAGCGCCAATAGAGTAGGGGCGCTGAATTTCGGTAATATTAAACAAAATTTCGCAGAAGTATATTGAAAAAATATAATGAAAAAATAGGCGTTCGTTTGCCAGGAACCCGCAAGGTTCTCACTTGATCATCAGATTTGTAAAATTTTTCAAAAGTAATATGTATATGGGCGCCCTTTATTTTTAATGTAGTGAAATTGACACAGCTATTCCGGATTACGATCCACTTTCATCGGAGGTGAATCGGATCAAATGGCATTCTGCAATTCGATTGACGTCCGATGAACGTCAGACTTTTTCGAAGTTAGGAAATCGGCATTCTGGTTCACGATGGATCGGATTTTTGACAGTTCATCGGAGCGATTTTTTCCGTCAGCTTTTGTGTGTCGGAGGCCATATAAATTGTGATTATTTTTGGAAATATTACCAATTTAACGTAATTCAACTATGATTTTTAAATTTATACAATATTATTATACAAAATGGGCTTGGTTTAGCTATGCTACTGGCCTTTTCTTTGCAAAATAAGTGAACAAAAGGAATCTGCTTTAGTACAATAGACTGAACAGAGGGAAATAAGTACAAGGAGTTTCAATCAAGGATGCTCAACAAACTATCAAAATATGTTTTCGTTTGTTAACATGCTAAAATGTGTCATGTATCAAATGTCAAGGATATATTTTTTTTTTCGGGTAGTATTATACATGTGCTTTTGTAAACTCAAAGCCAATTTTTTTCTTTTTGACTTTACATTAGCCCCATTCTTTTGCACGAAAGTTCGAAAAAAACACACGCTAGATTAGCGAATAACAATGAAAGCAACAACAAAAACTAAGCCAACAGGCTATGTTAACCCATTAGTGGTCAAAGCAAACCTATAACATACATAAAATATATCATTGGGTGTTCCCAAATTGGCACGGCAACCACTAATGGGTTAAGCGCGTCGAACTGAAAGCGTTTATCTGTTTGTCAACCAGCAACAGCAGTGTATGCTTTGGAAAAGAACGAATAGAAACCTATAATTTTTGGAATCTATGTTTTTCGAACGTATGTTCTTGTAGCATAAACATCAACCAAGTGCATAAATATCCGCCAATCGTATTCTTTTATACAGAAGTATACAGAGGCTGCACCAAGCGGACTCTACCGGTAACCATCGGTAACTACCGCAACAACCGAACTCTGCCGGTAATTGCCGGTAACACAACCGAACTCTGCTGGTGAATGGCAAAAATTCGAATCCGCCCGAAGCGATCTAACGGGAGTGGTTGTAATAAATATTTAGCAAGTTCACTGCCGCGTAATAGAAAAATAAACTATTGTTAAAATTAATTCGATATCGCTAAAAACCAAAAGAATCATTACCTGTGTTCAATAACAAAAAATTGTTACGAATTTTTCATAAGAACTGTCATTTTCATATGGAGAACTGTCATTTTTTACGAAAAATTCGTATCAATTTTTTTGTTATTGAACACAGCTGTTACCTTTTAGTTTGAATTACTTTTTATCAAAAATGGTAATTTCAACAGTAAAAAATAAGGCGCAACTATACAGGTCCTAGCAGTTAAAAGAGAATATGTAATTGCCTTTCGATGACCGTTTTTGAGAGATGTTAAGAACAGTGTGTGTTTTGTGTTGGTTGAAAAGCGCCACTGAACACTAAAGCTCTTCCGCGCAGTAAACAGATGAAATCCCAAAACGAAACACAATACTTTGACATTTATTTAAAACAGGAAAAAGAAGAGCGATTTTCAAATAATTTTACCATTATCATTGAGTCGTAGTACAAGATAAAAAATTTACCACTTGTAGCGTGTTTTATGATTTAATTACTGGGATGTCTCCAGGGTTTGAAATTGCTTGCTGCAAAATAGCAATAGCCGATGTTTTTGGCTTATTGCTGAATTCAGTCGAGCCAAAAACGAAAACACGAAATAGCTATACACTCAACCTTCGCTGTAAATAGTTGTTGAATTTTTTTCCACTTACCCCAACAATTAAAAATTGAATTAAAAATAAAAATTTCGTGCTAAGCACTAAAAACTCTTTCAAGTAAAATTGTTAACGTTGTTTGGTATATACATAAAATATATACCAACAACAATGTTCATTGCGAACTGCCTACAACAAAAATTCAGCACGTTTGTGGAGAATATATGCAAAAGCATATACACACTAACGTTAATGTTGAAAATAAAAAAGGCAAAAGTGGGGAAAATCCAACAGCTTGCACAGAGTCTCAATGGCCGAGTGTGTTTATCCGTTGGGTCATTGCGGCTGAAGTTGGAATGGACTCGGGTTGAATCCCCGGTGCATCCACTTCCGAAAAGAGTGCTGATGATCGAAAATGGTTTTTCGTGAAATAGCTATACACTCAACCTTCGCTGTAAATAGTTGTTGAATTTTTTTCCACTTACCCCAACAATTAAAAATTGAATTAAAAATAAAAATTTCGTGCTAAGCACTAAAAACTCTTTCAAGGAAAACACGAATCATTCGCTTCAGTTTTCAGCTGAGTCGTGTTTGCTTGTATAGTTAAGCCAAGCAACTCAATTTGAGAGGGTTGCTTTTACTTCCAGCAATTAGTTGAGTGGTAAATTTTTGCTAACAGTTGATTATTTTGCTGAAACTAGTTTTTAAGCAAAATTCAACATGAAAAGATGTTTACAAATGGACATACATACATATTATGTGTACATACATACATACATAAGTAAATATGTATAAAAAATCGAAATATGCGTAAACAAATCGTTTCAGCAAAATAAGCAAAAGCAGAAAAAATGCAAAGATACAACTAATTGCTGGAAGTAAAATGAAATCCCCCAAATCGCGTTGCTTTGCTTAACTATGCAAGCAAACACGGCTCAGCTGAAAACTGAAGCGAATGAATCGTGTTCTCGTTTTTTACTCGGCTGGCCGAGTTTGCTAATTTACTTTTCGTTAGCAAAATCAAAGCAAATGCAGCAAAAGTAGCTAAGCAATTTCAAACCCTGGATGTCTCGGCAACTCTGTTTATAACTCGCTAGAGTATTGCCAACTCAAAAATAAACGCACTCAACTTATCAACGTTTCAGCGTTAACGCTTGAGTTTCGTTAACGTTAAAAACGAAACGGAAATTATTTTGATAATTTTTATAACGTTTAAAACCTAAGTCGTTTCAAAAAAAAACGACTTTAACATTTCGGTTAGCGTTAAAATTAACGTTACGATGCATCCTTGGTTTCAATGTATTGAACTTTTATTTAATAATAAAATTTATTTTTCTTTTTAGCAATATTTATACATATATTATTGTTTAATAAAAGCTTCCAAAAATAATTTTAATTGTGTATTATTACTACGATGATGTAATATGAGTGGGTAACGCAACTCGGGCATAATTTCTGTGCCAGGATGTACTCCTTTAAGCATTTTTGATTGACTGTGTCTTTTTAAAGACATAAAATATTGCCATGCGACATGATGTATAAACATTTGCACGAGAAACTAACAAATCGAAGAAACGTGCTCACTTTCTATGTCCGTTCATGCTCAACGCGTCCTGGCGAGTCACAAAATTCCTGCTACACGATATGTACATATTCATGATATGATTGGTCGCAACCTGGATCTCAAATTTGCTTTTATGTTTTGCGATCCATAAAAACTTGTTGATATGTGACCAGTGTGGAGCGTCATCCATGGATTGCATCAGTATAACATATTACCATAAATAGTGTAAAACAAACCAACTGCAAGAGGTTTTCGTATGAAACTTTGTTGGAATAAGCTGTAAATATTATTTTCACTAAAGTTGGCATTTTCATTGCCATCTAGTTCATGGAGTTCAGTTTTTTCATAATTTAGAATTACTAATAATTAAGGTGGTAATCGCAATAATGTACCACTGGTGTTAAAGGAACTTTTGTATATAATGAACCACGATCCTATCACAGATCATAAAAAAGTCGCTCCCGCCGGACAATTATAGTGCAAGAGATATTCCTTGTTAAAGTAATATGTGTGTAGAAGACTTTTTTGTGTCACTGGCCTTCGGCCGCGCTTTAAAATAAAAATAGGTAAAAAAACTTTTTAAGTTAAACGGTTTTATGTTATACATACATTGCAATGTTTAAGATAAATGTACTAAAAACCAAAAAATAATAAAATAGATACAGTCGTGGGAATTATAAACATTTGCATAGACTAGACTAAAATAAAACCGTGGGGCACGTCAATTGTCTACAATCGTTGATTAAAATGTTTGTTTTGTAATGTTACACTATAATTAGGCAGTTGTTCAACCGACAACGATGGACGTGTGATAAGTAGGGCTAGAATGTGAAAAAAAGCTAGCAAGCTCGATTATAAGCGAGTTTTAGGGTTTCATAGTGGTGAGCGAGTAGTACTTTTATCATATGTTTTGTCGATTAAAGACAAACTACGAGCAGTGAAACGATTCCTCGTGTGAATGTCCAACGATAAACTAGTTGAAACATCTCTTTTATTAACATGGAGTGTATAACTATTGGAATTTCCATGAACAAGAAAATAGTAAGTATTTTCCTCACCGTCTGCGGGCCAACTGCCTAACGACGAATTAAACCATTCTTCTATCGCACATTAAGTCGATAATTTGTAGACAATTGTCGTGCCCCCCGGTTTTATTTTAGTCTAGTCTATGCAAATGTTTATAATTCCCACGACTGTATCTATTTTATTATTTTTTGGTTTTTAGTACATTTATCTTAAACATTGCAATGTATGCATAACATAAAACCGTTTAACTTAAAAAGTTTTTTTACCTATTTTTATTTTCTAGTTTTTAGTTTTTATTTCGCATTCTGTTTAATTCATTTAGTGCTTCATTATTGCAAGGTTTCTTGCCCGTTAGTTTATTGCAGTCCAACGCCTCTATAGCGACCCACGCGCCACCTATCGGAAGTTTTTTTTAGGAAAATATTTCCTTTCAAGGTAGTAATACATGTTCCGAATTTCAGCCAAATCGGACCATAAATGCGATTTTTGTAAATATAGCGACCCACGCGCCACCTAGCGGAATTTTTTTTTAAGAAAATATTTCTTTTCAAGGTAGTAATACATGTTCCGAATTTCAGCCAAATCGGACCATAAATGCGATTTTTGTAAATATAGCGACCCACGCGCCACCTAGCGGAATTTTTTTTTTAAGAAAATATTTCTTTTCAAGGTAGTAGTACATGTTCCGAATTTCAGCCAAATTTTTGTAAATATAGCGACCCACGCGCCACCTATCGGAATTTTTTTTTCATAATATTGCATTGTCATCGGGGTTATACATGCGTGCAAAATTTCAGATTAATCGGTTGACAGGAAGAGGGTGAAATTTGAATTACTAAATTTGACCCAAGAATAAAGAATAAATAATAAATAAAACAAACGGGGTGAGCTAAATAAAACCGTTTAATAAAAACCTCAGCCGGCAGAATTGTCATTTTGAAGAACTTTAGTATTATATTTTAATAATAGTTCAAAGCGTTAAAGGTAGATGAATTATCAACCAAAGAATATTTCCTGAAAGTTTCACTGAAAAATTCCCAGTAGTTTATGAGTAAATAAAATTGGTTCATTCTATCCAAGCTTAGCCGGGGTTAATTTCCGAATTACAAAGTATTCTCGCATACAACTTGGTGACAATATTCTATAAATGCCGTTTTCATATATGTTAGCACTTTTTTTTATAATAAAAAGCCATATTTAAAAAAAATTTAATTAAAATTAATGTCCAAATTCCTTTGTTCTTCCATTTATTTTCCACTAAAAATTTCGCAAAAACACTACCTAACACTAATTCGAACATAGTTTTACACTTAACAACACTTATGTTCGAAATGTCGTAAACCAGAATACCAATTTTCGTTTTGTCGTAGCAGTCAGCGTCGCCGCGTTCGAAGTTCCGAGGGATTGCAGAATAGCTGTGTGAATGAATATTTAAATTAGAATGCTTATGATAGTCGATTAATTCATACATTTATTTGAAAGGTGTGATTATCGATAAAGCGCCGTCATGTGTGCAAGGTAGGTACGTACAAAAAAGGTACGTACATTTGCAAAAAGTGGCAAAGTAATGTAATAAGAGCAAGAAATCTCGATAAATAGAACATTTCTTATAACATTAACGTAGGATAATATTAGGGAGTCGACTGTATATGCATATAGCGGCGACACCTGTTTGTCAACAACCAGCTACTTACGTCCGAATAATTACATCGCTGATTGGTCGATTCAATCGACTCGATTGCGTAATAATTTCGCGTCGCTACGAATGTAACCAGTGTTTCATTCTATTGCTTTTGATTATGACGTAAAAAAAGCAGCGATGAATTTGGCAATCAAATACGAAAAAGACATCAATGGCGCAGAATTTCAGAAAATTTCAGATTTCAAGCACGCAGCTTTGTCAATCATCCCTGATCGTCTCGAATCCACGACTGTTATAGAATTACTCCAGATGATTCAAGATTATGGTTTAAAAGCATCATATCAAAACATTGAAACTGCTTTCAGAATTTCTTCGACGACAACAATCGTTACGTGTGAACGTAGCTTTAGCAAACTCAAAATCGTTAAGAATTATTTGGGATCAACATTGGGCCAAGACAGATTGTCGAACTTGGCTATTTTATCGATAGAAAACGAAATTGCCAGTAAAATCGATTTCGACGATATTATTGACGAATTCGCTTCTATTAAGTCAAGAAAAATTCACTTGTAAATGTTAGAAGAACATTTTTTTAACACAGTACATATTGTATGGTGAATACTACAGTATTAATCTTACTAATATTATATTATATATTATAAATATTATAAATGCGAATGTAGCGATGTTTGGATGTCCAGACGTTTGCTTTTGTTCCTCAAAAGCGTGAGAATGGCAAGACGGATTTTGTTGAAATTTGCCACGCAGACAGGTTATAGTCTGGAAGGAAGTATAGACTATTTTTTTTTTTTTTAATTTTGGGGGTTCCGACCCTGCTAGGGACCGTTACTTTTCGATATTTTTTTTATTCCATATATGATATTTCGCACATAGGTATAGAAAGATCGTACAATATGGGTATCAAACGAAAGGGGAAGGCCCCAGATTTCATTTGGATTTCGATATATTTCGATAAATTGATCGATAACTGAGTAATCGGTGAAAATGTTATTGCCCAAAAACATTAAAATTACACTACAGTATGGGTATCAAACGAAAGGGGATGGCCCCAGGTTTCATTTGAACTTCGATGTATTTCGATAAATTGATCGATAACTGAGTTATCGGTGAAAATGTTATTGCCCAAAAACATTAAAATTACACTACAATATGGGTATGAAACGAAAGGGGATGGCCCCAGGTTTCATTTGGACTTCGATATATTTCGATGAATTTATCGATGACTGAGTTATCGGTGAAAATGTGATTGCCCAAAAACCTTAAAATTAACCAACAAGGGGAAGTTTTTTAGTCTATGCACACACGGTTGGTGCGACGGTATCAATTATGGTGCATTGCCCACCCGCAAAAACAAAAAATAAAAAAACAGGTAAGAATTTAAATATTTCCTTTGCGTTTATTCTTACAGCCTCTTCTATAACCATCTTTGGGCCTTTTCACATTACTCGGCACGACTACGTATACTTTTGTCTTCAATGAATCCATTAAGATGAATTTTTGGTAATACATACAGGCTAGTAGTTATATAAAACAAGTAAGGAATCCTAAGTTCGAGTGAAATCGAACATTATATACTCAGATGTATGCTTTCATTGTTTGTTTGCGTTTGATGGAAACACCGTGTACTTTATATAAAGCGAGTGCTGCATAAAGTGGGCGTAGCCACGCCCATTTTCAACATTTTTATCAGTCATACAACTAAGCATATGAATATTATTCTTTGTGCAAAATTTCATTCCTTTATGACTTCTAGTTACAAAGATGTCACGTTACAAATTCCCAAAGGGTGTTCCAGAAATATCTTTGTTAAAAAGTAGGCGTGGTCATAAACCGATTTCAGTAAAGTTTGCGTGTCTATTAACACAAGTTATAAAAGTGTATAAACCAAGTTTCGTCATAATATCTCAATTATTTGGCGCGTTATAGGCTGAGAAATCTCGTATATTCCTTTGTCTAAAAAGAGGCGGTGCCACGCCCATTTTCCAAAATTTTTCTATTTTTTGTTTCCGGTCTATTGTAGAACTCATGCCACACAATTTCAATGATATATCTTGAAAGAGTTTTTTAGTGCTTAGCACGAAATTTATTTTAATTCAATTTTTAATTGATGGGGTAAGTGGAAAAAAATTCAACAACTATTTACAGCGAAGGTTGAGTGTATAGCTATTTCACGAAAAACCATTTTTGATCATCAGCACTCTTTTCGGAAGTGGATGCCACTGGGGATTGAACCCGAGTACATTCCATCTTCAGCCGCAATGTCCCAACGCATTTTCACGCTCGACCATTGAGACTCTGTTCAAGCTGTTGAATTTTCACCACTTTTGCCTTTTTCATTTCAACATTAACGTTAGTGTGTATATGCTTTTGCATATATTCTCCACAAACGTGCTGAATTTTTGTTGTAGGCAGTTCGCAATGAACATTTTTTACTTGAAAGAGTTTTTTAGTGCTTAGCACCAAATTTATTTTAATTCAATTTTTAATTGATGGAAAATGGTTTTTCGTGAAATAGCTATACCCTCAACCTTCGCTGTAAATAGTTGTTGAATTTTTTTCAACTTACCCCATCGATATATCTTTATGTTTGACAGAGATATCGCTTAAAATGTTTTTATTAGGTCACTTTATAAGACCCATATAAAAAATTGGGCGTGGCCGTCATCCGATTTTAACAATTTTCCGTCCAAACGTTTACCTAAGTAAGTAAATCACGCGTACCAAATTTTATCGATATATCTTCAACGGTTTCTGAGTTAAGACATATAAAACTTTCAATGTTTGACCCTTAATAAGTGGGCGTGGCACCGCCTATTTTCCAAAATTTCATCAAATTTCTTCATAGGGGCCTGAGATCAACACGTGGGTAAAATTTCTTCGCTGTAGCTATATTAGTGACTGAGATGCCAAATTTCCGATTTTTTCTATATAGGAAAAGTGGGCGTGGTCATGGTCCGATTTCGCCCATTTTCAATACCAATCGTCCCAGTCTCGATACCAACTTGCTTTATTTGAAATCCCATTCTGAATCATTGTTATGCGACAGGTTGTACTCCTTAGGCCTGTTTCAAATTAATAGCGTTCCGAATGACCTCAATAGAATACTAGACTTAGTTTTTATGAATAATGATATGGCATTTAATTTATCAAAATGCAACATACCATTAACACGCATCATAAAGCGATTACTATTCAGTTGTATTTCTTTAAATTTAATTGGGACTCAGAAGTTGAGGAACAATCTTATTGTTTCTCAAAAGCAAACTATCCAGCCCTTAATCAGCTTTTTGATGTGGTAAATTGGGAAACTCTACTAACTGTCTTGGATCTGCCTAATATGTATAGAGAATTCAAATCCATAATAGAGGAAGGGCTGAACCGCTATGTCCCTATTTCCAAGCGAAAGAGATCTTTCAGCTTACCGTGGCACAGCAAAAGACTTCTAAGGCAAAAAAACTTGCGAAACAAAGCACACGCAAGGTTTAAGAAAACCAATACTTGCGCGGATAAAGACTCCTTCGTAAAGCGTCGTAATGAATACGAGTGTTTATCAAAGTTCCTCTACAAGAAATATTTAAATTCATTAGAAGCCAATATAAAGAATAATCCCAAATCTTTTTGGTTATTTTATAACAGCAAGCCGAAAACAAATGGAATTCCTAAATCAATTGAGTTTAACAATTCAGTCTCCTCCTCTGCTCAGAGCGCCTGTGAGCTTTTCGCAAATTTTTTCGGATCAGTGTTCGGTAGTTTTGATAACGCAACAATATCAACCACGTATCACTCCCTGCGACAAATCGTCAATATCGCAAAATTTTCAGTAACTGAAGATCAGGTTCTCGAATTTCTCGCTACATTAGATAGTTCAAAAGGGGCAGGATATGACTTACTACCTAGCTCATTCCTAAAAAACTGTGCTTATTCCATTTGTGTGCCACTCCCTATCATATTCAACAAATCTCTCAATGAGGGATTAGTCTTGGATGAATGGAAGTTTGCTTTCTTATCACCAATTTACAACTCTGGCTTAAGGAACTTAGCCAATAACTATCGTCCCATTGCAAAGCTTTCCATTATACCAAAAGTGTTAGATAAATTAGTTAATCATCAGTTGTTCAATGCCTTTAAATGTCATATTGTTACAGAGCAGCATGGGTTTTTCCCGGGAAGATCTACCAGCACCAATTTAGCGATTTTCACTAATTTTGTGATAAATCGAGAAGGGGCACCAAGACGACGCCCTCTACACGGATTTTGTCAAAGCCTTTCATAGCCTCAATCATCTTCTGCTACTTAAGAAGCTAGAAATACTCGGTGTTCATTCTAAAGCTCTTGAGTGGTTAAATTCTTACCTATCGAACAGAAAATTGATTGTCAAAATCGGAAACTGCTGTTCTGATCCTATAAAAGCTACTTCGGGCGTCCCTCAGGGCAGTCACCTCGGACCTCTGCTATTTTCAATTTTCATCAACAACATACAGAACGAGCTAAAGTTCTGTAATTTCTTAATGTATGCTGATGACATAAAGGTTTTTCAGAAAATTAAAGAGCCTAGTGACCTCGTTAACATGCAATTCGATATTGCTTCGCTGGTGTCTTGGTGTGACCGTAACAGCCTAAAACTGAACTTTGACAAGTGTAACATTATCTCTTTCTCGCGGAGCAACTCTGTTATTCATCACAACTACTTGTTCAACGATCTAGACGCGTTTAACCGCCAAACTATTGTAAAGGATTTAGGAGTTTACTTAGATTATAAACTTAAGTTTGATTTTCATAGAGAATATGTGATATCCTCGGCAAACTCTAAATTATTCTTCATCAAACGCAACTATAGGGACTTTCGCGACCCTCTCACTCTAATAAGTATCTTCACCTGCCTACTAAGATCCATAGTTGGGTATGCCGGTGTCATATGGGACCCCAATACCGAAATCCATTCCCACAGAGTAGAGAGCGTTCAGCGACGTTTCACAAAATTTGCCCTCAGGCGACTTTACTCAGTCGACGATATGCCAACCTATGAGCTGAGGTGTAGGATTCTCAATTTATCTAATCTCGCAAGCAGAAGGAAAATAAATGGTATCCTCTTTATTAAGGATATTTATGACGGGAAAATAAACTCTCCAGAGCTTCTTGCTCTTTTACCGTTTCATGTACCGGGAACATCTTTAAGAGAGCACTATATCTTCTATTGTAAGACGCATAGGACGAAATATGGTGGGAATGAACCTATACATAAGTTAACATCGCTTTGCAATTCCATATGCAGCATTTCAGACCTTGACTTGAGTAGGCCATGTTTGAAAAATAAGTTAATCGAATTGATCTGTAATAATGTATTGTGATTATTTTATTTTTGTATCAAACTATTTTCTTTTTTGTTTTGTTTTTATGCTCTCGAAGCAGTAATAATTGATTCTTGTATTCTGTGAATATCTATGTAACTATGTATCAATGTAGGAGCATTGTATTTTGTTATGATGAATCTCTGAGGGCTGAGCCTGGTAGATTGCTGAATCTTACTAATATTATAAATGCGAATGTAGCGATGTTTGGATGTCCAGACGTTTGCTTTTGTTCCTCAAAAGCGTGAGAATGGCAAGACGGATTTTGTTGAAATTTGGCACGCAGACAGGTTATAGTCTGGAAGGAAGTATAGGCTTTTTTTTTTTTTTTTAATTTTGGGGGTTCCGACCCTGCTAGGGACCGTTACTTTTCGATATTTTTTTTATTCCATATAAATCTGAGTATACTGGAACTATACTTATGATATTTCGCACATAGGTATAGAAAGATCGTACAATATGGGTATCAAACGAAAGGGGAAGGCCCCAGGTTTCATTTGGACTTCGATATATTTCGATAAATTGATCGATAACTGAGTTATCGGTGAAAATGTTATTGCCCAAAAACATTAAAATTACACTACAATATGGGTATCAAACGAAAAAGGATGGCCCCAGGTTTCATTTGGACTTCGATATCTTTCGATAAATTTATCGATGACTGAGTTATCGGTGAAAATTTTATTGCCCAAAAACATTAAAATTACACTACAATATGGGTATCAAACGAAAGGGGATATCCCCAGGTTTCATTTGGACTTCGATAAATTTCGGTAAATTGATCGATAACTGAGTTATCGGTGAAAATGTTATTGCCCAAAAACCTTAAAATTACACTACAATATGGATATCAAACGAAAGGGGAAGGCCCCAGGTTTCATTTGGACTTCGATATATTTCGATAAATTTATCGATGACTGAGTTATCGGTGAAAATGTTATTGCCCAAAAACATTAAAATTACACCACAACATGGGTATCAAACGAAAGTGGAAGGCCCCAGGTTTAATTTGGACTTCGATATATTTCAATAAATTGATCGATAACTGAGTAATCGGTGAAAATGTTATTGCCCAAAAACATTAAAATTACACTACAGTATGGGTATCAAACGAAAGGGGAAGGCCCCGGGTTTCATTTGGACTTCGATATATTTCGATAAATTTATCGATGACTGAGTTATCGGTGAAAATGTTATTGCCCAAAAACATTAAAATTACACCACAACATGGGTATCAAACGAAAGTGGAAGGCCCCAGGTTTAATTTGGACTTCGATATATTTCGATAAATTGATCGATAACTGAGTAATCGGTGAAAATGTTATTGCCCAAAAACATTAAAATTACACTACAGTATGGGTATCAAACGAAAGGGGAAGGCCCCGGGTTTCATTTGGATTTCGATATATTTCGATAAATTGATCGATAACTGAGTTATCGGTGAAAATGTTATTGCCCAAAAACATTAAAATTACACTACAGTATGGGTATCAAACGAAAGGGGAAGGCCCCAGGTTTCATTTGGATTTCGATATATTTCGATAAATTGATCGATAACTGAGTAATCGGTGAAAATATTATTGCCAAAAAACATTAAAATTACACTACAATATGGGTACGAAACGAAAGGGGATGGCCCCAGGTTTCATTTGGACTTCGATATATTTCGATGAATTTATCGATGACTGAGTTATCGGTGAAAATGTGATTGCCCAAAAACCATAAAATTAACCAACAAGGGGAAGTTTTTTAGTCTATGCACACACGGTTGGTGCGACGGTATCAATTATGGTGCATTGCCCACCCGCAAGAACAAAAAATAAAAAAACAGGTAAGAATTTAAATATTTCCTTTGCGTTTATTCTTGCAGCCTCTTCTATAACCATCTTTGGGCCTTTTCACATTACTCGGCACGACTACGTATACTTTTGTCTTCAATGAATCCATTAAGATGAATTTTTGGTAATACATATTCAAACCCATGAGTTAACGTTTTTTTTCTCTTTATGGTGGACTTCGACAACTGAATTCTTATCTACAATGTTGAAAGGGGACTTCGTAGTTGCGGACAAGGCCGCGGGTACAGGCTAGTAAATAAATAAATAGAAAATTTTGATTAAAAAGAAATTTAAGGTATCTTGAAAATCCGTGACTAGAAAAAATAATCCATTTGACAGCTTACAATTAAACACCAAATTATTTCTATATATATACATAGATGAAGTAGTGAAAAATCGTTAATTTTCTATTAAAAATAATACCGGTATAATAACAATTTTTGAAATGAAATAAATAAATAAATAAATCTATTTTGGGCAGAACGAAGTTTGCCGGGTCAGCTAGTTTTAATGTAAAAACAGTATATAATTACTGATACTTTTCGTCAGCCAAAAGTCGAACTTGTTACTTTTAGTCAGCCAAAAGTCGATTTTGTTACTTTTCGTCGGCCAAAAGTCAAATGTTCTACTTTTCGTACAGAATTTTTTTATTGATAGATTTCGTCAGAAATTTTAAATATGTTAGTTTTCGTATGGTACGACGATATGTATGGTACGACGATATGTATGGACATTGACTGACGTTCTCGCCTGACGTATAGTGACTGAGTTTGGGGGCGCTGTAAGATAATCGGAGTCAGCACAGCGCCGATGGCTACGCGTGTTTACGCCGAAGAGGGTGGGATTGACTCCATCGGACTGGACAGGAACAGATTCTAACTTCCGCACTTTCTTCATCGCTTTCTTCATAGTTCTTTCGCACCGTTCCACTATACTTCCTCTCGAATAGTTTGAAAATGATAGAGATTAAACCTATTCGCCTATAGGAGCTTACTTGTCGGTCTTTGCCTGGTTTTGGGATCATAATAATTTCAGATAGTTCCATCTACGTGCACTGATGTTGAGTGTATATAGTATTTGCAATATTTCTCTAGCACGTGGTGCTTAATCCTCTTTCTTATAAGTATCCCGATTCCGCCTCTAGGTTTTCCTTTGCGTGGTTAGTATTATAGAACACATAGCCATCTTTGCTAAAATTATTAAACACAGTCAGATGGGTTTCAGATACTAGCATTGTGTCAATTTGGTAATTTTCTTGGAAAACATGGAGTTCATTACGATGTTGGCCTATGCCGTTAGCATTTCAGAAACCTATCCTGAAACAATTCACGGTCTTGACATATGATGTTTTGATTCCTAATCAATTCTTGCATCATGTTTTGCATTGACTTCATATGGGCCTGCATCATTAGGACAAAGCGTTTTCAAGCGATGTTGTTGGTGTAGGCTCGTCTTGCCTTTCGGTCTGTTGTGTGCCCCTTAAAGCTTAAGAGTATGTTCCAAGATTTCTCTGCAGCTGTATTGATATTTGTTTTTGGCACATTTTGGGGTTGTTGGACAGGGACATACATATGTATTTAGGTTTTCTGCTACCTTTCTCGTTTAACCAAATGTATACTGGGCAACACCTATAATTAGCAGTATGATTTTCACCGCATTTACTGCATTTCTTATTTTCTCGGTTTGCTTTAGGTTTCTCGCACTCTTTGGAGCTGCGCAACTTTCCGTAAATTACACATACGCTAGGCAATGTGCAATATCGTTTTTTATGCCCGAACTCCTGACAATTATGGCATTGTACGGGGCCCACACGTTTATGCGGTTCTTCCACAGAGATTCTTCGAGGTAGAAGATAATGTAATTTATAAATAGGATGTACATTAGATAGGGTCGAAAAAAAATGTTGTAAAAGTCCGCCCCTAAATTTGAAGCTTATGTTGAGAGGGTTAAGGGAAACAAAAAAAATTTTTTTTTGACCCCGCGAAATACCGCCGAAATTGTTTTCTTGTAACTTTGTTATTTATCATCCGATTTTTAAAATTGATACGTCATTAGTTTCGTATTTTGAAGCTCTACACTTCCTTCTAATGTCCTTTTGAGCTCTGAAGTCGTTTTCACATAGTTGGGTCAGCTAACTTATTTGTATGTCCACGAATTATCCTCTTTGTATTGCCAAATGAAAGTGCTTCAAAATTCATGACAATGTTGCCTTGAAACGGTTTTACTAAATTAATAAACAAAGAAGTTACGTCACAAAGAAGTTATTTAACGTAGCAATTATTTAACTAATTTTTTTAAGCAATACAGTATATGTAATGTTGTAAAAGTCCGACCCTAAATTTGAAGCTTATATTGAGATGATTAAAGAAAAAATTTTATTTTTTTTTCTGATCCCGAGAAATACCGCCGAAATAGTTTTTTTTATTGTAACTTTGTTATTTGACTTCAGAGCTCAAAAGGACATTAGAAGGAAATGTGGAGCTTCGAAATACGAAAATAATGACGTATCAATTTTAAAAATCGGATGTTAAATAACAAAGTTACAAGAAAAAAACCATTTCGGCGGAATTTCGCGGGATCAGAAAAAAAATTTTTTTTGTCCCTTAATCCTCTCAATATAAACTTCAAATTTAGGGTCGGACTTTTACAACTTTACATATATTGAATTGCTTAAAAAATAAATTTAATAATAGCTACGTTAAATATTCGTAGTGACGTAACTTCCTTGTTTATTAATTTAGTAAAACCCTTTAAAGGCAACATTGTCATGAATTTTGAAGCACTTTCATTTGGCAAAACAAAAAGGATAATTCATGGACATACAAATAAGTTAGCTGACCCAACTATGTGAAAACGACTTCAGAGCTCAAAAGAGCATTAGAAGGAAGTGTAGAGCTGCAAAATACGAAAATAATGACGTATCAATTTTAAAAATCGGATGAAAAATAACAAAGTTACAATAAAAAAACGATTTCGGCGGTATTTCGCGGGATCAAAAAAAAATTTTTTTTTGTGTCCCTTAACCCTCTCAACATAAGCTTCAAATTTAGGGGCGGACTTTTACAACTTTTTTTTTCGTATGGGGACCAACCCTATCTAATGTACATATCCCTTCTTTAAAAGCTGGAAATCTGGGCCGATTTCAGCCCTGAACATCGGATGCGGTATATTGCCTTTATTTTTGATATTGTAAACATATTTGACCTTAAAACCTTCCTCCTTTAATGCAGTCTCTATTTCTACAGGGCTTACTGAGTTTTCTATTCCTTTCAGGATAACTGACAAGCCACGGCTACTTTTTAGCTGATAGGTATACAATTTGTATATCTTTCATGAGAATGAAATGGTATTATAACTTTGTGCCGAAAATCAAATCTTGAAAGAACTAGAAGGAGGCATGACAGACCCATCAATATATATACCGATATAATCAGAATCATGAGCTGAGTCGTTTAAGCCATGTCCGTCTGTCCGTCCGTCCGTCCGTCTGTGTGAACGCAAACTAGTCCCTCAGTTTTTGAGATATTTGATTGAAATTTGGAGCACGGGTGAGTTTTGATGCTCAATCGATCATTTGTCGGAATTGGCCGAATCGGACCACTATAACATATAGCTCCCATACAACCGATTTTTCAGATATACACATTTTGAGGTATAACTTCTCCCTTCTTACAGCTAAGAACACGAAACTTTGGAGTATTTGTACCCATATTGACCCAAAGAAGGTTACCGAAAATTGTCAAGATCGGACCACTATAACATATAGCTGCCATACAACCGACTGTTCAGATATACACATTTTGATGTATAACTCCTCCATTTTAACAGCTAAAAGCGTGAAATTTTGAAGTATTTGTACCCATGTTGGCCCAAATAAGGTAAGCGAAAATTGTCCAGATCGAAGCACTATAACATATATATACAACCATACAACCGATTGTTCAGATATGTACATTTTGGGATATAACTTCTCCATTTTAACAGATAATGACATGAAACTTTAAAGTACTTGTACCCATATCGGCCCAAATAGAGTTGCCGAAAATTGTCAAGATCAGACTACTATAACATATAGCTCCCATACAACCGATTGTTCAGATATACACATTTGGTCGTATAACTCCTCCATTTAAATAGCCCAGACACCATTTTTTCTTGAGCTCTGTGGTATCTTAGCTCAGTGGCGTAGCTAGAGAATTTTTCAGCGGGGGGGGCGGGGGGGGGGGTCACAGCCAATGTAGAAAATTTACCAAAATTAAAATTACCAAAAAAAAACTACAATTACAAATGATAAAAATCGCTAGCTAAGAATGCAAATTGTGTAAGTCCTTTTTTAAAACTTTGTAGGAGAGACAAAAAAACAAAAAAGAAAAAAAAAATTCGAAATGAAAAAAAATTTCTGTTCATATAAATATTTTGGACTTACACAATTTTTTTCGCTTTTTGGACTTACACAATTTGCGTATCACTGAATAACAACGACTAGAAATATGACAAGTATCTCAGACTTGTTTAGCGCGGTGCGTATTTGATTTTTCTAGCGTTCTACATAAAAATACACTTTTTCATAAAAGTGGACTTACACAGTTTGCACTCTAAGCTAGCGAAATGTAATTTTTTCAGACTATAATTTAACATTTTAGTACACAAATATCGCTTATAATGCATATATCAAACTCTTAAGGCCCTTGGCCACTTAAAATCTGGAATGTTAAGAAGTGTATACATATGTGTGAGTGTCGGGTGATTGACGCAAATATCTAAAAGATTTGATTCTCATCAACGCGAGCCCGAACAAGAACGTGTAGCCCGACGACTGCCGATTGCACTAACACACACAAAAAAACTCACACATACACACTGCTTGACATGCCAGATTGTCAGTTGCCAAGGGCCTTTAACTATACTTCAAAAATAAGTCTCATATTATCTTCTGGAAATCTACGCGCATAGGTAGATTTTCAAGTTTTATGCGCCCAAAATTGAATTTTGCAAAATTGTTACAATTACAGAAAAAAAACATATCCACATATTGGAAATAGAATGGGGAACAATAATTCATCGCTTTTTTCCCGACCCCTACTCTGCACTTGCCCCAGATGGTCGTAACTTAGCATATCTGAAGTTAATTTTTTTGTTTTTTTCTTACATATTTTTAAGTGCTAGTTTCAACTTGAATATTTATTATTTAAAGCATTTAATTTAAGTAATCGTGATGAATCCTAAAGGTTCAAGTAATTATTAACACTTTTCAATAATATCCTTGGTTTCCAATAATTCTAAGTTTATAGTTTTAATCTTTTAAATTTGGGATATTTAAAAAAAATTATCACTCTTTTTCATGTTAAAAATTGGTTTTGTTATGTTGCTCTGTCAGACTCAGTCAAATTAACTCTCGGACATGATATCTAGTACAATTAGTAGTTAGCCGACAAAGAATTACGTCGCACAAAGCCGCACTACTAGATACAGGGTTTTTCATATGTACCTACAATAATTTTCTTTATTTGCTTTATATTTAATTTTAATGTTTATATTTCTAACGCATATCTTGGTTAATGTAGGTGATGCTCGAAAGTAACCCAGATATTTAGCAGCGATTATTGTTAACTTTTTAGGCAGTATTTTTAGTATTTCCAATTTTTCAAAGTTAAGGAAGTACTTATCATAAAAAGGGGCTAAGAATTATAAAGCTACATTTTTTAGAAGATTTTTGAGTATGCAATTTTGCAGCTCATTCAATTGTAATATAATAATATGCAACATTCAACTTTTTGAAAATTTTCATTGGCTTTTCGGAAATTTTTACTGGAACGGTCTCACGTACATATAAGGCAAACACCCTACAGAAAAAAACTTCTAAAATCGACGGAATTTTTCACAGCATTGAGAATTTCACTTTTTACACTAAAATTGGTTTTCTACATAACAGTACACTTATAAATCTCCTCAAAATCTTCTATAAATTCTGGCCTCGCTTTGAAATTTTTAATCCACCTTTAGAAATTTCTACGATTTTTCGGATTTTTCCATAAGCTTAGAAATCCTGCTTAAGGCGATTTTTATTGAAAAATTATTTACCTTTTTAAACGAAAATAAGAGAGTCAAACTTTCGACAGAACTGTTTGAAATAAATTTAAAAACTGGCGTATGATTTTTTTTCAATAAAACCGACTTTTAACTAGAGCCCTAGATACCCGGGTATCGAGCAATTTGATCTGATCGTTTTTGTTTGAAGCCCGTTTGTTGTTCATATGCCCGTACAAACATTCGAGCATTCGAGCTTACAAACAAAAAAAATGTGTATCGGAAAAACAAAAATAAAAAAAAAACTACATATAAAGAAAAAAAAATAATAATAAACAAAAGAAAAAAACAAACTTCAAAATACCCGAATTGTTCAAATGCCCGTACAAACATACGGGTAATAAACAAACAAACAACTCTTCGAGCATTTGAACAACAACTGTTCGGGCTACTCGAAAATGTTAAAAAAAAATCGAGAGCTCTACTTTTAACACAAATTATTAAAATTTTGCATTAAACAAGCAATTTGGAATAGATGTACACAATAAAATATTTCTACCTATGTGCTACTGTTATAAATAATAATTTTCTTATATAATTTAGTTTTTTAATATTCAATTTTGACAGACATTAATGCCACTATCACGAACACCGTCGGCGGTACCGAAATGACGTTTTCGGCAAATCAGCTTTATGACAACCGACGGCGCGCCGAATCTTTCGAAGTTCGGTAAATCGGCATTATGAACACCGAATGAACGAACATTTTGACAGTTTTTCGTGCCGAAATTTGCCGCAAGTATTTGGTTGCGGCGATATTAAAAAAATATCAAAAATTACAATAAAAGTTTAAGTAAATTATGTAAATGCATGTATGAAGTTGTAATAAGTGTTAGTGAGTGTGAATATATGTAAATACCTACATTAATCAACCGGTCGCGAGAAGCCACAAACATGGCGTGGGTCCATTGCATTTTCCACCGCGATTGAATTGCTGTTATATGCAAATAAAAACTTCAAGGGAACAATTGTGAAATAATGATAAAAGTGATTTACGTGTGTATGTAGGTTTTGGAAATTAAAATATATTTTCACCCAAGAATAATAATGCATTTTCTGAAGTTGATAATTATTGTTTGACTACTATAAAAAAGCAACTAACGAATTATGAATGTGTATTACCAACAATTTACCATTTCAGTAAAAATTTTCGTCTCAATAAAGACGCGTTCAAATAAATATTGCAGGTGGTGGAAGGTCGGCTTCAGTATAATGCGCGCGCCGTATTATTTTTTTTATCTTCAGCCTGTAATTAAATTTACGCTTGTTTACTTAAAGTAGAAGGATTGCTATGATCTCTCAAAAACTTTCTTTCGTTCAGAGAAATCCTTTGCTCCTCTTCCTCTACTAATAAAGCTGCTATCGCAATAGAATCCATTATTTTATTGTTTAAATAAATTGTTTTTAGTAAAATAAAGTAAAAATGTTTTTGGTTTAATCAAAAAGATAAGAAACCTGAAAAAAACCCGCTCAATTTCGCATCAGCACTTGGTAACGCTGATTCGAACATAGTTCATATAGTTGGCAACACTTAACTTCGAACCGACGGGGTAGCTGATACGATTTTCGAGGAGTGCGGTACCGTGGCTTTCGGCGTTTCGGAAGTTCGTTCGGTGTTCGTGATACTGACATAAGTAAAATCTCAAGTTCAGATACTCTTATACATTGCATATTTATTCCCTTTGTAGTTTATACTAATATTATTTGATTAAGATGATAAGTAATTGAAAGAAAACTTGAAATTTAAATAATTGGCGTTACTTTTCTGTTATTAGCATGTTAATAACAACAGTTGGGCTAATATTGACGCTGACGCGTCGCTAACTGCCTCCCACATAACAGAGGACTGACACATAAGTGTAGTCAAGTTTTCCACCGAGACTCTTGTTCCCGCGATCTCGTTCAGCCGTGATCGCACTGCTGAGAAACGAGGGCAATGAAAAAGCACATGTTCTGCGTCCTCTACCAAGTCGGGACACTGAGGACAGAAAGGACTATAATTTCTCTTGAATCTGTAAAGATACGCCCTAAAGCACCCATGTCCGCTAAGGAACTGAGTAAGGTGGAAATTGAGGTCGCCCTGTAGCTGGATTCAGTAACATTAGACGACAACGCAAATCGAGTTGTTAACTTAACAACAATGACGTTTGCAGTGACAACAGTAGGATTCGCTAACTTATTTTTCACGACACGCTGACTTTTAGTGTTTATTCAAAATGACAAAAAGCTGAAACTCTGCTAACATCAGCTGTTTGAAACGTTGATATTTACGAAAAGCACAAAAAGGAATGTGCACAAGTAAATTTTCTTAATTAAATTTTCTTAATAAATATAAATAAATATGTAAGTAAATATAATTAGTATTAATATATATATGTATTAGTCAAATATTGAGGCATTTATTAAGATGTCCCCACGCGTGTGTACCAATGCAAATGCTTGCGAAAACATTTGTACAATAATATATATATAAATTGATTAATTTAAAAAAAGTGGTTTAATTTGATTAATTTAATATCCATTTTATGTGAATATTGATTCAGAATCAATTCCGGCTATATTTTAATCAAATAATGAGGCATTTATTAAGATGTCCTCACGCTGGTGTACCACTGCAAATGCTTGCGAAAACATTTGTACAATAATATATATATAAATTGATTAATTTAAAAAAAGTGGTTTAATTCGAGTAATTTAATAACCATTTTATGTGAATATTGATTCAGAATCAATTCCGGCTATATTTTAATCAAATAATGAGGCATTTATTAAGATGTCCTCACGCTGGTGTACCACTGCAAATGCTTGCGAAAACATTTGTACAATAATATATATATAAATTGATTAATTTAAAAAAAGTGGTTTAATTCGAGTAATTTAATATCCATTTTATGTGAATATTGATTCAGAATCAATTCCGGCTATATTTTAATCAAATAATGAGGCATTTATTAAGATGTCCTCACGCTGGTGTACCACTGCAAATGCTTGTGAGAACATTTGTACAATAATACATATGTGAGGTAATTAATTTACAAAAAGTTGCTTAATTCAAGTAATTTATTGTCTATTTTATTTGAATATCTATCCAAAACCAACTCCGGATATCTATTTATCAAATATAAGAAAAATATTTGGCTTTAAACCTTTCTCACAAGTTTTCTCACAAATAAACAACACAAAACTACAAGTCGTCAAATCACTGACGTTGACGGCAACAGCTGTTTGTTCGATCGCGAATGTTGTTAAGGAAATAGTTGACGAATATTAAAGGTGACAAAAATATCGTTTACTTCGCTAAACGATAACGCATGTTGTTAAAATTGGGTAGTGAATTCCGCTACTGCTCTCTATCTGCCCAACTGTTTACATTAGGAATTAACCTATAAGTCCACCGCCCTTTAAGGTTTGCCAGCGTTCCTGCCACAATAGGCGACTTTTCTTCCTTTCTTCGGTTCTGTGTGAGTTTAGCACTGGTTTCGTTGCACTGTATATTGTGCTAGTTTCTTGTGCTTGAATGTCTATCGGCGGCATGTTTGCTAAAACTTCAGCAGCATCACCAGAGACTGTTCGAAATGCGCTTATAACTCTAAGAGCGGCCAGGCGGTGTACGGCGTGCAGCTCCTTTGCATATGACTTGCAGTTGAGAGCATCGGCCCAGATCGGTGCAGCGTATAAAATAGCAGAGTTTATAGCCCTGGCTAACAGGTGTCGACGTGTGGAGCGCACACAACCTTTATTCGTCATCATCCTCGAAAGGCCGCGGCGAATTTTTTACGCCTTTTCTGCGGCGTAGTTTATGTGCTCCTTAAAGCTCAGCCTGGGATCTAGAACTACCCCCAGATATTTCAGCGATGACTGTGAATTTATCTCGCACTCCCCCACCATAACGCTCATATTTTCGCGCACTTTTCTTGTGCTTACTAACAGTACCTCTGTTTTTTGTTCCGCGAGCTGCAGGTCCATTGTCGAGAACCACAGTCGCACTCTGCTGATTGCATCATTGCAGATATGCCGGAGATTTTCTAGGTGTTTTGCGACTCCTATTATTATGAGATCATCTGCGTAGGCAATGAGCTCGAATGATTTAGGTTGATCCAGCTCTAGGACACCATTGTACATGACATTCCACAGGAGAGGACCAAAGACGGAACCCTGTGGCACTCCGCTTGTGATCGCATAGCTCTTAGCTCCCTCCAGGGCCGTGCGCAGGAATTAGCCTTGGGGGGGGTTTTAATTTTGGTTTGCATTCGCATACATTTTTCGCTAAGATAAACAAATTTTCTGAAACAGACATCCAGAACCATACATCATAAATTTAAATGTTCTCTAACTTTTCTGAAACTGCATACTCTGATGCATAAAATTATACCCAAGAAATTTTTTTGGTTGTAAAAATTTTTCTGTATTTGATAGAGAATTTGTGATATGGTGGCATATTATTCGCACTTTTATGAATAATTGTACTAATTTTGTCAAAAATTATGAGTCAAGATTCAATGCAAAATTTATAAACTGTGTTTTGAAAATTTTTGCAAAATCATTGCAACTTAGATTTGGTCATGGGGGGTTTTTAACCCCTAAAGCCTCCCCCCCGTGCGCACGGCCCTGGCTCCCTCATCAGTGTTGTAGACTAGCACCCTCTCTTCAAAATAACTTAAAATTATGTTTATCAGATACTGGGGGACTTGAAAGCGGTATAACGATTGAATAATGTTTGACCACCTCGCTGAATTAAAAGCGTTTTTTATGTCCAGGGTAACCAGAGCGCAGTATTTCTTGGCTCCGCCTTTCCACCTCTTTCCACTGACTGCATTCCTAGCTAATTCCACCACGGTTTTTATGGCATCGACTGTCGACTTATATTTACGAAAGCCATACTGCTTTTTTGAGAGGCCACCTGCATTTTCGAGAGCTATCTCTAGGCGGTTGCATATTAATGCTTCATATATTTTGCCTATAGTGTCAAGCATGCATATTGGCCGGTATGATGAAGGGTCATCAGGTGGCTTTTTTGGCTTTTTGATAAGGACCAGCCGCTGGACTTTCCACGAGCGTGGGAAAATACCCTCTTTAAGGCATGCATTGTACATTCCTGCGAATAAAATTGGGCTTAAGCGTAAGGCCGCCTTGAGAACTTTAGTTGGCAAACCATCTACACCGGGTGCCTTGTTGTCTTTTAATCTCTTGGCTATGTTAATAATTTCATCCTCTGTGTCCAGATTAGTAGGTACATCGGGAATTCTCTGCGCTAGATGAGTAGGCATTGGTTCGTGCTTGGGAAACAAGGTTTGAACCACCCTGGATAGAAAAAGGGGGCATGTAGGTTGCGCGTAGTTGTTCTTAAATTTCTTCATGCACACCTTATAGGCCATTCCCCAAGGGTCGGCGTTGGCTTTTTGCAGATTTCTGTGAAACAAAATTTCTTGCTGCGCGCTATAGCTGCCTTTATATTCTTTTTGGCCAATTTGTATCTTTTTCTAAGCTCCTCCTCGTTATTTCTTATGCGGCTACGTTGGTAAGTTCGTCTAGCTGCATTACAGAGTTTTCTGAGCTCGGCTATTTCATTATTCCACCAGTAAACAGGCCTGCGACTGGAGTTATGCTTAGCCCTACGCATTGTTGCATTGCACGCTGACACTAATCTTCCTGTAACTACGGTTACGAGATGGTCAGCATTGTTCTGCGTGAATCCCATACTTGGTCAAACAGATCGGGGTCAAACTCCCGGTGTACCCAGCTGCGTGCTTGTGCTACTTTTCTGTAAGCGGCGCGTGGACTTCTTACATTCGATACGTCGGCGAGTATTGCCTTATGTTCACTATGGCTTTGTTCAGAAACTCAGTTTGAAGCGCAACTTGATTTTGTAGTACAAGCAGAGCGTTCATAAAGGTAAATTTTGCATGAAGCGTCGCTCATCACAATCATCAAAAAAATAATTACTGCCGATGTTGCGTTTCATGCTGCGTTTCTGAACATACCCTATAAGTGAATAATTCCGCGACTCTCCATGCTATTCGTGAGCTGAGCGCCTCACTTGCGAACATAAGATCGATTATGGAGCCTTTATTTCCTTTTTTAAACGTGTGTTGGGTACCGCTGTTAATAATAGCCAAATCAGTTTGTCCCAGGAATTCTAATATTAGTCTCCCCCGCGGGTTGGTGCGTATGCTACCCCAAGCTGTTGACCAGGCATTAAAGTCACCGGCCACGATAATTGGATTTTTCCCCCTGGTTTCCATGATGAGGTCTAACATCAGGTTCTTTTCTTTACTTTCCAGCAAAACATTAACTAACATTTCTTGCTAATCTCTTTTAACGAAATTTGTGAGAGTAAAGTGACATTTGCTCTCAGTGAGAGATATTAGCAAAATAGATTAGGAAACTTGAATCAGCAAATGTTAGTGACATATCACCGTTTACACTTCGTAACCGCCCAAGTGAGACTTTCATAACCGCCCAACTCTCCGACTTCAGAGGTGAAAAGAACATTAGAAGGAAATAGAGCTTTCCAAAGGCCAAATCTGTGGTATAAATCCATAGAGCAGACCACCAGGAGTTAAAGTTTGGAAAATCTCAATATTGGCATAGGCGGTTATGAAAGTTTCACTTAAGCGGTTATGCAGTTTAAACGACGATATGATTGTTTGGCGCATGAAAAAAGATAAAAGACACGCCCGAAAATTTAAGAAAGAAAAAAAATTGAGATCATCATCAGAAAAGAAAAATATGGATTTTAATATATCCCTTTAAGTGTTCTATTGCATTAGAAAAACAAATTTCGACTGACATACTCGCTCGAGGGGGTTCAATGCTTTCAAGCAAGCTTCTGGAAATTCGAAAATTATGAGGATAGCTCGGAACAACAATTTCAATATACTGAAGTAAACAATTCCTCGTATTTCGATTGGTTAGAAACAAGCCGATGTCGACTGACCTTAAACTTTCTACAGCTACTTGTTCAATCTCATCATCGCTTTACAGTTCTTAAAAATCTCTGCATGTATGAAATTGAATTTGTCTAATAGCAAAGAGTGAATTGTAAGAATAAAATTTCTTACTTCTACCATTACAGCCGATCCGGCGGAAGATGCACTCTCATAGTGGTTCTTGTTTTGAGCCGCTGTCTAATGTATATATATTTCTATATAGGACTAGTTTGCCTGCATCCATACCAGAGATCAGCATGCGATACATTTTTTGTGATTTAGAGTATACTCATAAAAAATGCGGTGGGAGTATGACCGCAACCGCAAAATATGCGATCACAATAAACACCGTACCGCATTTTCTTGATCAATTCCGGTATGCGGTAGTATGGATATCACAACACCGCAAACACCGCATATCGTAAACACCGTATACCGCAAACACCGCATATCGCAAACACCGCATACCGCAAACACCGCATTTCCCAAATAGAGATATTTACAATGTTGCCAGTGCGATTTCTTGTTTGTAATTTTTACCGTCTTATGGATTTCTGATGAAAAATACTACCTACTAATTACAATTTGATTTTAACCAAAGAATATCTATACAGGAAAACTCTCAGGATTGGTTTTTTTTTTTTAATTTTTTCATTGAAAGGGCCACTTAAAATTTAGAGTTTGTTTACATTCAAAATAATTTGACTAATGAATTTCAAGATAAAAATATGTCCTATTTACATGAAATAGTTTTTTCCTAAAATCTTTGAATCACATTTATGGCTTCTTAGTAATACACATAAGTTTTGTTTACACATTTTTGTTTGTCTGTGACATAATTCTTTATTTTCCAACGAGGCATTCATTCAATTTTCACAATTGACAAAATTGGCTACGATACATTGATTGAAACCGAAGTTTTTGTCATTTTATTGGAGCAACAATAATACACATGTTTATTTTCATACATTTTATTATGCGCCCGTCGGAATGAATACTTTTCCGTCAATCTAGCAATTCGTTTAACTGAGAAACATAGTTGAATTAGATGTCTTTTTTACGACAAAGCTGAAGTACTGAATGTGTCGATAGTCAATTAAATATGTACATTTAATTCAACTATGTTGTCAATTAAATGGATTGCTAGTTTGACGGCCCTATTAGTCGTATTGGATTTCAAAAATGAATTTTTGATTATTTCATAATTGAAAAATATTTTATTATTCAAAAAACTGCCACAAAAAACAAAGCACACAAAAATAAAAAAAAATACTTGAGATTAAATTTGCTGTATATCTTATAATCAGTAACACATATCTATGCATTTATGTACAAATGAATTTTCAATTGCCTATACCTTTGCAGTGTGTGAAAAATTTCCGGCAACACTGAATAGTATACAAATAAACAAATGCGGTGTTTGCGGTGATTGCGGTGTTTGCGATATACGGTGTTTGCGATATGCGGTGTTTGCGGTATATGGTGTTTGCGTTATGCGGTGTTTGCGGTATGTGGTGTAAACAACACTAAATACCGCAATGGCTACGTTCAGAAGGTGCAACCGTGGCGCAACAGTTGCGCAACTGTTGTGTTTTATCTTCTGAACGCAACGTTGAGTATTTCTGATCAACACAGCATGTTGTGATTTTGGAGACTTTTTTCCATCATAAATTTTTTACGCTCACTTTACACAACATGTTGAGCTTACGATTTTGACATATGTACAAAAATATAAATAGTGTTTATTAATTTTGGAATGTAATAAAAATGTTTCAAAGCCGCGAAATTATTGGCAATTACGTTGGGGATAATTAAAATACTAATTTGTTTATTTAATGTATCAGCTCGTTCAGAAGGCGAAAATTGTATCACTTTCCGATTACTGATATCTACACAACAGTTGTGCACCACCGTTGCGCCTTCTGAACGTACCCAATATCATTTAGATTTTCAATCAATGCGGTGGCGGTGAATTTTTTTTCTGGGTACTTATTTTTTGAGCCACTAAAAAATAAGTATTTTTGCGGTGCTTTAGAAAATGCGGTGCACCGCTGCTGATCTCTGATCCATACATTATAAATAACTTCCCGTGTCGATATTAAACCTTTTTTTAAATAAAATTAGCTATATAACTTGATTTACTACGTATGTATTTACTTTTGTATTTTCCAATACAAATTTGAATTCCTTTTTCCACATTTGACATTTCTTCTTCTTCTTGCTAGTGTCTTGCTAGTGGAAATTTGTCCAGTAAAAAAGTTAGTAGAACTATCATTGCCGCTCTCACCAGTTTCGTTCAGTGCTCTCTCAATTTTCGTTCAGTTCGCTCTCTTTTACTGGAGAGAAACCAAAGAAACACAAATTATATGTCAAATCTAAAAGTTAGTGTTTATTAACGTTAATTAGTGGATAGAGAAACAAAGCTATCATTAGGATTGCCATACGTCAGGCATTTGGCCTGATTGTCAGGCATTTGGCCTGATTGTCAGGCATTACATACTTTGTCAGGCAATCAGGCGCCTAACGAATTTTGTCAGGCATTTTGAAAAGATTTTTTTTGTGTACATTGATATTTTGTATAAATTTTATTTCGTTTTATTCAAAGTCGTATGAACATTAGATATGTAATCTTGTCGAGTGTAAACACAGCGTAAGTTTAAGTCTTGTGTGATTATCTATAACTTCTTTCTATTTCTTATTCCGTGTCATAGAAGCATATTCAGGCTGTGCGCCAATCGGTAGAAAAAATGAAATTTTGACACAAGGGAGTAAAATTTTGACAGTATCCGCGGTGTATTCTAGCGTCATAATTTTACCTAGCTCAATGGGCTAGGTAAAATTTTGACATTTTGTAATTACATCCATATACAAGTTACACAAATATTTAAAAACAAAATAACATCAGATCCATACATGAATACACTTCTTCTGTATCCGTCAATATTGCCATCAACAATTATATTCATTTTACGTTTTAAAATTGTATCGTTGTCCGTTTTCGCCCAAAAGTTTATCTTTCTAATTGTCAAAATTTTCTCTCCCGTTTGGCACAGCAAACTTGTTCTTTTTTTCTCAACATGGTAAAATTTTCTACATCATTTTCCAATAGAGAAAAATGTTACGGATTGACAGGGTTGGCAACTCGGAGAATAAAAATTATTGTACCAGAGCCGTCAAATTATTGTATTTTGAACAAAATTATTGTAAATTTCAAAATTACGCCTGCAACCTAATACTATGTTCATGCTGGATTTGAAATGCAACATTTTGGATTTTCGAAGATAGCTTTTCAAAAAGCTGCCGCATTTTGTAAATACGCATTTGAGAAGTTCGAAACAAACGGATCTAATAACCCAGATTACGTATATCAGGTGTTGAGGTTTTTTTTGTTTTGACTAATTGAAAAAATATAACAAGAATTTATAATGATATATACACTTTTACATACCAAACGCTTTGGTATCAATTTTGATCTCTTTGTTTTGTTTACTTTCGGTAATTAGATGTAGAGTGACGTCATCATGTAGCTCGTACGCCCATTGCTGCTCTATATGCGTAATCTTGTAGGTATTTCGTTCTTGTATTGTCAGAGTGTTGCCACTCGTTTCCATTCGAATGGCAAATTGTTTCGAATATTGCAGGGTCGTGTTTAGCATTTACGTTCAAAATGCAGAATTGAAGTCGCATTTGCATTTCGGTTGAGAATTTCGTATGGATATGTATGTAACATTTAGGGCCGTTTACTCAACCTCTGATTAACGCTAACCGGAGGATAAAGGTCTGGTTAAGTTATGAACTGCATTATCGACCACACGCTAAATGTATGGTTGGATGAAGTCGACAATGATGTTTAACCGGACTTTAACCGTGGTTAGCGTTAATCAGAGGTTGAGTAAACGGCCCTTAATGTTGTATTTTAGGCTAAATGCGAAGATGTCTCCGAAATGCTAAATGCAGGTTCAGCATGAACATAGTATAACCTACGCGTCTGGCGTTTCCTAATTCTTACTTCAAAATGAAATATTTAATTTAATTTTTGGCATTGATATTAATATGTATTAGTTTTAGTAAATAAAAGGTGCATATTTGTATTATTTCAAATATCTTAGAAAAAGCAAAAAGAGAAAAATGCAACAAACACACGAGAATAAAAATATATGGAGAGTTGCCAGAGTTACAAGAATTTTAAATCAGTGATGTGTAAACAAAACGTTGAGTGAATAATATACATAATTTTCTGTGGTACAGTACTTGAATCTTATAATATTTTTTTATAAAATGAACAGGGTGCGAAGAACGCTCAAAATAAACTCAATCAAACGAATTATCACTTTATAATTCTGAGCTATGCCACTCTCTCACGAGCGTAAATACACAGTGACAACAAACGCAAACGAACGAACGTCAACAGCGATCGATGGGTCTCTGCAGTGGCGATAAACTCTTACATAAATTCATTTTAATATGAAAGATCGTTTGAAAATTCATATTTTGAAAACTCATTCTATGAATTTATTTTATGCGTTCATGAATGAGCGCTCATTGAGTTTATCATTTTATGCGTTCGCAAGGGTTTTTTTTGTGTGGTTTAAGCAGCTACATAATGGCGTAGTTTACTCAGCCGTCGATATGATCACAAATATGTACATATGTAAATATATAAATATATAAATTTTTACAAATATTAATTTAAATAAACCAAATAATTTTATTAGATTGAATAAATACATAATAAAATTGTTAAAATCTTCTTTCTGTTTTGTAGGTTGTCGATTTTACATTCTGCACATGTTATTCGTGGAATAGCTGGCGCTTACGCTTTCTTCGGGAATAGCGTTTTAGGATCTCAGCCTTAATTTTTTTTCGGAATTATGAATTGGTTTTTTCAATTCCCAATTCCGGAATTGCGTTTCTGTCTTGATTGCTACGACCATGTACCCCCGGAAGTCGCCGCCATACCAATCTGTCCCCGATTTTGACATTTGCCGATGACATATCGATTGTTTTTTTACCGATTCTCGATGAGCTGTGGGTCTTGTATATTTTGACAATGCCTCAGACCCATGATACAAATAAAGAAGATTGTGCATTCAGCGGGACCTATGCGTTCATCCAAAATTTGACAGAATCAGCTGATTTAGTGACGTAGTAACATAAATTCCCTTTCACCCAGTTTCGTTTCCGGTTTTCTAATAATTAAAGATTGTGTGCTATAAATGTGAAATTTATATTAAAAAACTATTTTAAATAAAGAAAAATGAAGTGCCGCGTATTTATTTGTGTGAATAATAGTTCAATAAAGGTATTTTTTGCATGTGTGCAAATTTTCTTTGTCGTCGATAACGTAGTTGATGACATACTAACCAAAATGAACCCAGTCTCACCGATGAATATTTTGCTGAATGTGGCTGAGTGCACAATCTTCTTTATTTGAATCATGCCTCAGACCACGGTATATATATTTTAAATTACGTTGATTACCCGAAACTACTTTCCGAAATTACGTGCGTTCACACATGCTTTTGAGTAATTTATTTTAGCCGTGTTTCATTTAACGCCGATCCTGTGCCAGATAAAAAATTTTACATGCGAATGCAATAACTACGATTTTAGAACAATAAAACCAGATAAATTTCTGGTGCACTATATAACCCCGTTTGTTCGAATTGTCACAGTTATTTGTCATTTATACTTGTTCTTTTGGTGCTATTTCCTTCAACATAATTTAGATAAGTAATCAACAGAAGAATCTAATAGAATTAATAAGCATAAAAAGACAAATTCATAGCCCATATTTTAAAAAAAATTTTTATGAATTGTGAATTGTTTTTTAAATGTGATAAATTTATATACACAAACTTGTAATTTTTAGACTGCTAAATATACTTGAATGAATTTTATGGTTTTCTTTAGGCTGTTTTCATTTCGCTTTAGTCAGGCATTGGGGTGAAAAAATTATGGCAAGCCTAAACATCATGCTCTCGAACTCTGTCGCTGTGGAGCTGGGCGGTAGATAGCAACTAAAAATGAATATGTCAAATATTTTAGCCCACGTAAAGCCACACTTTGAGTTCCTTGGGTAAATTTGGAATGGGCAACCCTTGCACGACCATATCGCTGATTTTCCGCTCGAGTCCGAAACCCAAGTGTAGTTGGGTTTCTGTTTATATTGTTCGCTTAGAATGGCTACGTCAACGTTTTCGTCAATAACGGTTTGCTTAAGTAGGTCTTAAGCTGCCGCACAGTGGTTTAGGTTGAGTTGTAGAATTCTCATTTTCTGACGGTTTTAACTAGCTCGCAGTATTTTGGACACTTGACGCTGAGAGCGGAGTGGCTGTCCCCGCATAACATACATCTAGGAGCGTTTGTGCAGCTTTTCACTTTATGGCCGTGCCACCGCACCGTGTGTACAAAGACGGTCTGTCAGTAGAGCTATTACACTGACGCGCAATATGTCCCACATAGAAACATTTGAAACATCGGGTAATAGGGGTGTGTTCGCGAAGGCGACAGATTGACCACCCAATCCTTACTTTGTTGGCGCTGAGAGCTTTCTTCGCATCTTCAGCTGGTAACATTATTAGAGCTATTTGTGTACCACTTCGGGTTTTTCTAATCGAGGTTATGCTATCAACCGTAATATTCTCTAGTCCGCGTTCCGCTTTTAGCGCATTGCAGACTTCAGTGGGTGTTGTAATTTCGTCGAGGTCATTACATTTTATTGTTACCATCGGCGTCTTGGGCTGAACTACCGCCATTTCACCGACCACTTTTTCTAACGCTTCTTTGTAATTTGTTGCTATGGAGGTTTGCTGCTTCTTCAGTTGCAGCAATAGGTCGCCCTTCATAGTTTTACGGATGTACGTAACCTTAAAACCTAGGTCGTCCAACCCGCGATCACTTTTTATCTTTTTTAATATCTCAGCGTAAGTGGCCCCTTCTTTCGTAGACAAAATTATAGCTTCAGGCTTCGACTTAAGCTTCTTTTCTTGGGGTTTTTTCCTTTTCACAACTTTCACCCAGGTATCATTTTCAATATTTTCGGAGAGGGTAGGTGCGCGGTAAGCTATCGTATTCTTTTCGTCGAGTTAGCTCTCTCTATAGTAGGCAACGTTTGCGTTGCTTTTACTGATTTTGCAATTGGCACTTCTTTTCGCAGCTCTATCTTGTAAAGAGAGGTTATGCTGCTCATCAGATCTCTCATCGTCTGATTGACATGCCTTTGGCCCTTTATCATGACCATGATCCTTTATCTTTTCCCCGAGCTTCTTAATGTTCGAAGAATTATCTACGCAAATTGGGCTGCACGAGTTCATTTGGGCAGCCGCAACGCTTTGAGTGACATTGTCACTACCTATTGTTGTTCCAGGAACCCTGGGAACCGCTACTAAGCCTTTTGGTGGCGTTCTGACAATTTTGGAATTTTTCCTAAACGGATTATCCGGTGTGAACGCTGTTTTATTTTCCGAGGCCATGCCTCGGTGAAAAAGGGGGCTAACACCTAACAGCGTGACAAAAAATTTTTTGTTTTTTACCTAATTTAAGTCGTGCTTCTAGGGTTAATGATTTTTACTAGTATTATTGGTGGTTGGCAACGCGGGTGAACAGAATGACAGAAAGATCAGCTGTCAGCTGTTTTACTAAGGAAACAAAAACGAACAAAGCTAATATTATTTATTTATTTAATCGACACTAAAATAATTGTCCTCTTCCAACAATTTTATTGAAAAAGGACAAAAGGATAATCAAACAAAAAGGCGCGAATTGAATAAAAACGTATCTATGTATGTGTGTGTAAGTAAAAAATTAATCGGGAAAAATAAGGTGAACAAAGTGTAATTTAAACTATTTAACTTAGCTTGCAAGTATGAATCTCTGTCGCTGCCAGGCCACACGAAGCGGGCTCCTAACACAATATTAGATACGCCCACTCAAAGAAAAAGTATAACAAATATATAAAAACCGCACTATGTCTAGACACTGCTGAGTAAGGTATACGTCGAACGAACTGTCACATATAGGCAATCTATTTTATACAATTTGTTTGTAATGCCTTGTGTTTGCGGTAGCAGAGTTGACCGCGCGAACAGCAAAGTGCAGTACGACAAGTGTCATGAACTCTATCATTTGGTTTGTGTTGGTATTCAACCTACCGAGTTAGATTCTCTTGCTAAATCGGGCAATGTTTATGTTTGTGGAAAGTGTGCTGTTCTTCAACGTGAAGAGAATATGGTCTCGCAACCTACATCACTTCCCAATTGTCACGATGCTCACCAACAATATGATCAGCATACTTCTAATGTGTCGGCTTTATCTGTTATTCTTGCTGAGCTAAAAGAGCTACGCGCCGAGCAAAAATGCACCGCTGCAGTGATACAGGCTCTTAATAGTGATAAAAAACTTCTCTTTCAAAAAGTTAATGTTTTGCATTCTCAACTTTCAAATATGCATAAACTCTATAATGAAGTAGTTGCCTCTTCTCTCGGTGAGCTCAAATCCGAGGTTAAAGAACTTCGGCGCGGTGTAAACAAATTCACAAAAAATATCAAGCAGGGCGCTCCTACTGCTACACCTACTGCCGATGTGACCAAGCCTCAGTCAACGTCGACGCATACGCTATTGACCAACAATGCTACTAGCAGTGTCACTCACTCTAGCGCTCGCACACAAAAATGCAATAATCTCAATGGTAACAAAAACAAATCATCTGCAGGTAGTTCACCGCTTCCGCCCACAACAGCCCAACCAAACTCTGCTTTAGCCGAGCAAGCCAATGAAAGATCAATATGCAAACGAAGTGGTGGCTTGTGACAATAGCAATAAAAATGCCGCTAGTTGCTCTCGCGCTATGATCTCTCTTCATCGTCTCCAGTAACAGCAGACATACATAATTCATCTAATCATACATACTCGCAGGTTCTCTCTGGATTATCAAATGCGCCGCTTTCACTCCCACCACTCTCCCAGCAATCTATTTCAACGAGGAATTCTGATGATACTACTACTACTACTGCATCTACTTCTTCTGGTATCAGTACTACTCCTAATGTCCCTAGCCCCCGAACTCCTGGTTGGAAAACTATACATAAGAAGAGCCGCCCGAAAATTAGTAAACCATTGGTTATTGGTGCAATTTCAAATTATAATGTGAATAATCTGAGTGATGGGACCAACAACAAACAACGTACTCTATGAGAAGACAAGTGAATAACCGAAAGCAAAATAATAGGCGAATTCTGTAACTCCGTCTCATCTCAAGTCACTAAATTTGAGATTTGAGACATGAGATATTTTTGTTGACTTGAGCCATTTTTGGTATTCTGTAAGTCACTAAAAATTTCACCAAAGACTGTGGTGAAAATGTACTGAGACTGTTTGAGATAACAAAATAATTTAACGAATACTCACTAATCGACTACATACGAAAATACGTTTTGGAAATGACTTCATGACCAATATATTGCATTAAAAAAATAAAGCGTATCATTACTACTTATCTATTATATAAAAATGAATGTGTGTGTGTGTTATTTATGGACTCCCAAAGTAATCAACCGATCTTCATGAAATTTTCACGGTAGATTCATATGGTATATGCGCTGGTGATAGGGTCTACAGACTTTCGGAAAAGTGGGAACTTCCCGGAATATAGGCCCAAATGTGGACCCAGAGTGACCCAGCAAGTCTTTGAGCAATATTGGTATCAAATGAAAGGTGCTGAGCAGACCTTCAACATAGAGCTATTTTCATTGCGATGCCTAGGCCGGGTCCCGAGATATGGGCCAAAACGTGGACCCGAGTTACCCCGGAAAGTTTCTGAGCGATATTGGTATCAAATGAAAGCTGTTGAGGAGGATTTTAACAAAAAGCTCTTTAAATAGTTATGCCTAGACTGCTCTGCAAGATATGGGTCAAAGCATGGACCGGGATGACCCCTGAATGCTTTCGAGCGATATTGGTAGCAAATGTAAGGCGTTGATCAGGGCTTCAACCTACAGTTTTCCCAGAAATGGCTCAAATAGTGGGCCCAGATGGTGATGGATGGTCTCGGTAATGTAAATATAAAGTTAAAGGTAAAAGTAAAGGTAAAGGTAAAGGTAAAGGTAAAGGTAAAGGTAAAGGTAAAGGTAAAGGTAAAGGTAAAGGTAAAGGTAAAGGTAAAGGTAAAGGTAAAGGTAAAGGTAACGGTAAAGGTAAAGGTAAAGGTAAAGGTAAAGGTAAAGGTAAAGGTAAAGGTAAAGGTAAAGGTAAAGGTAAAGGTAAAGGTAAAGGTAAAGGTAAAGATAAAGGTAAAGGTAAAGGTAAAAGTTAAGGGTAAAGGTAAAGGTAAAGCTAAAGGTAAAGATAAAGGTAAAGGTAAAGGTAAAGGTAAAGGTAAAGGTAAAGGTAAAGGTAAAGGTAAAGGAAAAGGAAAAGGTAAAGGTAAAGGTAAAGGTAAAGGTAAAGGTAAAGGTAAAGGTAAAGGTAAAGGTAAAGGTAAAGGTAAAGGTAAAGGTAAAGGTAAAGGTAAAGGTAAAGGTAAAGGTAAAGGTAAAGGTAAAGATAAAGGTAAAGGTAAAGGTAAAGGTAAAGGTAAAGGTAAAGGTAAAGGTAACGGTAAAGATAAAGGTAAAGCTAAAGGTAAAAGTAAAGGGAAATAGGAAAAAATGTTTTCGTCGCTGCGAAGCGGGACGGGTATTTGCTAGTCACTTATAAAAATAGTTATGTTTTATGAGCGTTTTATCTGAACCGATTCGCAAAAAAAGCATGTAACGCAAAACATTGAAATATCGATAAATATCGTATATCATCACTATTTACACTTGATCGAAATGGCGCAAAAAAGTAAGTTAGCAAAACCAGTAAAATTTTATTATTTTGCTAATTTCATACAAATAAACTTGTTTTATTGCAGAAAATAGCAAGCGAACAAGCAAAGAGCAAACAAATTGTAAGTTTTTATAAATTTTGATGCTTTATTTAGTTCACCTCAATGTTTTCTTTATTTTGTGACCTCCTCGCCACCAGGTCACTAATTAGTGACGTATTTTTTGAGACTTGAGACGTGAGCTCGCTTACAGAATACCAAATTGTCTCAAAATCAATCTCACCACGAAAAAGTCTCTAAAAGTCTCTATTAGTGACTTGAGACAGCTTACAGAATACTAGTATAAGTCTGGTGTTGTATGTGGATCCAACGACAACAATGATCTCAATGTTGCTGTTCGCAAATATTGGTTTCATTTATCCTCTTTCGCGTCTTCTGTTACTAGTGATGATATTACTAACTACGTCTCTCAGAAAACAGACATTAGTGTGGAGGAGCTAATGTGTTTCAAACTTCTTATAAAAGATGGAAACGAAAATATGGCGCGAAAGTTTTTCAATTTTAAACTTGGCGTGCCAACATATTATGCCGCCTTGGTCTTTAATGAGTCACTATGGCCTAAACATGTTAGGATCAAGCCTTTTTTCCAAAAGCCAGGGCTGGGAGCAAACAAAACTTAGCTGGTAGTAACTTTACCAACTTAAAACGTCCTACGTCCTCTACCGTTTCTTCTGGTCTTAAGATCTACTTTCAAAACACTTCCGGTTTAAGAACTAAATCCCACATTGTTAACTCATTCAGCGCCCAAATGGACTTTGATATTATTGTCAAAGTCGAGACGTGGTTAAACTCTAATTTTTTCGATGGTGAATTCTTCGATTTAAACGCCTACGATGTCTTCCGTAAGGACCGAGATCCTGCCAAGACTGGCTCTCGCAGAGGTTGAGGCGTTCTTATCGCTGTGAAACGCAAGTATTGTGCCTACTTAATAACTCTATCAAATGCCGACTCTTTGATTGACTAGCTATGTGTCTGTCTAAAAGGCTCTTTCAGATCCGGAGCGCTCTATATCGTAGCTTCATACATCCCTCCTAGTAGTGATCTTGAACTTTATAAAATGCATGCTGATAATATTACATCGCTAGTCGAAAACAATGTATTAGACGATAACGTATGTATTTTAGGTGATTTTAACTTGAGTAACGTCCATTGGACTGATAATGCTTGTAACTCTTGCCTCATGCCATCTAATGTAATAGCCTCGCACGAGACTTATCTCATAGATTGTATTTTAAGTGGTAATTTGAAACAAGTCAATTCGTTTTTTAACGATCTAGGCAAAATCTTAGATCTCATATTTGTCAGCGACAATATTAACTACGTTATTTCTGAGTGCATGTCGCCGATGAGTCAATGTGATAAACATCATAAGGCCATAACTCTAACCGTTGAGTCATATGAATACCTTCCGACTTTTTTAAATACTAATGATAAAATCATTTTCAAATATGATATCTGCGGTTTTGTGAATCTCAATAGTTTATTATGTATATATATTTATGTCAACTGGACTGCTCTGATATCAAATTCAAGTATCGATGATTGCTTTTCCAATTTCAAAGCATTTATGCATGAGTTCTGTATGAATAATATATCCATTAAAAAGAAGCGACCACATAGTATTCCATGGTACACTAAAGATTTAAAAAAGCTTAAAAACCTAAGAAACAAATTTCACAAACGTTTTCTGCTCACTAATAATATATATTTTTATTATAAATATAAAAACTTTGCTGCTGAGTTCAATCGCCTAGATAAACATCTGTACAATGATTTCATTCGCGGCGCCGAGTGGAGTATTAAAAGTAATCCGAAATATTTTTGGACGTTTATCAAATCTAAAAGTTCACGCTCTTTTATTCCAAGGTCAGTTTTTCTTGATAATCAGTTCGCTGAAGGGCCCAAAGATGTAGCCAATCTGTTTGCTAACTTTTTTAAGGCTAATTTCACTACTGAAAGTGACGTCCCCTCATCAAGCTTTTCCTCTAATTTCTCACACCTTAATTTTGGTTCTCTTACCCTATCTTCAGAAGACATTGCCAAAGGGCTTGCCACACTTAAGCCGTCTTCTCAAACCGATGTCGATGAACTGTCGGCACTCCTTTTAAAAAAAATGCCCTGCTCTAATTGCACCATTCAAAATTATTTTCAATAAATCTCTTGCTTCAGGAACCTTCATTAATGATTGGAAAGTTGCTCACATAGTCCCAATCATAAAATCTGGTAAGAAAAACGATGTTCGCAATTATAGACCCATCTCAAAGCTCTCTACCATTTCTAAGCTTTTTGAGAGCATTGTAAAAGATAAATTGTATTTTGCAACCAAATCTCTTATTTACCAAAATCAACATGGGTTTGTGTCTGGGCGATCCACAGCCACGAATTTAGCTGTATTTGTAGATTACTGTCATACTGCTTTCTCAGCTGGATTTCAGGTTGACTGCGTATAGACAGACTTCTCGAAGGCCTTCGACAAAGTTTGTCATAGAGTACTAATTGATAAGCTTGCTCAGATGGGATTCCATTCCTGCCTTCTGAAATGGATACAATCATATCTCTCCGATAGACGCTGTGTTGTTACTATCGATGGTGTTTTGTCAGAACCTTTCATTGCTTCATCCGGAGTTCCGCAAGGAAGCGTTCTAGGCCCTCTACTATTTGTTCTTTTCATCAACGACATAAGTAGCTGCTTTTTATTTGCAAATTACTTAATGTACGCAGATGATCTCGAAATTTTCGTGGTAGTCAGGGATACTTCTGATGAAGCTAAGTTTCAACGTGATATTGACGCTGTTCGTTCGTGGTGTCTACGTTATGGACTCTCTTTAAATATTAAAAAATGCTCTAAGATGACGTTTGCTAAAGTTTTGAATGTTCATATTACGAACTATAGCATTTCGAATACTTTCCTGCGCAATGTTACTGAAGTAAAGGATCTAGGGGTTATCTTTGATCCGAAGTTGAACTTTACTAATCATGTTGACTTCATCATTGCAAAGTCATACACAGTACTTGGTTTTATCCGTCGGATTTCCACTAAGTTTTATGACCCTTACACTCTGAAAATGTTATATACAACATTTGTACGTTCGCGTCTTGAGTACGCAGTCTTCATATGGAGGCCCTATAGCCAAGTTTCTATTAATAGAATTGAACGTATTCAAAAGGTGTTTCTTAAATTCGCTCTAACAACCTTAAAATTCGACGATCCTGTCCCTTCGTATGCTTCGCGTCTCATGCTTATTGACCTACAATCTTTGGATAGTCGTAGATCTATGTTGTCGATGACTTTTTTATTCAATATTATTCAAGAGATTCTTGATTGCCCTTCTCTCATGGAAAGGATTACTTTTAATGTTCCTAGGCGTAACCTCCGAGTCACTTACCCTTTTTATTGCAAAAAGGTCAAAACTAAATTCGCCAGCAAAGCCCCTCCTGCAAGAACTATGCGAGAATTTAATATTTTGTCTCAAACAATCGTCATTGATTTTTCAATGACCACAGAAGCTTTTGTAAATCTTTTTCGCTCATTATCTATAGATATTTAAACTTGTTTTAAATGCTTATCATATTAATTTCATAAGTCTAGTACGTAACATACTTTTAATCTTTATATAAAAATGTTATGTACTTGTTGTTAGTAGTCTGTAAGAAACTTTGTTTCATTGACGGTATTACAATAAATAAATAAATAAATAAAAAAAATAAATAATAAATCGTTCCATGAATAATCCACAAAATTTAAATTATAAATTATACTAAATCAGGCTATGTACATACATACATAGGTAGCTTTTTATTTCCGCACTCATGAAAGGTATGAAGTCTTCGGTACGGCCGAAGACAGCCGCGTTCTTACTTGTTTTTTCTGTTTTCGAAGTCTTTAGTTACTTTGCGGAACTAATTCTCACTATAAGTTTGAATTTTAACTTTCTGTATATTGCCTTTTTTATAGGTACGACATGGAAGTTTTTAGGACCTACTAGCTCAACCAGTACCCAGATTCTAGATTTCGGCATCACCAAAACGCTAAAAATCGCCGCAGCCGTCGCTGTTGTCAAGGCAGAATTAACAGGTAGGCTCGGTGGCGATTTCAGAAACTGCCCATGTATTTTGTTATTGTAATTGGTAGAGTGTAATGTCAAAATGATATTTCGATGTGTTTAAATCTGAATTCGCCTGGGACTCGTCCCTTCCTATTGGCCATGATGTGAATTATGATTTTGACATTATACTGTACCTTTGTAAATAATAAAAGTAGTTTCTGCATTCGCCACCGAGCCTACCTTTGTAAATCTGCTTGGCTGTTGTAGTGGAAGAAAAATGTCAAAGTTTATTTACATATTTTGCGCGATTTCACCATATTTTACATTGATTAAAAAATATTATATTAAATAAGTATTGAGATAAAAAATAAGTGGTAAAAATGAGTATGTTCCGAAGCTATTTATGTCGCATATCTATATATTCTCAGCGAGAGATAAGAAATCGCTTGAAAAGTAGAAGAAAACTTTTGCGGGAGTCCACAGCTCCATTCTCTATTGCAGAAAAACGTTTCGTTGAAATTTTGCGTTCCTAAGCAAATATGCAGAAATAGTTTTGCGGAAGTAGCGTGTATTTTTGCTCTTTTGTTATCCTTTTTGTGTCCAAATCACCATTTTTCCTGTAATTATGAATATTATTAATGCGATGAAGTATTTTAAAACGAAAATTAATATGTTTTTTACCCTTTCAACTTAAATAATCTTTTTGGCATAAAATTTTTCGCGTCACTTATTTTGGAGAAGTTTTGGCTAATAATGGCGATTTTTGGCGATAGCTAATATAGCGGAATCGCAATTTTAGCATGAGTTTAGCTAACTGAACGGTCAAAATGTGTTCATTCCTTTTATCCGAGTTCATTTTGTTCATCGCTAAAATCTGCTAAAATAAGATATTTTTAGCGATTTTTTGTGATAGAATCGCAAAAATCGCTAAAAACTGCTCAAATCAAACTGGCGAATTTTGGCGATAGCGAAGACTAGAATCCGGCTACAGTTTGCTTACTAATGCATTAGAGCTTTGTTCTCGCAGGTAAATTGGAGGGGGCTTGGGACTTTTTTTGGCTTTTCGACTTGAATGTTTTGGGATTCAGCGAACACACTGAATCTGTTGTCGCCTAATATTATTTTCGGTGCCTCTGTCGTTGCCTCTGCTGGCAGGTTAACTTTGATTAATTTGGAGGCATTCGATTTCCCAATCTTTTCTGGCATTCGCTTTCTTTTTACAAGGATATAGCGATCCAAGCCAGTTTGCACATTTATTTTCTTGGCCATTTTGAAGGTATCGCGAGCCTTATTTTGAGCTCCATCTGCGGAAGTACTTGCTATAGGCTCTGTGATTTGAGGGTAAGTAATTTGGAAACTCGGGGAACAAGACCGTAGCCTTGGTTCAATCACCTTGTTTTCTTTTAAATGCTTTTATTGTGCATTAGCATTTCGCAAGCGCTTGTTGGACTGAGAGCCATAGTACTTTATATAGTACTTTGTCTTGATTCATTTATTTATTTATTTATTTGTATTTTATATTTTTTAATTTTTTATTTAATTTAATTTTTTATTTTTTTTATTTTATTCTTATTTTATTTGATTTTATTTAATTTTTTTATAATTAATACACATTATATTTTTGTAAAATACTATTAAAAAAAGTACCACGTCCAATAAAACGCCATTTCACCGGAAACTAGCTAATTTATACCTTTAAAACGATACCTTACTTATTAAAATGTGTGATTTGAGGGCGATCAATTGATCTCTGTGTAATTGTGTTCCGTTGGTGGTGAACGTGTGGTCCGCCCGCTTACGCAACCGTCCGTATGCAATTTTTCGGATTTTTTTGAGCCCGTATGGCAACGGAAAAATTAGCTGTTCTACTTACACATATTTACATACATAGATACATAATTTGTTTACATTTTGGCAGGGTTGCCATTTAGCCGTTTCTTATCAACAAAATTTATACTAATCTTCAAAATGTTATCCGGATTACTCTTCTATACGCAATTATGCATTATTTAGATACCAAATGGCAAGAAAATATTAATTTAATGGTTTTCAAAGTTGTCGTTGACGACTTTTTTTATAATAAATTTAGCAATTTTTTCCGGCTCAGGTTATAATTAAAACACATTTTGTGGTAATTTTGTTTGTTTTGGTGGTGACTAAGTGTGGAACGTATTAATTATTTAGTGGTCAAAGCAAATCTACAACAAATATAAAATATGGGTGTTCCCAAATTGGCACGGAAACCACTAATGGGTTAATGTGACTTCAATTGAAAAACTAGCTGACCCGGCAGACTATCTGCTAAAATTTATTCCTATGAAGCCTAAAGAAAAGTCTTTGATTACCGTATTGCTCACCATTATTTATTTATTTATTTATTTGTTAATTTGTTTCATAATACAGAAGAAATTAATTCTTATCCTAGCTGCGAATAATGAAAAAAATTGTCTATTCTCTAAATAAAAGTTATATAGTTATATTCGCCGAGACAAACCTACTTCCCCCGATCCCTATCCATATCTCTATTCTTACATTTACCTTTACCTATTCACTATTTAAAGAGCTATTTTTTGAAGACCTGTTCAACACCTTTCATTTGATACCAATATTGCTCGAAAACTTGCTGGGTCGATCTGGGTCCAGATTTAGGCATGTATTCCGGGAAGGTCCCACTTTTTTGAAATTCTAACACCACGTGAATCTACTGTGAAAATTTCATAAAGATCTGTTGATTACTTTGGCAGGCTATAAAGGACACACATGCACACATACACACGGATTTTACCAATTTCCGGACTTCCGGAGCGATTTTCCAAAATTTTCTTCCGTAATAACCTCTGCTCGAAAATAAGAACAACTGACAAAAACCTTACAGAAATCGGCCCTGCTGTTCTCATTTGATGAGGTACTATACATTTTTTACACCATTTATATATATATATATTTTCCCGATGTTGTTACAGAAAGAGATCTATTGTGGTCATTTACTTTTTAATGTAGGAAAAGTTACAGAAGAAGACCACCAGGAGTTATCAATTAAGAAAATGCAGTCACCAAATGTGGATAAATACCATTTTTGCTTTAATTTTCAGTTTTCTTTCCTTTTAAAAAATTAAAGTAATAAAAGATGGTTCGTTTAAGTAGACATAATATTTTTTCCATGTGAACATTTAGAGTGCAAACTGTGTAAGTCCACATTTATGAAAAAGTCTATTATTATGTAGAACGCTAGAAAAATCAAATACGCACCACGGTAAACAAGTCCGTGATACTGGTCATATTTCTACTCGTTGTTATTCAATGATACGCAAATTGCGTAAGTCCAAAATATTTACATGAACAGAATTTTTTTTTTTCATTTTGAAATTTTCTTATTTTTTGTTTTTGTCTCTCCTACACATTTTTGAAAAAAGGAGTTACACAATTTGCACTCTAGGCTAGCGATATGTATATCCGATAACATTTTACAATCTTGTTGAGTTAGTTGTATAATGCTGTGAAAATTACTGTTTAAATATTTAATAACTAAAAATGCTCAGTCGGCAACCCTTCTACCCTGCAACACTGCCAGCGATTAGCTGACACGTTCCTACGTATAAAATCAAAACGATTTTGATTTTGCGGTACGGGCGTCACCGTCGTCCGTCGTTCAATAACGTTCAATAATCGTTTATACACAAATCCCATTGAATAGATCGGATCAGCTGACACGGTTACGGGCTTACGTTATCCACTAACTGGACTATGCCCGTGTACGTATACACACCGATTGTCACTACTACAGACAAATAAAGAGCGTAAAACGAGCGCTTACGATGGGACTAGGCGATCGTCGCTTAGCAAAAATAAATAAATTGCCTTCGACTGGCGTGAAAGCAAGTGATCGCTAGGTGATCAAGGCAGACTTTAATGTAAAGAAAATACGAATCTTAATAAAAAGGGCTAATGCGACGTTAGCATCGCGGTTAGTGCAACAAAGATAAGGTCTGACATTTTTCATTTTCACTACTATTCTACATTTCGAGTCGAATCGAAATTTTCTTCGTTTGGCAACTCTGGTATTCTGCGTTTCGATTCCGTTTCGATTGATGTTCGAAATTCCAATTTTTGGTATTCTACATTTCAATCGTAATTACGTTTCTCTACGTTGAAGTTTTGTTGGCGGAGAACTGTTATTTTTGCACGGTTTAATAATTTTTTCACAAATATGTAAGTAAAAGACTTTATTATAGTTGTAAAATCCATATTGATATTTCTTGTGATTAAATAATTTTTTTTATATGTTTGCAGGTCAAAAACAATAATACCACATCAGTACGAAAAATTGTGTGAAATTATGGCCGCCAAATAAGATATTGCCCAGGGATTCCAACACCGACCAAAGGAAGAAATTATGGAGTTTTGGGAGGAGGCTGCAAGAGCTTTAAATGCTCTTGGTCCACCATCAAAGGATGCCAATACATGGCGAAAGGTAAGGTATTACCTACAACAAACAATAAATCGTAACGTTTTCTTACAGGTGTGGATTGATTGGAAATGCTATGTAAAGCGCAAATTATCCAACAACAAAAAAGAAAGGATGAGCACTGGTGGAGGTCCATGTCGTTTGCAGCGAATTAGTCCACTTGAGGAGAAGATAAAAGCGCTGACGGGATTGGAAACGTGTACAAGTGGGATTAGAGGTGCGCGGGATTATGGCTATTCTGTGGAGGTAGAAGATGCTCCCCAAAGCTGTGAAATGGATATTTCCGCCCGGTCAGATGCCACTGATTTGCCTTCAACCAGTAGAGATAGCAGCCAGCACAGACAGAGAAGAGCAGACAATGAGAGCGCTTCTTCCCTCCTGAAGCAACAAATTGAGCAGCAAAAATAGTTTTATGCGGAAACAAACACAATGAAGTTGCCGCTGGTAAGATGGAAGAAGCTGTGACATATTTACGGCTCATGAATCGTTGCCTAGATAGTATGGCGGACGTTGCAGTGAAGCAACTGCAAGAACAGAAATGGCACAATAAAATCAAGGAACAACTCTTGAAGGAGATGCTAAGATTGGATCCAAATTATAAGCCAGATTCTGATTAATTATTTTGTTTATTTCTTTATTGTCGTTTTAATTGTCGTTTAATTTCAATTGAATGCAATTTATTTAAATATTGAATTATACAAAAACTTAAAAATTTAATGTATATATTTTTTATTCTAATAGTTTTTACTTAATTTTTAAAAGGAAGATAGTATATTATCCCTAATAAGATTTGCTATGGAAGTATAATCGGGGTCTCTGCTTGGTTTTTTTCCTCCTCTTCCTGACCGCTTTCAACATCGGTTTCGTTTGCGCTCAAATCATCCACTTTGAGGAAAATGCAAATATTGTGGAGTGTACAAGCAATCTTTATAACTTGACATGCTTTTTCCGGTGAGTAATGTAATTCTCGTGCATCTAACAAACACCTAAAACGGTTTTTCAAGACGCCAATCGTACGCTCTATTATGTTTCGTGTTTTGGAATACCTCATGTTGTAGTTACTCTGCTGGCTGCCATGATGTACGGATCGATATGGAGTCATTAGCCAAGGCTGCAATGCATACCCTGCTATAAAAGCTCGGTTTAATAATAGTGCTAAATATAGCCGCAGCACTCAAAAAACACACACACAGTTTATTTCTGTTCTTTTATTTTTTATAGTTTTAATTTATTTCTTTATTTCTGTCTTAATTTTTTAACTTATCTTATTTTTGAATATCTTTTTATTTTGCGAGTTAGCCGGCACGTCCACACATCAGTTTTACCAAATTCAATTGGAAGATGGCCGACTGGTTCACGAAGAACCAAACCGATTTCAAACCCACCACAGGTGGCATACGCTACGCGATCCATAACTTATTGGCATACGCTACACTGTCAATATGAGTCGCAATGCATGGATTTCATCTATATTAAACGTCTGACGCATCTCATTAACTTCTACTACACCATCCCTCTTATGGAAAAAAGATTGAAGTTGGAAAGTGGTCAATATTGCCGAATTCAATCTTTTTTGGGATATTGTGTGATTAAATTGATGTGTTTGAACGAATAATGGTTAGGGTGACCATCCCTTCCCACATTGCGTTCAACCAAAGCAATTTAATTGGACATTGTAAAAAGCTATAATATTTGAACGAAAATTTATATGTATGTGTTGAAATTTAAGTGAATTCTGATAAATTGGATACTTATATGAATTAATTTGCCGGTGTGAATTTGACGTTTGGACGTTGCGGCTATACTTACTTTTAGTCTATTTACTTATTTAATTAAAAATATTCTTATTTTACTTATACTAAGCTTATGCTTATATTTGCTTATGCATGTTATAAAATTCCAAATTTGAAATGATAATATATATATAAATATATAAATATTAAAATTTATAATTTTGTTGCATGTTTCTAATTCATGTTTGTATAAATTCTTTGTACATTTTTCTTTAGCTTATAATTTGTGTTTTTCTTTTCTTAAAAATACCATTTTTAAATACTTAATGTAATTAGTTATGACAATGGGTTATCTTGTACTTTTTCTTGTAAATATAAATAGCTCAAAATATATGTATGTTTAAATTTCAATTTACTTTGCGTACACGGTTTTTATGAACCGCTTTTAATTTTTTTTTTGCTTTGCCAAATACAGTGACGTTAACACCGTGTACTGTACTTCTTGAGGACCTTCATATATGTTTTCATGTTTGAGTCTTGGCTCTTTTTGAATTAATACATGGTCACTCTCTTTAATTTGTAATGGCCGGGAATTTTTATCATATTGCTCTTTATTAGCAAGTTTATGTTTTTCAACGAGTTCTTTAACTAATTCATGCGATTTTTGCATGCGAAATTTTGCTTCTTTTGCGTAATTATCCGCATTATAAAGTGGATCTATTTCTGTTTTATTTACTTAATTTGGCAAAGTGGCCTTTTTGCCGAAGACAAGCTCAAATGGAGTAAATTTGTTGTCAAAAACGGTGTTGGGTGTTGTATTATACCAAAAGGTAAAATACTTCAAATAAGTGTCCCAGTCAGAAAAAGTTTCGTTTATGTATGCTCGTATGTATTCGTTGAAAACCCTATGGTTTCTTTCTATTGTACCAACAGTTTCATGGTGGTGCGCTGTTGAGAAATTATGGTCTATATTTAAAATACGTGTTAACTCTGAAAAAATTTCATTTTTATATTCTGTACCTAAATCGGTTCTAATGGTTTTCATTGTGCCATATAGTAAATAAAGCTTTCAAAGATTGCTGAGGCTACTGTTTTAGCACTTTTGTCTGGTATGGCTACTGTAATTAAATATTTTGTCAAATCGCATATTATAGTAACAGCGAACTTGTTACCAAATTTGGATTCTGGCAAAGGTCCTATTGTATCTATTATGACTTCTTCAAATGGTTTGCTGGGTGTTGGCGTTATAACGAGATTTTCTTTTGTTTTGTTGTTCTTTGGCTTAACTTTGTTTAACAAACATTTTTGGCAATTTTTGACAAATTTTGACGTATCACGCGTCATGTTTTTCCAAAAATATTTTGTACGAAGTTTAGCATATAATTTCTTTGCTCCGGAGTGTCCTCCACTAATCGGATCGTTATGGTAAATTTCTAGTAATTTTTGTTTCTTTTCATTATCGGTAACTGTTTCGACAGGATCGGTTAGCATGATTTCTAAAGTTTTTAAAATTTTATTGCCATGGACTTTAAATAACTGATTTGAAATGTAATTAAAAAATATATCATCTTTTGGCCATTCTAATATCTTAATATTACGCTTGTTGGCTTCTAGTTCAAGCCGCGAAAACAACTCATCGAAATTTGTTTTTTCGTTAACAGGCGTAAAGTTAAGTAATTCTATCTTCTTATGTTTAAGATGCGCGCATATTTCTAGATTCAAAATGGAATTATTTTTATCGTATTTAATGTATGTTTTTACTCTCGGTATCTTTTTTAAGTAATCGTAAGAAAATTTATCATAAACATGTAACTCTATATTTTTATGTTTATTAATTGGTATTGCCGTTTCTTGTTGATTCAACTGTTTGGTCTTTGATCGCGTTTGTACCGTAAGAATGCTTTTTGTTGCATCTTTTAATTCGTTCATAGTAATACGCGAAAGGGCGTCAGCTCCTACGTTCGATTTACCTTTAATGTACTCTATGGTGAAATTATACTCTGAAAGTTCTAATCTTATTCTTGCTAATTTAGATGCTGGATCTTTCATGTTGAAGAGGTACACTAACGGTCTATGAACTGATTTTACCGTGAAATGTGTACCGTACACATAAGGTCTAAACTGTTTTATTGCGAAATGTATGGCTAACAACTCTAACTCGATTACTGGTTTTTTCTGTTCTGCATTATTAAAAGATTTTGAAGCGTAGCAAATAGGTAAATCGTTGCCTTGGTGTTCTTGGCTTAGTATTGCTCCACACCCAGTTTTTGAAGCATCCACTGTGATGATAAACTGTTTGGAAAAATCTGGGTATTGTAGTAATTTAGGTGACATTAGGGATGCTCTTAATGCATCAAAGGCTTCATCACATGTTTTGTCCCAGTTAAATTCGACTCTTTTTCTACTCAATTTATTTAAAGGTGCTGCCAGAGATACAAAATTCGGAATAAAGCGTCTGTAGTAGTTTGCAAAAGCAACGAAACGTCTTACAGCGTCTTTTTCTGTTGGTTTTGTATATTTTCTAATTGCATCTATTTTTGAATCGTCTGGTAACAATCCTTTAGCTAAACATTTGTGACCTAAAAATGTTACTTCGGGTCTGAGAAAATTACATTTATTTGGGTTTAGTTTGAGATTGAAAGATCTGCAAGTGTCGAATACTTTAGTCAAATTTTTAATGTGATGTGATTCGTTACAGCCAATGACGATAATGTCATCTACATAAAGAAAAGCTACGTTTGATGGTACGCCTGAAAATGCAATGGTCATCATTCTTGAAAACGAGTTTGGTGCAATATTCAAACCAAATGGCAATACTTTCCATCTATAAGCTCCGCGATCAGTAGAGAATGAAGTTATATCACGTGAATCAACATGTAAAGGTATTTGGTGAAATCCAGAAAAAAGATTTAAGGTGGAGAAATATTTGGCTCTACCAAGATTGTCTAAAATATCGTCAATTCGTGCTAACGGGAATTTGTCAGCTATTAGCTTCTTGTTAACTGTACGAAAATCAACACACATTCTGTAAGCTTTTTCACCATTGATTTTCTTTTTGGGAACTAGTATAAGTGGGCTGTTATAGTTTGAATAACTTCCTTCGATTAAATCATTTTCTAATAGTTTTGTTACTTGTTTGTTTATTTCCTCTCGCTGAGAATATGGTAAACGATAGTTTTTCACATACACCGGCTCGGTGTCAGATACACGTAGTTTTTGCTCATAAAAATTATTTAATGTCATTTTGTCGTTAAGTGCAAATATGTCAGCATATTGTATGCAAAGGTCTAAAAGTTCAGATGGATAATTTTTAGGAAATTGATTTTTCAAAATTGAAGTGAGCTCGTTAATACGTTTCTCATCTGCGTTTGTTTTATTAATAACATAGACGTGATAATTTGATAGTTTTTCCGTCCGAATGGAATTTTTCTTACGAATTGTATGTCATTTGTGGTATTGATTAATTTTATGACTGGGTTGTCAGAATTTGCAATGCATCTTGCTGTAAACACTCCTTTTTGTATTTCTTGAGATTCAACGAAAAGTGGAGTCGTTGAGTGACCTAAGTCAAAAATTCGAAAAACTTCACACCTTGGTGGTATAATACACATATCGCTTTCTGTTCCGTGAAGGATTGGCATATTGACTCTTTCATTGTTTGCCCAGAATGAGATGCTATTATTTGAATAATTTATAACGCATTTGTTATATTTGAGAAAGTCTTTACCCAATATACCATCATGGGATATTAAAATCATCATTTACCACATGTAAATTATGTCCGATGGGAATATTTGAGAAATGTAAGTCTATGTTTATTTTACCTAAAGTAGAAACAGTATTTGATGTCACACCAGTGATGTTTAACTATATCG
>OY482671.1:65896502-65945475 GCA_960531455.1 Urophora cardui | reverse complement strand
AGGATTTGCAGAAAGAATGTTACTTTCGAATGGACAGAAGAATGTCAAAAAGCCTTTGTCTATTTAAAGGAAGCATTAATTAGTCCAACACTTTTGCAATACCCAGACTTCGATAAAGAATTTTGCATAACCAAAGATGCTACTGGGTACGCTTGTGGAGCAGTCCTTAGCCAAGAACATGATGGCAAACAGTTACCAATTGCTTACGCTTCTAGGTCATTCCCAAAAGGTGAAATCAACAAAGCCACGATAGAAAAAGAATTGGCCGCAATCCATTGGGCCATAACCTTCTTCAGACCATATGTCTATGGCAGAAAATTCTTATTAAAAACCGACCATCGCCCATTAACATACCTATTCTCAATGAAAAGTCCTTCATCTAAGCTGACACGAGTAAGACTCGATTTAGAAGAGTAAGATTTTGAGGTGGAGTATATAGCCGGAAAAGAAAATCACATCGCGGATGCATTATCCCGCATAACAATTACGAATTTAAAAGATATGTCAGTGGAAGCAAATAAAATATTTAAAATAACAACAAGATCAGAAGCTAAAAAGACCAGTAATAATACTGAAATTAAAGAAAGTCACAAAGAGAACCCCAAAATATACGAAGCGCTAAATAAATTTGAAGTAAAAAGACATGTCAAGCTCGTTTTCAATCCTCCCAAATTATATTTCAAAAAAGGAAAGAAAATTTGTAGCAATTTTGAGACAAGCAACCTAATTGTTGAGGATAAGATTGACTTAGGACAATTCTTTACCAGTCTCGAAAGAGAAGCCGGCAATTTAGGACTTGTACAAATACGGTTGTCCTTAGGGGACAAATTGTTTAAAAGAAATTATACTGCAGTAGGCAAATTTATAGAAATGGGTAATAAAGGTCTCAAAAAGTTAACAATCGCTCCTAACCCCAGAGGTTATATACGTGACAAATCCCGGGAAAATCAAAGAAATTCTGCAAAAATATCATGACGATCCTATTAGTGGTGGCCACCCAGGAATAAATCGCATGACAGATAAGATCAAGCAGAAATATACCTGGCTGAATATGAAAAATGACATACGAAAATATGTAAAAAACTGCATCCACTGCAAGAAAAATAAAATTAATAAACATATAAAAGAACCAATGACAATAACGGAGACACCTCCGAAGGCATTCGATATTGTACAAATTGACACAGTCGGCCCATTACCAAAGTCGATAAATGGAAACGAATATGCAGTTACCATTATATGCGATTTAACAAAATATTTAGTAGCGATGCCAGTCCCAAGCAAACATGCAATAACTGTCGCTAAAGCCATATTCGAGCATTTCATCTTGATTTATGGCCAAATGAAAACGATTTTAACAGACATGGGCACAGAATACAAAAATAGCCTATTCACAGAACTGTGTAAATTGTTAAAAATTGAGCATAAAACTTCAACACCTTATCATCACCAGACTTTGGGTACTGTAGAACGCAGTCACCGGACATTCAACGAATATATGCGTGCATATATATCCAGTGACAAAGACGATTGGGATGAATATCTCAAATTTTTCGCATATTGTTACAATACAACGCCATCAACAACACATAATTATTGTCCTTTCGAACTTATATTTGGGAAAAACCCACCAAATTATGAATTCTTGACAGAAAATAAAATTAGCCCGGTATACAATCACGAAGCTTATAACAAAGAAGTAAAATATAGACTTCAAATAGCACAGCAAAGCGCTAGGAAATTAGTCCAAGAGGCTAAAGAAAAACAAAAAATAATTTATGACAAAAGTAGCTATAGTAAGGAAATTAAAATAGGAGATTTAGTATTAGTTAGAGAACAGGCCTCCCATAAGCTAGAAAATAGATATAACGGATATTTAAAAATATTTATAAGAACAATAACTTCACTTTAATTCCACATAGCATAGGAGATAGCAATAAAAACAAAAAGGAAATCGTAATTCATAAGAATAGGCTTAAACCAATTTAAAACCTTTTAAAAATAAGCATTGCACTTTATCCATAATAATTTAGCAATAACAAGGAATGGATAAGCATTGCAGTTTACTCACTTTAACAAACAGGCACAAGCGAAAGAAAACAAAAACAAATATCATGTACAAAATATAAAGATATAACTAGTAAACCCGGCCACGCGATGCTGTGGCTTTCAATTTCAATTTCGCTTCCTGTCCTTCGCCATATCCGTCCCTTTCATTTTCCTCTTCCCTTTCCTTTTATTACCCATCTTCAGTGCTAGGCCTTGCATGATACTTCAAATTAAAAAATGAGATAAACTGTAGCGTAAAAATGGATTATTGAACGGTGGCACCCTTTTTGTAAACATTTTAATAAATTACTCATTTCCTTGCCAAGCCCTTTCACATGACACATCAAATTTAAAAATCAAACAAACTATAACGTAAAACTTAATTTTTGAACAGGTGGCAACCCTTTATGTAAATTTTTTATTAAATTACTCAATATCAGGTCGTCTTCCATATGGCACCAAAAATTTTAAAATCAAACAAACTATACAGTAAAATTAAATTTTCAAACATCTGGCAACCCTTTTCAAAAAAATTAAACCTTCCTGCACATCTAAAGGTCAAGCTCTTTCATCTGACACCACATTTTCGAAAATCGGTATAACGGTGTAAAAGTTATGGTGCTTACAAAAAATCGTTTAGCGTAATATATATAAAGATAAGATAAACTGTAGGGTAAAAATGGATTTTTGAACAGGTGGTACCCTTTTTGTAAAAATTTTAATAAATTACTCATTTCCATGCCAAGTCCTTTCATATGACACCTCAAATTTAAAAATCAAACAAACTATAGCGTAAAACTGAATTTTTGAACAGGTGCAACCCTTTTTGAAAGATTTTTATTAATTTGCTCAATATCAGGTCAAGCCCCTTCATATGGAACCAAAAAATTTAAAATCAAACAAACTATACAGTAAAATTAAATTTTCAGACATCTGGCAACCCTTTTCAAAAAAATTAAACCTTCCTGCACATCTACAGGTCAAGCCCTTTCATCTGACACCACATTATCTAAAATCGGTATAACGGTGTAAAAGTTATGGTGTTTACAAAAAATCGCTTAGCGTAATATATATAAAGATACGAAACAAATGTTCAAAAAAATATATGAATGCAATAAAGACAAACGAGAAACAAATGTAACAAGAAAAAAAATTTTTATGCAATAATTGCAACAAGAGCCGAAAAACAATTAAAATTCTGTCAACTCAGGCAAACGTTAAGTGGGTCATCAAGTCTTTCAAATAGATATATATAGTTGACTACAAATATGTATATCTATTTTTTTAAGGGGAAAGGTCTTTGTCATGTACACATAATTCATGTACATATAAACCGCACACGTTGCCAAAACATTGTGATCCAAATAAATTCCGTTAAACCCCAGCGGGAGTTTAACATCTAATACACACACCGCCACACATGGCAAAGATAGAAATTTTGTATAAAAGAAAGCGATTGTAAATAAAGAAATCAATACTGTCCAAACGCTAAACCTATGACTTTTATTATTTAGAGTACGACAACAATTCACCGCACCTTACACCCCCAAAGAGAATCCTACTGAACGGGCAAGCCGCACTATCAAGCGAATCATAGCACAACTCACTAAGTCGCAACATCAGCGAAGGGACAACCTTCTCCCAGAAACACTAGTGTCGCCGAATCCACAGGCTACAGTCCAGCTTTCCTTATACAAGGACGTGAGCCGCGACTTCCAGGAGCACTATTTGACGAAGTCAGTATCGGGACAGGCACAACTCCCACCACAGCGGAGGACAAGTCACACAGGATGAAGGAGGTATTTAGAATAATCAAGGAAAACACTGAGCGGGCTGAGACAGACCAGGCACGTCACTATAACCTACGGCGGAGAAAATGGACCTCCGTAGTCGGCGAACTAGTTCTTCTCAAGGAACACCACCTATCCAAGGCAGCAGAGAATTTTTCTGCGAAACTGGCCCCTAAATATGACGGCCCCTACAAAATACTAAGATACGTCTCACCAGTAATAGTCCCACTACGGAAAGTCAACGGAGGAAAGGAAAGAACATCAAATATCGCAGAACTAAAAGCGTATCACACAACGGAGATATGCAAACAAATTAATTAATCAAAAAAAAAACACAAAACGCCCGCACCACCGCATTAGCCAGCATACCCGCAGTCGCTACTGCACAAACCGCCGTGGCTGCCATCGTAACCGACAGACCGACCGTTGCCACAAACGCAAGCACCGCTGCAGTCACATAGCAATACATACAGCACAAACAAAATACCTACAATACATCGAACATGCTGAAATAAAACCAACAAGTCGCAATACAACCCACAAGCTGCAGAAACATAAAACACAGAAAGCCTTAGCAACACAACCAGTGAAATGATAAAACGAGCGACACAGCAGCACAATAATCAGTCAGCACGGAGCTGTGGTTGCGACCGGAGCTACTTGCGAATAAGTGTCTTGATTGTACTTATGTCTCACTAATCATCACTAATTTCCCACATTTTAAATTAAAAAATCCCACAAAATTCCCACCGAATTTAAAGCATTTATTTCAGTAATATAAGAATATATAACAGGCAAATACAGTTTTTTTAATAGCTAAAAGTATCAGTTGTACAAATTATTTGCATTGTGCAAGTGGATATGATTTTTGTTGATTTCAAGTTGAAGCAATTGATATTTTTCGATTGAAAGGCAACTCTTACTTTACTTATACTATATAACATATCACTAGATCATGGCTCGGCAAATTTGTAAATGCAAGTGTATAAGTGAGAGCGCTTTGATCGCTACCCTGCAAAAAATTCGATTAATACGGGACGTGTCCGGGATCAATCGCAAGGGAGCATGCGGCTAGTACAATTTTACATCCCTTTATATGGGGCGAATTGATTGCATTTTTTCGAGAATATCCTGTGAAGAGACTAATTGTTCAATTTGTATACCCGAACGGGTACAAATGTAGATTAATCGCTTTCATCCAAAGTTGTAAGCCAAGGCTATTTTTTATGAAAATGTAAAAATTATTAATTGCTATAAATGTTAGAAGAAAGTTTATTCGATTAGCTTTCATCCTGTAGTGAAATCTTTTAAAAAAATTAAATATCTCCTCAAAACATTTTAAGTTCTGAGAATGCATTATGCGAGTGTAAAATACATGTGACGAATTTTTCAAAATTAGCGAAGGCTATTTTTATAACAATCTTTAAAATTTATAATGTTAATGCCTGGGAACAATCGGGGACTAATTGTGGACCGATTGTTCCCGAAAGAGATGAATCCGGGACAAATCTCTTTCGGGATTAATCGCAAATTTTTTTGCAGGGTATGGCGAACAAACATACGTACATGCAAATTTTTAACATTCGCTGCGCAAACATGCGATAGCCACACACGATGTTGTTTGGCTACTTGTTCAGCGACGACTAAATCATTTTTTAAACAAGGAGCGCAACCTGTCTGTGTGAAGAGCGTAACTTGTTTGTCTGATCTTAAGATCTATGAAACGCCGAGGTATGCACTAGATAGTTCGTTTCGCTTTTTAAATTTAACATCCGTTACAACTGAAAATATTCTTTCTGATTCAGCGTTTGAATGGGGTACACTCTAAAAACTGCGTGTAAATATGCTACCAAAATATATGTAATTTTTAGTTGAAAATTACATTTTTTTCGTAGATTTACACTACAAGTGTGTAATTTACAGTTCTAAACGAAATTTTACGCACTTTTCAGCAAAAGTGAGCATATCATGCGATTTTACACGCATTTTGGATTAAAATTGCATACAGAAATTGTAATTTCAAATCTCGTGCGCGAAATTACAATTGAGTCGGGTAAAATTACATAGTGAATTGGTAATTTTGTTTAACTTATATGCGAAATTACAATTTATTACTCGATTGGTGTTTAGATTTAAAGTTTGTTTTGTGTAGGCTTTACACTTTTATTGTTTAAATTTAAACAGCTTATCTGTTGAATTTTTCAGTGTGCGATTTTGCGCATAATAAGGTAGGAAAAAAGTAACCTACCTTTTTGTATGTAAAATTACACGAAAATTTCTAAGAGTGTAACATGAGTACAATTTCAACCAATTGCTTAAGATTATGAAACAAAAAATGGTCATTACAGCTTTTAATGTTTATTATTTTACTCCACATTACATCAACAGGTAATTTTTATACTCAGCTGTACTAGTACACAGAGTATTATAGTTTTAATTACATAACGGTAGATTGTAACAGAATGAAATAATTGAGATAGATATAGACTTATATATATCAAAATGATCAGGGTGAAAAGAGAAATCGATTGAGCCATGTCCGTCCGTCTGTCCGTCCGTCTGTAAACACTCTAACTCGTGCAAAAATTGAGATATTTCGATGAAATTTGAAATTCAAGTTGGTATCGAGACTGGGACGGTTGGTATTGGAAATGGGCGAAATCGGACCATGACCACGCCCACTTTTCCTATATAGAAAAAATCGGAAATTTGGTATCTCAGTCACTAATATAGCTAGAGCGGTTAAATTTTACCCACGTGTTGAGCTCAGGCCCCTAGGAAGAAATTTTATGAAATTTTGGAAAACGGGCGGTGTCACGCCCACTTATTAAGGGTCATACCTTGAAAGTTTCATATGTCATAACTCAGAAACCATTGAAGATATTTCGATCAAATTTGGTACGCGTGATATACTTACCTAGGCAAACGTTTGGACGGAAAATAGTTAAAATCGGTTGACGGCCACGCCCACTTTTATATATGTATATATGTATATGTATATGTATATGTATATGTAATATATGTATATTATAAAGTGACCTAATAAAAACATTTTAAGCTATATCTCTGTAAAATATAAAGAGCTATCACTGAAATTTTTTCGCATGAGTCCAACTATGGACATAAAACGAAAAACACAAAAATTTTGGAAAATGGGCGTGGCACCGCCTCTTTTTAGAAACAGGAATATACGAGATTTCTGAGCCTATAACTCGACAAATAATTGAGATATTATAACGAAACTTGGTTTGTACACGTTTATAACTTGTGTTAATAGACACGCAAAAATTTATTGAAATCGGTTTATGACCACGCCTACTTTTTAACAAAGATATTTCTGGAACACCCTTTGGGAATTTGTAACGTGACATCTCTGTAAGGAGAAGTCATAAAGGAATGAAATTTTGCACAAAGAATAATATTCATATGCTTAGTTAGATGACTGATAAAAATTTTGAAAATGGGCGCGGCTACGCCCACTTTATACAGCACTTGCTTTATATAAAGTACACCGTGTTTCCATCAAACGCAAACAAACAATGAAAGCATACAGCTGAGTATCTAATGTTCGATTCCACTCGAACTTAGGCTTCCTTACTTGTTTTATATCGTCTTTTTGTGTTTCGGTTAAAAATATACAAATACTTTTGTATTCCGATTCTGTGAGCTCAGGATTAAGATTTAATTTTTTAGTAAGAGCAAGAAGTGATTGTTTTTAGAGAAATCAAAAACAATATCGGGATCTAAAAACTACAATTCTTCGAAAACACCGTCAAATGGAAAACGTGATACTATCTGAAAAGTATAAGCTTCATAAAAGCGGAAACACTTTTTTTTTAAATACAATCTTTTCTTCCAAATTTAAATTTGACAAAATATCTTCGATTCATAACCAACGTAAACGTTATGCACGTGAAGTAAATATGGAGTTGGAATTTTCACAACTTTTAGCTGTAATTTCCACGGAATCGTAAAAAATACGGGTTTTAAGAAATTTCCTGCAATTTTCAACACAAGTGTCTTAGCTTCTTGCCCTAGTCGGTGTATAAGTACATTTCGGCTTTGAAACAATGCGTTAAATTCATTGAAAATGTTAAGAACGTACTTCAAAAATCTAAAATAAGCCTTGTTTTGAATTCTTTCCAATTCCTCATAAATCGTTTCTGCTTTTATACGCTTATCTTCAAATGAGGCCAGGCGAAAATAGCTTTTAAGTGGCTCCCAATTCTCCAAAATTCTTTCGATTATTAGCAATACAGTACGAATGTGCACAATGGAAAATAAATTACCTAAGAGCGTTTATTAACACGCTTTTATTAGTTTCATCTGTATGTATGTATTTATGTAAACAAGTTACGTATACGCAGTGTAGTTCACTGTATGTTTACTTGTACGCATGTATGTAACCGACTCCTTTTTGCATTGCATAAGTCAGTGATAGGCGTTTCATAGATCAATTGATCGCGCTCAAATCACACAGACACGTTATGCTCTTTCTGCGTACTGAAAAAGTACTTATCAGTAGAGTACTTGTAATTGTAAAATTCATGTACAAGTACTGTAGTACTTGTACTTGTACTGGAATTTCTAAGTACTGAGATACTGGTACTTGTACTTGTACTGGTACTTGCACTTTACAGGTCTGCTACTAATACACAAATAGAAACAAAGACTTTGAAAGCTTCCTGGCAAAAAAGTGTTTGCCTCCCGACATTATTAAATTGATGTTTAATCTAATACAGCAATAAGTATGTACATATTTAAACGTAAGAACTTTCCTTGGAAAAAAACGAGCGAAAATTGGTTTTTATTCCTCAAAATTGAATTTTGAACCACGCTTTCTCATTGCATTTTTTATGTGAAAAAGTGAATAATTTTGTATAGGGGTAATGCAAGGGAGTAATGTAAACTGTAATATTAAAAAAAAAAATTTGTAAAATAGCGCTTATAACGTTAATCGCGGCTCATTATAAATGTGGTATTCACACCTCATAAAGTTATCTTATTAAAATTGTTTGTATGTATTTTTTATGAAATTCATAGAAACAATGAAATTTTAAGATTTCTGGGGTGCTTGCACAGCCCTTAGAAATTGTACCATATTAGAAACTGCGCCCAACCTAACTTTTTATATATTAATATATTTTATTACAGAAATTATTATTGCCAATCCGATGAGTGCGTATCACTCTCTTGAACAACCTAAAGTCCAGACAGTAAGATTACAGGCGAGCCAGTCGAGAGTTCCCAAAAGTCCTTCCTCAAGACAGGTCCGTAGTTCATCTGGTGCCATTCCTAAGACACAGAGCACGAGTGGAGGTGTGTTGGTTCGAAATTTCGAATACAATATGACCGCCGTTTCGCCGACCATATCGACTGTTATCAAGAGCCAACATGAATCCTTTACAAGTAAAATTTGGCAGTGCCCAGCCTGCACATATGAAAATTCTGCTGCCTCCGTAGTGTGTGATATATGTTCTAGTCCTCGTGGCTTGATGGAGAACTTAGATGAGAGAACACTTTCTATGTCTAGGAAAATTAATATTCACTCTCGACAAGAAAGCAAACTAATGGAAAACTTAAGACAAAGTGAAGAAAGGGAAGCCCTGAACAATTGGGAAAATATTATTCAGTATTGTAGTGATAATAACGAGCTTTTTGTCGATGATTCATTTCCACCTGCGCCAAAGAGTTTATATTACCACCCAACAAATTGTATTCCCGATGACAATCCCGTTTTTCAGTGGCGACGCCCTCATGAAATTAGTTTTGAGGGCGCCTCTTTTCTATCCTGGGCAGTATTCAGAACCCCCTTACCATCAGATATATGCCAAGGCGTATTGGGAAATTGCTGGCTACTCAGTGCACTTGCAGTATTAGCAGAACGGGAAGATCTTGTCCGAGAAGTGCTGGTGACAAAAGAAATATGCTTGCAAGGTGCGTACCAGGTGCGCCTATGTAAAGATGGCAAATGGATAACAGTGTTAGTTGATGACTTATTACCTTGTGACAAACGTGGTCATCTAGTTTATTCACAAGCTAAAAGAAAACAACTTTGGGTGCCCTTGATTGAAAAGGCTGTGGCTAAAATTCACGGTTGTTATGAGGCTCTTGTTTCTGGGCGAGCAATCGAAGGCTTGGCGACTTTAACGGGAGCGCCATGTGAAAGCATTCCCTTGCAAGCAAGTTCACTTCCTATGCCTAGCGAAGATGAATTGGATAAGGACTTAATATGGGCGCAACTATTAAGTAGTCGATGTGTTCGATTTTTAATGGGCGCTAGTTGTGGTGGTGGAAACATGAAGGTTGATGAAGACGAATACCAGCGAAAGGGTTTAAGACCTAGGCATGCGTACTCCGTATTAGATGTCAGAGATATTCAAGGACATCGCTTATTAAAACTTCGAAATCCCTGGGGTCATTATTCATGGCGTGGTAATTGGTCTGATGATTCTGAAATCTGGACTGAAGATTTGCGTGAACTGTTAATGCCACATGGTGCATCAGAAGGTGTTTTTTGGATTTCGTTTGAGGATGTACTAAACTACTTTGATTGTATTGACATATGCAAAGTGCATTCTGGATGGAATGAAATTCGGTTACAGGTATAATACTAGCAATATTTATACATATAATTCCTGTTAAAAATTCAGCCTTAATTTCTTTTTTGGTATTATGAATTAGGTTTTTCAATTCCCAATTCCTTAATTGCATTTGGGAATTCCAATCCATTTCCAAATCTTTATAAGGAATTACGGTTCGGTTTTTTAATTCTTTTTGCGTTTAAAAAAAATAATTACTTTTATTTTTTATTTTTTTTAAATAAAATTATAACCTGGGATTGTGTTCGTTAAATTAATAAAATTAAAACAAAAATTTGTTCTTGTGAACGTCCCTACACTATTCGCTGCTTGTGTTTAATCATACAATAACATGTAAATACATACGTATGCATGATACAAACAAACCAGGTAGATCCATTGTCACTTTGACTTTGTCATTTTTGATTATAATATGGATTACACAGGCCAACAAAATGAGACCGATTTTTTTGACCATAAACCAGACCATACTTTCCTAAAGGTTTTTGATGCGCTGAATTCAAATCTGGACGCAGAATTTCTCTATCACGTCAGGATTTTGAGATATCCTAACCTAAATGTGCAAAAAACACCGTTTTTGCCTATTTTTGACGATATATCTAAACTACAGATTTTTTTTTGTTAAAAAAGCACACATATCATCTTAAAGAAGAAGTCTTTCTCTTACGAATGGCGTTGAGTTTGCTCAAATATCTTTTTTTTTCGCTAAGATAGAGCAATTTAAAATTTATAAATGCTTAAACACCACAAGCCCACAATACACAATCCCACAAACTATGAACACATAAACTTTAAATTGTTCTATCTTAGCGAAAAAAAATATATTTGAGCAAACTCAACGCCATTCGTAAAAGAAAGACTTCTTATTTAAAATACTATGTGTGCTTTTTTAAGCAAAAAAAAGCTGTCGTTTATATATAGCCTCAAAAATAGGCAAAAATAGTGTTTTTTGCACATTTAGGTTAGGATATCTCAAAATCCTGACGTGATAGAGCAATTCTGCGTCCAGATTTGAATTCAGCGCATCGAAAACCTTTAGGAAAGTATGGTCTGGTTTATGGTCAAATTTCTTGTCGGCCTGTGTTATTGACGTCTTACTTTAAGTCAAAATTTAGGATAGCGTTGCCCAATCAAAAGTTTTTGGTAGAGGGTATATTTGAACAAAATATTGGGTATTTTAAATGAAAAGGTGTTTTTACATATGCTAATCAACAAAACAAATGAAGACAACAATCAGCCAATGTAATGAGTATATTTTAACATTTTAAATATATTGAAATTATATTTTAACATTTTAAATATATTGAAAAAAGCTTTTCAAAGAAGATAAAGTAATGAGTTGTTCATAAAAAATAAGAGAGATTTATGCAATTACACTGTCCAACAGTGATTTCTCAACACGAACAAATGCTATCTATTATGAAAGAGGATGTCTCCCTGACCAACTTTGCCGAACAGAGTACTAGTCCAGAGGGTCTGAGTTTTTTTTTTAGAGGGGGTTAAAGTTTAATTGTTTTAGCTGGCGGTGCAATTACTTTATCGAAAATATCTTATAAAAAATGGCCTTAAATGAAGTTCTTGAGCTCGGACTTCTTCTAAAGAATTTAATAAGGAATTTCTTTGCGGTAGACTTTAACCCCCTCACGCTCACGCAAATGGCTGTTTTGAACCCTTGTTTGGAAACACATGTAGAAAATATCAATTAACAATGCAGATAGAGGGTTAAAATGTTCTAGAAAATTATTCGACATAAAATTTCACTAGGGATCCCCTCAGACCAAATCTTTATACAAATAACGCAAAAGACCACAGGATAACATAATCACAATTACACCATGAGCCGGCATAAAACTGTAGGTCCACCCAATTAGTAGGAAAAGGAAAGGAGCACACCTCAAATTGGGAGAGAAGCTCGGCCATAAAACTCGTCAGAGTTATAATAGCGCCATTGTATTATATTATATTATATTTTCTATATAAAATTGCATAAGTTAATATATTAGCGATTTTAAAGCATAAACATTTGCTAAAACTGATCAACAATGCTCTTCTTTTTAGTTACACAATAGGGGGATTCATTATCGCTAGCACGATTGCGAGATAGCACGGATTGCAAATATCCTAGACCAAAATATGCTACACATCGAGACACCCTATTAGACAGTCGCACAGTGGTCGGGCGAACCTGCTTTTACCAGAAAAAGTCGTTTTTTAAAGTTGTGATAAATTAGTCGGAAAAAAGCCATTCTTACTAAGAAATGTCCAAAGATCTCAGAACTGATAAGTTTTTTCAAAAATATCTGCTGTGACATCCGTTAAAGGCGTCTAAACCCACAAATTTGATCGTGAAGTATTTTAGTCATTATTTGAGCATAGATTTCCTTGCAGTTTTTGCATAGTGTTTCAAGTAGAACTGAAATTGTTTGGTCTAGTCTTACTTTTTACACATGTAAAGCCACGGTTTTACAAAAAATATTAACGAAAAAAAAATTGCTACTAAATTAGAAATACTATAAAAAAAAGGCTTTTTTTGAAGATTTTTTTTATTTCAGAAAGGTATAACTAACAAGATCAATTGAGTGGGGCCTTAATTTTTTTACCGGAGGATAAAAAAAGGATGCTCTAAAAATCAGTGAAAAGTTTAGCCGCCCATATCCGCCCGAAAAAAAATGGCGGCGAAAAACTAAAGGCCTTAGATTTTGCATTTTTTGCGTGTATATTTTAAAGGCACGATGACTCAAGTTTCAAGTAAAACTGCAGTCTGGTATGTAAGCTTGTACAACGAATATTCCATTACTCCATCCCTACACAAGCTACTTCTTCATGGAGCTGATATAATTGAAGCTCTACCTTTACCAATAGGGAATTTTTCTGAAAAAGCCCAGGAAGCTCGAAACAAAGACTTCAGATGGTATCGCGAGCATAACACGTGAAAAATGAGCAGGGAGCAATCGAATGATGATTTGTTTCACATGCTACTCATAACATCCGATCCAGTTATATCGAGTATGAGGCCACTTCCTATCCGAAAAGCAGACACAATTTCTGCAGAAGTCATCAGTCTTTTACGGGAACCAAGTAGGAAAAACAAAAAGGAGCACACCTCGAATTGGGAGAGAAGCTCGGCCATAAAACTCGTCAGAGTTATAATAGCGCCATTGTATTATTATTATATTATATTAAGTCAGAACTCATCAGTTTTTGTTGAAATCGCTACAGACGCGTGAAAATCTGTTATTTGCTACCACTTCCAAAATTTTCATTTAATACAGATTTTTTATAGTTTATTTCTTTTATTAATATTTTGGTCATGGTACCATTTGTAAACAAATTTTTCTCTTGGAATTAATGTTGTTTCATTGTTATCAGTATAAATAAAAGGTTCCTCGTAAAAAAATGAAGCTTTTATACTTTGGGTGTAGTACGTATTGGGTTAATAGTGCCTAATAGAGGGTTGTCCTGGGAATGGTGTACATCATTTCCCATGCTTTAACTAAAATATGTAAAAAATTATCGGAAAAAAACTAATGGTTTTTGATTGTGGTCAGCGTCAGCTGTCAACTGTCAAATTATAAAAATTTTGCATAATCGGTTACAGCATTACATAAAGAATATAATCCCAGATTTTCATTAAGATCGTAACACTACTTCTAATTTTTCTATTCTATTTGACAGCTGTCAACTGTCAAATTATAAAAATTTTGCATAATCGGATACAGCATTACATAAATAATATAATCCCAGATTTTCATTAAGATCGTAACACTACTTCTAATTTTTCTATTCTATTTGACAGCTGTCAACTGTCAAATTATAAATTTTTTTTCAATATCGGATTCAGCATTGCATAGATAATATAATCCCATATTTTCATTAGGATCGTAACACTACTTCTAATTTTTCTATTCTATTTGACAGCTGTCAACTGTCAAATTATAAATTTTTTTTTGCATAATCGGATTCAGCATTACATAAATAATATAATCCCAAATTTTCATTAAGATCGTAACACTACTTCTAATTTTTCTTGTAAAACCAGGTCTTTCCGACCACTGTGAGTCGTAGGAAGTTTTAAGAAGCAGCTTTTCTTTTTTGCCAAAGGGACGCGTTCATCACTCACTTTTTAATAAATAAATTATTTTACTTTAATAAATTTAATAAATATACTTATATACAAAAATAAACTAAAAAGTCTATAACAAAAAGCTAGAAAACTTAAGTTAAATTTAAGTAAGAACCCTTTTTTTAATTAAGAAATTATAATGAACTAAACAATGAAGCTAAGCAACTTTGAAGTAATTTTGAAATTAATTCAACTTAACAATGTATGTAAATATATCAAATTTTATAAATATTTCTCTATGTAGATTTGTACAAAGCAAACCTACCGTTGTCATTATCTTATAAGATCTAATTTGCTGAATGTATCATGTAAGATAGATTGCAAATTAAATACATAGGTTTTGGTGTAGCATATTTTTGAGGTCTAGCATATCCGTGCAATCCGTGATACGTGCTAGGGTTATGCTATGGATACACTGAGAGAAAAAAAATATATGGAGGGGTCAAAGAAATTGTTTACCTATTTTGAACACTACTTTCTTTGTTTTGAGTAAATTTTCCTTAAAACATGTTAAAAGGTTTATAAAATATTGTTGTTACATGCGTTACCATGGTTTCATATACTTGTTTTGAAAAAATTCATACATTAAAATAATGAAAAATTCTTTAAGCGCCATTCCATTCCCAACTTTCCTTGTTTTGAAGACTTGATTTCTTTAATTTTGAGAAATTAAATTCCCATACAAATCCCCATGGCAACGAATTTGTTTGAATGTTTTTTATGTTTTTTCCACATTTTTGAGAAAATTTACACAAAACAAAGAAAATTTTGTATTGGGACGCGTGTTCAAAATAAGGAAAATTATGTGTTTGATCGAGAGAAATTTTTTTTTTGAGTGTAGTGAATCCCCCTAATGTATAGTATTTGTACGTGCTTAGTGAATGCGCGCGCACATACACCTCATGTTTAAATCTTAATCAGAGATGCTTAACAAACGAACGGATTCTATTACGTTTTGTTAATTCACAATGCTAAATTATCAAAATGGTTTTGTTTCGTTAATTCGTTACGCTAAATTATCAAAACCATTTCGTTTCGATAATTCATAAAACTATTTCGATAATTCACAAAACTATTTATTTATTCTAAGGAACAATTCTAAAATTTTTTTTCTTAAGGGGTAGGATGTAGTGCATGTAGAATAAGAGTACATAGATACCTACATAAATATAGCATAGAATAAGAATGCATTGATATACATACATACATACATAAGTACACAAATATATTTCTAGATATACATATCTACATATGTATATATTCATAATATCAGCACACATTACTCAAATATATTGCTTGATATACATATCTACATATGTATATATTCATAATATCAGCACTTCTTCACTAGCTTATCGTATTACACATGTCGCCTTCACGGCACAAGCGAACGACAGCAAGAGGTGTAATGTGACATGGGCTAATGATCGCTGGCTTTATTACATAAGTACTTGGTTAATTATAAAGTGCTATGTGACGTGGGTCAACGATCGTCGGGAATTTGTTTTGATTGAAAAAATCATTTTTGTTATTGACGACAAATTTATGACAAAGCATTTTAGAGAAAATGCAATAAATTGAAGTCAGCAATTTTTATTCAAGTATGTGTATGTGTATATCTTTTGTTATTTAGTTTGTAAGCCGAATTTTAGTATATAAGCAAGTACAAATTTTCAAATAAACCAGAATCTAAGCTGAGCCTTTAGCATTCTCATTTTTTGGAGCGCTTGTCGCTATAGTTCGAGGCGTGCTACGCTAAAATAGCAAAACTTTTCCTTCTCCTGAATGAATACAACGATCCTTTGAATGGATTCGTTTATTCAATTCTGTGACAAATCCTAACCAGAACACATCTTGGCATTGTGCGTAGTAAAAGGTAAAAATGTAATCCATCGCTTTCCTATTTCATAACCGATTAGATTTTTACCCCACATGGCGATCCTGCCAAAATTTCGGAAGGACCACGATTACAATTTTTCTGACCAAATCGCTATATAAAATTTTTATTCTGACTAAGTCTGACTAATTCGCTATTTTAGACAATTTACTTACTACAAGCGGTATACAATTTTCAGTATGGTAGAGGTATACGTACCACAAGCGGTACAAGAATTGAAAGCACCGGTATATATACCAACACCGATAGAAAATAAAAAGAAAACAAGTTCGCTTCAGGAGTATAAAGAACGAAAACATCTGAAGGTAGGGTCAAAACCCCTTACTATAGAAGAATACAAGCAAAGACAAAAACTAGCAAACCGAAAAGCAGAAGAGGTGGTAAAAGCAGTAAATGAAGACAACAGCGAGCGGAACTACACCGAATAATAGCAATCACAACTGACTGGCAGTTGAAACAAATATTAATTAAAAAACTCAGGACGCTATTAGGCGATGGGGAAAAGACACACTAATTTACGAGTATAGCAACAACAAAAAATAGAACTGCACAGATGGGGAAACAACAGTCAAAAAACGAGAACATCGTCGTGGAAAATATGAATGATGCCCAGGCGCAGAACATAGTCGAAAACACATTAATTTATGTTATTTTATTTGCCTTAATAATTCTAATAATTTTTAAGATTAATGAATACTATAAGAAATATGTTAAGGAGGAAATTAGAACAAGTAAGGAAGCCTAAGTTCGAGTGGAATCGAACAGTAGATACTCAGCTGTATGCTTTCATTGTTTGTTTGCGTTTGATGGAAACGCGGCGTATTTTATATAAAGCGAGTGCCGCATAAAGTGGGCGTAGCCACGCCCATTTTCAACATTTTTATCAGTCATCCAACTAAGCATATGAATATTAAATACTTTTTGGTTGCTTGTTTTTCCGACAGGGTAGGAATATGATGTATTGTGGAACGATCCTCCGTCATCCCTTATCATATACCGGAGCAACATCTTACAAGTTGGCTAAAGTTTTCCAAAATTATAACATTAATGCAGCATTTAAAACGAGCAACAACATGGAAAAACTTCTACGAAACAACATTAACAAGGAAGACCCCTTTGACAAACAAGGCGTATACAAATTGACTTGCGAATGCCAAAATAGCTATATAGGACAAACAGGACGCCGAATCAAGACGAGATATCGAGAACACGTAAGAGATTACAATAAGAAAATAAGGAAATCATCAACGACAGTGGAATCAAATTTCGCCAACCACATGGCAGAAAACAAATGTACACCAATGAAAATAGGAAAAACAGCTAAAATTCTTCAGATACAACATAAGGGAAAACGACTTAACGTATTAGAAAATATGGAGATATACAAACAGAAGCCATTCGTAGGTAAAATAATAAATGAACAAATAAACACCGCATCAGATACATTATTTGAACCGCTTAAGCTATTATACCGAAAAGAGGACAGAAAACCTAAAACCGACATAAACAAAACAACACACAAGAGGACAATAACGGACTTTTACCTGCCTGTTTAATGAGGATACAAAAATAGATTCACATACCTAAACGCACAGACTCGCACGCACGCACGTATGCACGTCGCCCGAACGCACGAATGCACGAACACACGAACACATCACACGAATACGAAGTACGTGACCAAACGACGGAAGTCAGTTACTATAAGTACTATCGAACTTACACAAAATAACTCAGAACGAAAAAAGACACTGAAGATGGCGCATATTAGCCGAAACCGGTTTGTCTCGAAACCAAACTTGACAAGGGATGACGGAGGATCGTTCCACAATACATCATATGAATATTATTCTTTGTGCAAAATTTCATTCCTTTTTGACTTCTAGTTACAAAGATGTCACGTTACAAATTCCCAAAGGGTGTTCCAGAAATATCTTTGTTAAAAAGTAGGCGTGGTCATAAACCGATTTCAATAAATTTTTGCGTGTCTATTAACACAACTTGTAAAAGTGTATAAACCAAGTTTCGTCATAATATCTCAATTATTTGTCGAGTTATAGGCGTGGCACCGCCCATTTTCCAAAATTTTTGTGTTTTTTGTTTTATGTCCATAGTTGGACTCATGCGACAAAATTTCAATGATAGATCTTTATATTTGACAGAGATATGACTTAAAATGTTTTTATTGGGCCACTTTATAATACACTTATACAAAAGTGGGCGTGGCCGTCAACCGATTTTAACTATTTTCCGTCCAAACGTTTGCCTAAGTAAGTAAATCACGCGTACCAAATTTCATCGATATATCTTCAATGGTTTCTGAGTTATGACATATAAAACTTTCAAGGTTTGACCCTTAATAAGTGGGCGTGGCACCGCCCATTTTCCAAAATTTCATCAAATTTCTTCCTAGGGGCCTGAGCTCAACACGTGGGTAAAATTTCATCGCTCCAGCTATATTAGTGACTGAGATACCAAATTTCCGATTTTTTCTATATAGGGGAAGTGGGCGTGGTCATGGTCCCATTTCGCCCGTTTTCAATACCAACCGTCCCAGTCTCGATACCAACTTGCATTTCAAATTTCATCAAAATATCTCAATTTTTGCGCGAGTTAGAGTGCTTACGGACGGACGGACGGACGGACGGACGGACATGGCTCAATCGATTTCTCTTTTCACCCTGATCATTTTGATATATATAAGTCTATATCTATTTCGATTATTTCATTCTGTTAAAATCCACCGTTAAGTGATTAAAACTATAATACTCTGTGTACTAGTACAGCTGAGTATAAAAAGTACTGATATATTGAATAAAGTTTAAATAATAATTTTTATTTTTTCATACATTCCTCATGACTAGGGCATGCAAATCTATGCAAATACATGTTTTTCTTAGATTTAGGTAGAGCAAAATAAATAAACAATCTTGGCGAATCGTGAAATTATCTTAAAAATGGCATTCAAATGTTTTTGCATATTTTGCATATTTTGGTCATATAAGTATGCATATTTTTACATATTTTGCGTTGTTTTAATTTTTTTATACTCAGCTGTACTAGTACACAGAGTATTATAGTTTTAATCACATAACGGTGGATTGTAACAGAAAGAAATAATCGAGATAGATATAGACTTATATATATCAAAATGATCAGGGTGAAAAGAGAAATCGATTGAGCCATGTCCGTCCGTCCGTCTGTCCGTCTGTAAACACTCTAACTCGCGCAAAAATTGAGATATTTTGATGAAATTTGGAATGCAAGTTGGTATCGAGACTGGGACGGTTGGTATTGAAATTGGGCGAAATCGGACCATGACCACGCCCACTTTTCCTATATAGAAAAAATCGGAAAATTGGTATCTCAGCCACTAATATAGCTAGAGCGATGAAATTTTACCCACATGTTGAGCTCAGGCCCCTATGAAGAAATTTGGTGAAATTTTAGAAAATGGGCGGTGCCACGCCCACTTATTAAGGGTCAAACATTGAAGGTTTTATAAGCCATAACTCAGAAACCATTGAAGATATATCGATGAAATTTGGTACGCGTGATATACTTACTTAGGCAAATGTTTGGACGAAAAATTGTTAAAATCGGTGGACGGCCACGCAAACTTTTATATATGGGTCTTAAAAATTGACCTAGTAAAAACATTTTAAGCGATATCTCTGTCAAATATAAAGATATATCATTAAAATTTTATGGCAGGAGTCTAACTACGAACATAAGACAAAAACCGTAAAATTTTTGGAAAATAGGCGTGGCACCGCCTCTTTTTAGAAGCAGGAATATACGAGATTTCTTAGCCTATAACTGGACAAATAATTTATATATAATGACGAAACTTGGTGTATACACTTTTATTACTTGTGGTAATACATGTTCAAAATTTTATAGAAACCGGTTGACGGCCACGCCCACTTTTATATATGGGTATTATAAAGTGACCTAATAAAAACATTTTAAGCGATATCTTTGTCAAATGTAAAGATAATTCATTGAAATTTTGTGGTATGATTTCTACAATAGACCGGAAACAAAAAATAGAAAAATTTTGGAAAATGGGCGTGGCACCGCCTCATTTTAGACAAAGGAATCTACGAGATTTCGGATCCCATAACTCGACAAATGATTGAGATATTATGATGAAACTTGGTTTATACACTTTTATAACTTGTATTAATAGACACGCAAAAATTTATTGAAATCGGTTTATGACCACGCCTACTTTTTAGCAAAGATATTTCTGGAACACGCTTTGGAAATTTGTAACGTGACATCTTTGTAACTGGGAGTCATAAAGGAATGAAATTTTGCACAAAGAATAATATTCATATGCTTAGTTGGATGACTGATAAAAATTTTGAAAATGGGCGAGGCTACGCCCACTTTATGCAGCACTCGCTTTATATAAATCCATCAAACGCAAACAAACAATGAAAACATACAGCTGAGTATCTAATGTTCGATTCCACTCGAACTTAGGCTTCCTTACTTGTTATTACATATTTCGCATTATATTGCCTATTTTTGTAATTTGCTAGTTGACAGTTTTATACAAACGAAATTCATGCATAACAGCCATCTTACGACGAATAGAGTTTCGTGTGAACACGGCTATTATTAGTACTTTCGATACGGTGCATACCTGTCGACAAAGAGCCGTTTTCAAACATGCTCCTATTACCTCTGTGGAAGTAGAACGTTCGTTTTCTATGTATAAGAGCTTTTTTCTAGCGAATCGGCAAAGTTTTCTTTTTGAGAATATTCATTGTGTACGCTAATGAATCGTTGAATAAGGATTAACCTTTGCAAATTATGAAATGTTCAAGACTGAATTTATGTATCTATATATATATATATATATATAAACATACATATGTATAAACGTACAACGTAAGAGCAAAATTGAATTAAAAAATATTTGTACCCAATTTATTTACCTGTGTGGCCGCTGTGGTGCAGTGGGTAGAGTGCTCGCCTGCTATGCCAGAGGTCTCGGGTTCAAACCACGGTCCGAGCCAAACAAATTTTTCTAATTAGTAAAAATCCAATTATTGGGTTTTTTAAGAGCAGCGGTCACCTCTCGGCAGTGGGCGGCATACCCTCCGAGAGTATTTCTGCCATGAAAAAGCTTCTCACAAAAAATGCATTCGCCGTTCGGAGCCGGCATAAAACTGTAGGTCCACCCAATTAGTAGGAAAAACAAAAAGGAGCACACCTCGAATTGGGAGAGAAGCTCGGCCATAAAACTCGTCAGAGTTATAATAGCGCCATTGTATTATTATATTATAATTTATTTACCTATTGTAACTTCAATAAACATGAATTATCTGCAGTTGAAAAATTTTAATTAATGCATTTTTTTTGATTTTTCATGCATATTTCTCAGTTTTTGTTGCATTTTTTATGCGCATATTTTTTATTTTTTAGTACATGAAATTCCATGCCCTACTCATGACCATTACCAAACTAGTTGCGATTTTAAGAAATTTAAAAAAATCTCCAAATAGAACATACTCGGAAGAATTCATAAACAAAACTTTACGGGAAATTGCCCAAATAGAACTACAGGTGAGACATTTGAATTCACCAGAAGAATTAATTCAATTTTCACTTATTGCAAATAATATAAAGAAATACTTAAAACCGAATATAGCTATGGCATCTTTTGATATATCTACAGCCGCAAAGATCATTCTCGAATTTGATGGGAATAAAACAAAACTTACAAATTTTTTAGGTATTTATATTTATTTGTTTATGAGCTCAAGGCCACGATTAAAAATTTAAAACACAAATTTTTAATTTTAATTTGGTTTTTATTATTAAATATCGATATTTCAACTCCAGCCTGGAGTCATCATCAGGACTGAAAACAATAATAAACACAGATTATTACATTTAGGTATACATATGTATGTATGTATAGATACATATTCTTAAATGTAACCAAAAAACGAAACTTACACTAATGCTTTAGTTTGATCGACTGACAATAAACTTTAGAACAAGGTGGAATATGGAAAAATGCGAAGCATAGAAATGTAAACAATTAAAAGTACCGTAAATGTAAACAAATTTTGGAGACATCATAACATAAAAATGTAAACAATTAAAAATGTACCGCAAGGGTAAACAAAAATATAGGAACAACAATACATAAGAAAACACGAACAGTGAGACGTAAATTGTGTATATCACTGCAGCTGTTCTTTGTTGTTGTTGCTCGAAGCTCGCGTTGAACACCGGTTTGGATGGGGGATGCTTACGTACCTACAAACATTTATTTGGACAATTGTTGGTGTTTGAGTACTAAATTTCGATACACATGAGCGCAGTTGTCCGTGTCAGATTTAAAGTTAATTCTCTTGTTATTAGGGGTGTTCAAAATATGTAACATTTCCAATGTGTATCGTTTATGATATGCTTCTCATTGTCTAGGATTGCCACATTATCGAAATCTGGGTAATGTCCAGTACTGCCGCAATGGTATGACAAGGCCGTCTTGTTGTCCGAAGAATTATTGCGCAGTTTGATATTGGACTTATGTGCGGAAATCCTTGTCTTTAGTTTAGATTTAGTAGTCCCCACATATACTTTTTCGCATACGTGGGACCCGTCACCGTTGCATGGGATTTCATATACCACGTTTGATCTCTCGTATTTCGGAATTTTGTCCTTTGTATTGCTGTAGAATCGTTTTAGTGAATTTTTGTACGTGAACGCGACGTTGTAATTTTCCTTGTCATATATACTGGAATTTCTTATTCTCTCTGCTATCCCTGAGACGTATGTCATTGATTTATATATTTTATTCGTTGGTTCTTTCGTTGTTCTCTCTAAATTATTTCCAACGTGGTATAGGTGGATTAGTTTATTTGTCAAATGGGAAGGAAAATCATTGTTCGTCAGAATTTGCTTAATAATAGGGATATTTTTCTTATGATATATTTTGTCGCTTATCGAGAGAACTCTTGTGATGAAATTTTTGGCAGTATTTATAATGATGTTCCTTTCGTGTTTTGAGTAGAAATTTATGAGCCTCCCTGATGCCGTGGGCTTTTCGTATCAGTCTAGTGTTATTGTGTTGTTTTTCCTTATTATTAGGGTGTCCAAATACGGTAACTTTCTATTGTTTTCTTTTTCTATTGTAAACTTCACCGATCTATTGTAATTGTTCAATGTATTCAGCAGCGTATCGGCTTCTTCTGTTTTGACTATTGTAAATAAATCATCAACATATTTTGTAAGTAATCTAGGCTTGCTGACAGAGTCTCTTTCGAACTTAGTAAGTAAATCTTCCATAAATATGTCGGATATTATGGGGGAAGCCGGCGAACCCATTGGCATCCCTGATCTCTGCTCATATATTTTGTTACTATATTTGAAATACGAATTCTCTTTTATGCAAAATTTTAGAATTGTTAGGAATAATTCCTTCGTCATAGATGTATGTTTCCGGATCTCCTCCCATCTTGAGGATATAATTTCTATGGACAAATCAACTGGGACACTAGGGAACAACGATACAACATCTAATGACACTAAAATCTCGTCATCATATATATATGAACCTCCAACCTTATTTTTGAATTCCACTGCATCTTTGACATTATATTTGGAGGACTTGGTCAAATTTTTAAGGCTGTTTGTCAGATATTTACATAGATTGTAGGACGGTGAATTGACGGACGAACAAATAGGCCTGAGAGGAGTGCCTTCCTTGTGAATTTTCGGCACACCGTATATTCTCGGCGGGTTGGCCGTTTTACATATAAGTTGGTTCCTTTCACTTAAATCAATAACTTTATTTTTGTACATTCTTTCCACTATATCATTATTCTTATCCTGTAGTTTGTTTGTGGGATCACGTCTTAGCACTCTGTACGTAGTGATATCATTAACTAATGTTTTCATTTTCGACTCGTATTCGTATTTGTCCATTAATACTGTTACATTTCCTTTGTCCGCATTTAAAACCAAAATCTGTCTGTTGTTATTCAAAAACTTTTGCGTGGAATATAATGTATTGATCAAGAATTTTTCCCTAGCAGTAGTTGTTGTTTTTTTCTTCAGGTGATCACGTATTATTGTCGTCAAGTTGTTTCTTTCTATTTCTTGTTTTTCTTTATCCTTTATTGTTTGTATGCAATTTTCACCGTCTGCTATAAATTTAAACAGTGGAAAGTTCTTATTCTCTGTCGGTAAAGCGAACTTCGGACCAAGAGATAGAAGCCATTGGGAGTCTGTTGGTATGTTGACATTTGTTTTATTGCAAAACCATTTTGGTACCACCCTAATGTTCGATAGTTGTTTTTGGGTTGCTCTCAAGTTTTCGTATTTCTTTTTTTGTCTGTTTTTAACTATTTCTCTGAGCCTGTCTGTTAATAATTTCTCACTTTCGAACAACGCTTTTGTGTCCTGTATGTCAATTTGTTGTTTTATTAATTTTTCCAGCCTATTTACCTCTTTTTGTTTTTGTCTGTATATTTCGTGCTTAATTTCGATGATGATATTTACCAGCTTTACCTGTAATTTGTCGATGAAAGTGGACACTTTGTTGGAAAACTTAGTTGGTATCTTGTTGTTGCAGGTGTTGTTTTCTATTGCTTGCATGATGTTTTTGGTAGTGTTGTTAATGAAATTGGGGATTAAGCCACTTCTTCTGCATCTCTCCATGTACTTTGTCGATTCCGCCAGTCTAGTGGTTTGGTGTAGATTTCGTTGGTAGTTCTTAATGTGTTTGTTTGTCCTTGTGTCATATTTATTTTTGATGATTGTATATATTCCACAACCTTTGCTTTCTTTCCGATGTGCTCTTCGTATAAACATTTTGATGTAGTTTTTTGGCCGTTTTATTGCAATTATATTTATTTGTTTATGAGCTCAAGGCCACGATTAAAAATTTAAAACACAAATTTTTAATTTTAATTTGGTTTTTATTATTAAATATCGATATTTCGACTCCAGCCTGGAGTCATCATCAGGACTGAAAACAATAATAAACACAGATTATTACATTTAGGTATACATATGTATGTATGTATAGATACATATTCTTAAATGTAACCAAAAAACGAAACTTACACTAATGCTTTAGTTTGATCGACTGACAATAAACTTTAGAACAAGGTGGAATATGGAAAAATGCGAAGCATAGAAATGTAAACAATTAAAAGTACCGTAAATGTAAACAAATTTTGGAGACATCATAACATAAAAATGTAAACAATTAAAAATGTACCGCAAGGGTAAACAAAAATATAGGAACAACAATACATAAGAAAACACGAACAGTGAGACGTAAATTGTGTATATCACTGCAGCTGTTCTTTGTTGTTGTTGCTCGAAGCTCGCGTTGAACACCGGTTTGGATGGGGGATGCTTACGTACCTACAAACATTTATTTGGACAATTGTTGGTGTTTGAGTACTAAATTTCGATACACATGAGCGCAGTTGTCCGTGTCAGATTTAAAGTTAATTCTCTTGTTATTAGGGGTGTTCAAAATATGTAACATTTCCAATGTGTATCGTTTATGATATGCTTCTCATTGTCTAGGATTGCCACATTATCGAAATCTGGGTAATGTCCAGTACTACCGCAATGGTATGACAAGGCCGTCTTGTTGTCCAAAGAATTATTGCGCAGTTTGATATTGGACTTATGTGCGGAAATCCTTGTCTTTAGTTTAGATTTAGTAGTCCCCACATATACTTTTTCGCATACGTGGGACCCGTCACCGTTGCATGGGATTTCATATACCACGTTTGATCTCTCGTATTTCGGAATTTTGTCCTTTGTATTGCTGTAGAATCGTTTTAGTGAATTTTTGTACGTGAACGCGACGTTGTAATTTTCCTTGTTATATATACTGGAATTTCTTATTCTCTCTGCTATCCCTGAGACGTATGTCATTGATTTATATATTTTATTCGTTGGTTCTTTCGTTGTTCTCTCTAAATTATTTCCAACGTGGTATAGGTGGATTAGTTTATTTGTCAAATGGGAAGGAAAATCATTGTACGTCAGAATTTGCTTAATAATAGGGATATTTTTCTTATGATATATTTTGTCGCTTATCGAGAGAACTCTTGTGATGAAATTTTTGGCAGTATTTATAATGATGTTCCTTTCGTGTTTTGACTAGAAATTTATGAGCCTCCCTGATGCCGTGGGCTTTTCGTACCAGTCTAGTTTTATTGTGTTGTTTTTCCTTATTATTAGGGTGTCCAAATACGGTAACTTTCTATTGTTTTCTTTTTCTATTGTAAACTTCACCGATCTATTGTAATTGTTCAATGTATTCAGCAGCGTATCGGCTTCTTCTGTTTTGACTATTGTAAATAAATCATCAACATATTTTGTAAGTAATCTAGGCTTGCTGACAGAGTCTCTTTCGAACTTAGTAAGTAAATCTTCCATAAATATGTCGGCTATTATGGGGGAAGCCGACGAACCCATTGGCATCCCTGATCTCTGCTCATATATTTTGTTATTATATTTGAAATACGAATTCTCTTTTATGCAAAATTTTAGAATTGTTAGGAATAATTCCTTCGTCATAGATGTATGTTTCCGGATCTCCTCCCATCTTGAGGATATAATTTCTATGGACAAATCAACTGGGACACTAGGGAACAACGATACAACATCTAATGACACTAAAATCTCGTCATCATATATATATGAACCTCCAACCTTATTTTTGAATTCCACTGCATCTTTGACATTATATTTGGAGGACTTGGTCAAATTTTTAAGGCTGTTTGTCAGATATTTACATAGATTGTAGGACGGTGAATTGACGGACGAACAAATAGGCCTGAGAGGAGTGCCTTCCTTGTGAATTTTCGGCACAACGTATATTCTCGGCGGGTTGGCCGTTTTACATATAAGTTGGTTCCTTTCACTTAAATCAATAACTTTATTTTTGTACATTCTTTCCACTATATATATATATATAAATATATCAAATTTTATAAATATTTCTCTATGTAGATTTGTACAAAGCAAACCTACCGTTGTCATTATCTTATAAGATCTAATTTGCTGAATGTATCATGTAAGATAGATTGCAAATTAAATACATAGGTTTTGGTGTAGCATATTTTTGAGGTCTAGCATATCCGTGCAATCCGTGATACGTGCTAGGGTTATGCTATGGATACACTGAGAGAAAAAAAATATATGGAGGGGTCAAAGAAATTGTTTACCTATTTTGAACACTACTTTCTTTGTTTTGAGTAAATTTTCCTTAAAACATGTTAAAAGGTTTATAAAATATTGTTGTTACATGCGTTACCATGGTTTCATATACTTGTTTTGAAAAAATTCATACATTAAAATAATGAAAAATTCTTTAAGCGCCATTCCATTCCCAACTTTCCTTGTTTTGAAGACTTGATTTCTTTAATTTTGAGAAATTAAATTCCCATACAAATCCCCATGGCAACGAATTTGTTTGAATGTTTTTTATGTTTTTTCCACATTTTTGAGAAAATTTACACAAAACAAAGAAAATTTTGTATTGGGACGCGTGTTCAAAATAAGGAAAATTATGTGTTTGATCGAGAGAAATTTTTTTTTTGAGTGTAGTGAATCCCCCTAATGTATAGTATTTGTACGTGCTTAGTGAATGCGCGCGCACATACACCTCATGTTTAAATCTTAATCAGAGATGCTTAACAAACGAACGGATTCTATTACGTTTTGTTAATTCACAATGCTAAATTATCAAAATGGTTTTGTTTCGTTAATTCGTTACGCTAAATTATCAAAACCATTTCGTTTCGATAATTCATAAAACTATTTCGATAATTCACAAAACTATTTATTTATTCTAAGGAACAATTCTAAAATTTTTTTTCTTAAGGGGTAGGATGTAGTGCATGTAGAATAAGAGTACATAGATACCTACATAAATATAGCATAGAATAAGAATGCATTGATATACATACATACATACATAAGTACACAAATATATTTCTAGATATACATATCTACATATGTATATATTCATAATATCAGCACACATTACTCAAATATATTGCTTGATATACATATCTACATATGTATATATTCATAATATCAGCACTTCTTCACTAGCTTATCGTATTACACATGTCGCCTTCACGGCACAAGCGAACGACAGCAAGAGGTGTAATGTGACATGGGCTAATGATCGCTGGCTTTATTACATAAGTACTTGGTTAATTATAAAGTGCTATGTGACGTGGGTCAACGATCGTCGGGAATTTGTTTTGATTGAAAAAATCATTTTTGTTATTGACGACAAATTTATGACAAAGCATTTTAGAGAAAATGCAATAAATTGAAGTCAGCAATTTTTATTCAAGTATGTGTATGTGTATATCTTTTGTTATTTAGTTTGTAAGCCGAATTTTAGTATATAAGCAAGTACAAATTTTCAAATAAACCAGAATCTAAGCTGAGCCTTTAGCATTCTCATTTTTTGGAGCGCTTGTCGCTATAGTTCGAGGCGTGCTACGCTAAAATAGCAAAACTTTTCCTTCTCCTGAATGAATACAACGATCCTTTGAATGGATTCGTTTATTCAATTCTGTGACAAATCCTAACCAGAACACATCTTGGCATTGTGCGTAGTAAAAGGTAAAAATGTAATCCATCGCTTTCCTATTTCATAACCGATTAGATTTTTACCCCACATGGCGATCCTGCCAAAATTTCGGAAGGACCACGATTACAATTTTTCTGACCAAATCGCTATATAAAATTTTTATTCTGACTAAGTCTGACTAATTCGCTATTTTAGACAATTTACTTACTACAAGCGGTATACAATTTTCAGTATGGTAGAGGTATACGTACCACAAGCGGTACAAGAATTGAAAGCACCGGTATATATACCAACACCGATAGAAAATAAAAAGAAAACAAGTTCGCTTCAGGAGTATAAAGAACGAAAACATCTGAAGGTAGGGTCAAAACCCCTTACTATAGAAGAATACAAGCAAAGACAAAAACTAGCAAACCGAAAAGCAGAAGAGGTGGTAAAAGCAGTAAATGAAGACAACAGCGAGCGGAACTACACCGAATAATAGCAATCACAACTGACTGGCAGTTGAAACAAATATTAATTAAAAAACTCAGGACGCTATTAGGCGATGGGGAAAAGACACATTAATTTACGAGTATAGCAACAACAAAAAATAGAACTGCACAGATGGGGAAACAACAGTCAAAAAACGACAACATCGTCGTGGAAAATATGAATGATGCCCAGGCGCAGAACATAGTCGAAAACACATTAATTTATGTTATTTTATTTGCCTTAATAATTCTAATAATTTTTAAGATTAATGAATACTATAAGAAATATGTTAAGGAGGAAATTAGAACAAGTAAGGAAGCCTAAGTTCGAGTGGAATCGAACAGTAGATACTCAGCTGTATGCTTTCATTGTTTGTTTGCGTTTGATGGAAACGCGGCGTATTTTATATAAAGCGAGTGCCGCATAAAGTGGGCGTAGCCACGCCCATTTTCAACATTTTTATCAGTCATCCAACTAAGCATATGAATATTAAATACTTTTTGGTTGCTTGTTTTTCCGACAGGGTAGGAATATGATGTATTGTGGAACGATCCTCCGTCATCCCTTATCATATACCGGAGCAACATCTTACAAGTTGGCTAAAGTTTTCCAAAATTATAACATTAATGCAGCATTTAAAACGAGCAACAACATGGAAAAACTTCTACGAAACAACATTAACAAGGAAGACCCCTTTGACAAACAAGGCGTATACAAATTGACTTGCGAATGCCAAAATAGCTATATAGGACAAACAGGACGCCGAATCAAGACGAGATATCGAGAACACGTAAGAGATTACAATAAGAAAATAAGGAAATCATCAACGACAGTGGAATCAAATTTCGCCAACCACATGGCAGAAAACAAATGTACACCAATGAAAATAGGAAAAACAGCTAAAATTCTTCAGATACAACATAAGGGAAAACGACTTAACGTATTAGAAAATATGGAGATATACAAACAGAAGCCATTCGTAGGTAAAATAATAAATGAACAAATAAACACCGCATCAGATACATTATTTGAACCGCTTAAGCTATTATACCGAAAAGAGGACAGAAAACCTAAAACCGACATAAACAAAACAACACACAAGAGGACAATAACGGACTTTTACCTGCCTGTTTAATGAGGATACAAAAATAGATTCACATACCTAAACGCACAGACTCGCACGCACGCACGTATGCACGTCGCCCGAACGCACGAATGCACGAACACACGAACACATCACACGAATACGAAGTACGTGACCAAACGACGGAAGTCAGTTACTATAAGTACTATCGAACTTACACAAAATAACTCAGAACGAAAAAAGACACTGAAGATGGCGCATATTAGCCGAAACCGGTTTGTCTCGAAACCAAACTTGACAAGGGATGACGGAGGATCGTTCCACAATACATCATATGAATATTATTCTTTGTGCAAAATTTCATTCCTTTTTGACTTCTAGTTACAAAGATGTCACGTTACAAATTCCCAAAGGGTGTTCCAGAAATATCTTTGTTAAAAAGTAGGCGTGGTCATAAACCGATTTCAATAAATTTTTGCGTGTCTATTAACACAACTTGTAAAAGTGTATAAACCAAGTTTCGTCATAATATCTCAATTATTTGTCGAGTTATAGGCGTGGCACCGCCCATTTTCCAAAATTTTTGTGTTTTTTGTTTTATGTCCATAGTTGGACTCATGCGACAAAATTTCAATGATAGATCTTTATATTTGACAGAGATATGACTTAAAATGTTTTTATTGGGCCACTTTATAATACACTTATACAAAAGTGGGCGTGGCCGTCAACCGATTTTAACTATTTTCCGTCCAAACGTTTGCCTAAGTAAGTAAATCACGCGTACCAAATTTCATCGATATATCTTCAATGGTTTCTGAGTTATGACATATAAAACTTTCAAGGTTTGACCCTTAATAAGTGGGCGTGGCACCGCCCATTTTCCAAAATTTCATCAAATTTCTTCCTAGGGGCCTGAGCTCAACACGTGGGTAAAATTTCATCGCTCCAGCTATATTAGTGACTGAGATACCAAATTTCCGATTTTTTCTATATAGGGGAAGTGGGCGTGGTCATGGTCCCATTTCGCCCGTTTTCAATACCAACCGTCCCAGTCTCGATACCAACTTGCATTTCAAATTTCATCAAAATATCTCAATTTTTGCGCGAGTTAGAGTGCTTACGGACGGACGGACGGACGGACGGACATGGCTCAATCGATTTCTCTTTTCACCCTGATCATTTTGATATATATAAGTCTATATCTATTTCGATTATTTCATTCTGTTAAAATCCACCGTTAAGTGATTAAAACTATAATACTCTGTGTACTAGTACAGCTGAGTATAAAAAGTACTGATATATTGAATAAAGTTTAAATAATAATTTTTATTTTTTCATACATTCCTCATGACTAGGGCATGCAAATCTATGCAAATACATGTTTTTCTTAGATTTAGGTAGAGCAAAATAAATAAACAATCTTGGCGAATCGTGAAATTATCTTAAAAATGGCATTCAAATGTTTTTGCATATTTTGCATATTTTGGTCATATAAGTATGCATATTTTTACATATTTTGCGTTGTTTTAATTTTTTTATACTCAGCTGTACTAGTACACAGAGTATTATAGTTTTAATCACATAACGGTGGATTGTAACAGAAAGAAATAATCGAGATAGATATAGACTTATATATATCAAAATGATCAGGGTGAAAAGAGAAATCGATTGAGCCATGTCCGTCCGTCCGTCTGTCCGTCTGTAAACACTCTAACTCGCGCAAAAATTGAGATATTTTGATGAAATTTGGAATGCAAGTTGGTATCGAGACTGGGACGGTTGGTATTGAAATTGGGCGAAATCGGACCATGACCACGCCCACTTTTCCTATATAGAAAAAATCGGAAAATTGGTATCTCAGCCACTAATATAGCTAGAGCGATGAAATTTTACCCACATGTTGAGCTCAGGCCCCTATGAAGAAATTTGGTGAAATTTTAGAAAATGGGCGGTGCCACGCCCACTTATTAAGGGTCAAACATTGAAGGTTTTATAAGCCATAACTCAGAAACCATTGAAGATATATCGATGAAATTTGGTACGCGTGATATACTTACTTAGGCAAATGTTTGGACGAAAAATTGTTAAAATCGGTGGACGGCCACGCAAACTTTTATATATGGGTCTTAAAAATTGACCTAGTAAAAACATTTTAAGCGATATCTCTGTCAAATATAAAGATATATCATTAAAATTTTATGGCAGGAGTCTAACTACGAACATAAGACAAAAACCGTAAAATTTTTGGAAAATAGGCGTGGCACCGCCTCTTTTTAGAAGCAGGAATATACGAGATTTCTTAGCCTATAACTGGACAAATAATTTATATATAATGACGAAACTTGGTGTATACACTTTTATTACTTGTGGTAATACATGTTCAAAATTTTATAGAAACCGGTTGACGGCCACGCCCACTTTTATATATGGGTATTATAAAGTGACCTAATAAAAACATTTTAAGCGATATCTTTGTCAAATGTAAAGATAATTCATTGAAATTTTGTGGTATGATTTCTACAATAGACCGGAAACAAAAAATAGAAAAATTTTGGAAAATGGGCGTGGCACCGCCTCATTTTAGACAAAGGAATCTACGAGATTTCGGATCCCATAACTCGACAAATGATTGAGATATTATGATGAAACTTGGTTTATACACTTTTATAACTTGTATTAATAGACACGCAAAAATTTATTGAAATCGGTTTATGACCACGCCTACTTTTTAGCAAAGATATTTCTGGAACACGCTTTGGAAATTTGTAACGTGACATCTTTGTAACTGGGAGTCATAAAGGAATGAAATTTTGCACAAAGAATAATATTCATATGCTTAGTTGGATGACTGATAAAAATTTTGAAAATGGGCGAGGCTACGCCCACTTTATGCAGCACTCGCTTTATATAAATCCATCAAACGCAAACAAACAATGAAAACATACAGCTGAGTATCTAATGTTCGATTCCACTCGAACTTAGGCTTCCTTACTTGTTATTACATATTTCGCATTATATTGCCTATTTTTGTAATTTGCTAGTTGACAGTTTTATACAAACGAAATTCATGCATAACAGCCATCTTACGACGAATAGAGTTTCGTGTGAACACGGCTATTATTAGTACTTTCGATACGGTGCATACCTGTCGACAAAGAGCCGTTTTCAAACATGCTCCTATTACCTCTGTGGAAGTAGAACGTTCGTTTTCTATGTATAAGAGCTTTTTTCTAGCGAATCGGCAAAGTTTTCTTTTTGAGAATATTCATTGTGTACGCTAATGAATCGTTGAATAAGGATTAACCTTTGCAAATTATGAAATGTTCAAGACTGAATTTATGTATCTATATATATATATATATATAAACATACATATGTATAAACGTACAACGTAAGAGCAAAATTGAATTAAAAAATATTTGTACCCAATTTATTTACCTATTGTAACTTCAATAAACATGAATTATCTGCAGTTGAAAAATTTTAATTAATGCATTTTTTTTGATTTTTCATGCATATTTCTCAGTTTTTGTTGCATTTTTTATGCGCATATTTTTTATTTTTTAGTACATGAAATTCCATGCCCTACTCATGACCATTACCAAACTAGTTGCGATTTTAAGAAATTTAAAAAAATCTCCAAATAGAACATACTCGGAAGAATTCATAAACAAAACTTTACGGGAAATTGCCCAAATAGAACTACAGGTGAGACATTTGAATTCACCAGAAGAATTAATTCAATTTTCACTTATTGCAAATAATATAAAGAAATACTTAAAACCGAATATAGCTATGGCATCTTTTGATATATCTACAGCCGCAAAGATCATTCTCGAATTTGATGGGAATAAAACAAAACTTACAAATTTTTTAGGTATTTATATTTATTTGTTTATGAGCTCAAGGCCACGATTAAAAATTTAAAACACAAATTTTTAATTTTAATTTGGTTTTTATTATTAAATATCGATATTTCAACTCCAGCCTGGAGTCATCATCAGGACTGAAAACAATAATAAACACAGATTATTACATTTAGGTATACATATGTATGTATGTATAGATACATATTCTTAAATGTAACCAAAAAACGAAACTTACACTAATGCTTTAGTTTGATCGACTGACAATAAACTTTAGAACAAGGTGGAATATGGAAAAATGCGAAGCATAGAAATGTAAACAATTAAAAGTACCGTAAATGTAAACAAATTTTGGAGACATCATAACATAAAAATGTAAACAATTAAAAATGTACCGCAAGGGTAAACAAAAATATAGGAACAACAATACATAAGAAAACACGAACAGTGAGACGTAAATTGTGTATATCACTGCAGCTGTTCTTTGTTGTTGTTGCTCGAAGCTCGCGTTGAACACCGGTTTGGATGGGGGATGCTTACGTACCTACAAACATTTATTTGGACAATTGTTGGTGTTTGAGTACTAAATTTCGATACACATGAGCGCAGTTGTCCGTGTCAGATTTAAAGTTAATTCTCTTGTTATTAGGGGTGTTCAAAATATGTAACATTTCCAATGTGTATCGTTTATGATATGCTTCTCATTGTCTAGGATTGCCACATTATCGAAATCTGGGTAATGTCCAGTACTGCCGCAATGGTATGACAAGGCCGTCTTGTTGTCCGAAGAATTATTGCGCAGTTTGATATTGGACTTATGTGCGGAAATCCTTGTCTTTAGTTTAGATTTAGTAGTCCCCACATATACTTTTTCGCATACGTGGGACCCGTCACCGTTGCATGGGATTTCATATACCACGTTTGATCTCTCGTATTTCGGAATTTTGTCCTTTGTATTGCTGTAGAATCGTTTTAGTGAATTTTTGTACGTGAACGCGACGTTGTAATTTTCCTTGTCATATATACTGGAATTTCTTATTCTCTCTGCTATCCCTGAGACGTATGTCATTGATTTATATATTTTATTCGTTGGTTCTTTCGTTGTTCTCTCTAAATTATTTCCAACGTGGTATAGGTGGATTAGTTTATTTGTCAAATGGGAAGGAAACTCATTGTTCGTCAGAATTTGCTTAATAATAGGGATATTTTTCTTATGATATATTTTGTCGCTTATCGAGAGAACTCTTGTGATGAAATTTTTGGCAGTATTTATAATGATGTTCCTTTCGTGTTTTGAGTAGAAATTTATGAGCCTCCCTGATGCCGTGGGCTTTTCGTATCAGTCTAGTGTTATTGTGTTGTTTTTCCTTATTATTAGGGTGTCCAAATACGGTAACTTTCTATTGTTTTCTTTTTCTATTGTAAACTTCACCGATCTATTGTAATTGTTCAATGTATTCAGCAGCGTATCGGCTTCTTCTGTTTTGACTATTGTAAATAAATCATCAACATATTTTGTAAGTAATCTAGGCTTGCTGACAGAGTCTCTTTCGAACTTAGTAAGTAAATCTTCCATAAATATGTCGGCTATTATGGGGGAAGCCGGCGAACCCATTGGCATCCCTGATCTCTGCTCATATATTTTGTTACTATATTTGAAATACGAATTCTCTTTTATGCAAAATTTTAGAATTGTTAGGAATAATTCCTTCGTCATAGATGTATGTTTCCGGATCTCCTCCCATCTTGAGGATATAATTTCTATGGACAAATCAACTGGGACACTAGGGAACAACGATACAACATCTAATGACACTAAAATCTCGTCATCATATATATATGAACCTCCAACCTTATTTTTGAATTCCACTGCATCTTTGACATTATATTTGGAGGACTTGGTCAAATTTTTAAGGCTGTTTGTCAGATATTTACATAGATTGTAGGACGGTGAATTGACGGACGAACAAATAGGCCTGAGAGGAGTGCCTTCCTTGTGAATTTTCGGCAACCCGTATATTCTCGGCGGGTTGGCCGTTTTACATATAAGTTGGTTCCTTTCACTTAAATCAATAACTTTATTTTTGTACATTCTTTCCACTATATCATTATTCTTATCCTGTAGTTTGTTTGTGGGATCACGTCTTAGCACTCTGTACGTAGTGATATCATTAACTAATGTTTTCATTTTCGACTCGTATTCGTATTTGTCCATTAATACTGTTACATTTCCTTTGTCCGCATTTAAAACCAAAATCTGTCTGTTGTTATTCAAAAACTTTTGCGTGGAATATAATGTATTGATCAAGAATTTTTCCCTAGCAGTAGTTGTTGTTTTTTTCTTCAGGTGATCACGTATTATTGTCGTCAAGTTGTTTCTTTCTATTTCTTGTTTTTCTTTATCCTTTATTGTTTGTATGCAATTTTCACCGTCTGCTATAAATTTAAACAGTGGAAAGTTCTTATTCTCTGTCGGTAAAGCGAACTTCGGACCAAGAGATAGAAGCCATTGGGAGTCTGTTGGTATGTTGACATTTGTTTTATTGCAAAACCATTTTGGTACCACCCTAATGTTCGATAGTTGTTTTTGGGTTGCTCTCAAGTTTTCGTATTTCTTTTTTTGTCTGTTTTTAACTATTTCTCTGAGCCTGTCTGTTAATAATTTCTCACTTTCGAACAACGCTTTTGTGTCCTGTATGTCAATTTGTTGTTTTATTAATTTTTCCAGCCTATTTACCTCTTTTTGTTTTTGTCTGTATATTTCGTGCTTAATTTCGATGATGATATTTACCAGCTTTACCTGTAATTTGTCGATGAAAGTGGACACTTTGTTGGAAAACTTAGTTGGTATCTTGTTGTTGCAGGTGTTGTTTTCTATTGCTTGCATGATGTTTTTGGTAGTGTTGTTAATGAAATTGGGGATTAAGCCACTTCTTCTGCATCTCTCCATGTACTTTGTCGATTCCGCCAGTCTAGTGGTTTGGTGTAGATTTCGTTGGTAGTTCTTAATGTGTTTGTTTGTCCTTGTGTCATATTTATTTTTGATGATTGTATATATTCCACAACCTTTGCTTTCTTTCCGATGTGCTCTTCGTATAAACATTTTGATGTAGTTTTTTGGCCGTTTTATTGCAATTATATTTATTTGTTTATGAGCTCAAGGCCACGATTAAAAATTTAAAACACAAATTTTTAATTTTAATTTGGTTTTTATTATTAAATATCGATATTTCGACTCCAGCCTGGAGTCATCATCAGGACTGAAAACAATAATAAACACAGATTATTACATTTAGGTATACATATGTATGTATGTATAGATACATATTCTTAAATGTAACCAAAAAACGAAACTTACACTAATGCTTTAGTTTGATCGACTGACAATAAACTTTAGAACAAGGTGGAATATGGAAAAATGCGAAGCATAGAAATGTAAACAATTAAAAGTACCGTAAATGTAAACAAATTTTGGAGACATCATAACATAAAAATGTAAACAATTAAAAATGTACCGCAAGGGTAAACAAAAATATAGGAACAACAATACATAAGAAAACACGAACAGTGAGACGTAAATTGTGTATATCACTGCAGCTGTTCTTTGTTGTTGTTGCTCGAAGCTCGCGTTGAACACCGGTTTGGATGGGGGATGCTTACGTACCTACAAACATTTATTTGGACAATTGTTGGTGTTTGAGTACTAAATTTCGATACACATGAGCGCAGTTGTCCGTGTCAGATTTAAAGTTAATTCTCTTGTTATTAGGGGTGTTCAAAATATGTAACATTTCCAATGTGTATCGTTTATGATATGCTTCTCATTGTCTAGGATTGCCACATTATCGAAATCTGGGTAATGTCCAGTACTACCGCAATGGTATGACAAGGCCGTCTTGTTGTCCGAAGAATTATTGCGCAGTTTGATATTGGACTTATGTGCGGAAATCCTTGTCTTTAGTTTAGATTTAGTAGTCCCCACATATACTTTTTCGCATACGTGGGACCCGTCACCGTTGCATGGGATTTCATATACCACGTTTGATCTCTCGTATTTCGGAATTTTGTCCTTTGTATTGCTGTAGAATCGTTTTAGTGAATTTTTGTACGTGAACGCGACGTTGTAATTTTCCTTGTTATATATACTGGAATTTCTTATTCTCTCTGCTATCCCTGAGACGTATGTCATTGATTTATATATTTTATTCGTTGGTTCTTTCGTTGTTCTCTCTAAATTATTTCCAACGTGGTATAGGTGGATTAGTTTATTTGTCAAATGGGAAGGAAAATCATTGTTCGTCAGAATTTGCTTAATAATAGGGATATTTTTCTTATGATATATTTTGTCGCTTATCGAGAGAACTCTTGTGATGAAATTTTTGGCAGTATTTATAATGATGTTCCTTTCGTGTTTTGACTAGAAATTTATGAGCCTCCCTGATGCCGTGGGCTTTTCGTACCAGTCTAGTTTTATTGTGTTGTTTTTCCTTATTATTAGGGTGTCCAAATACGGTAACTTTCTATTGTTTTCTTTTTCTATTGTAAACTTCACCGATCTATTGTAATTGTTCAATGTATTCAGCAGCGTATCGGCTTCTTCTGTTTTGACTATTGTAAATAAATCATCAACATATTTTGTAAGTAATCTAGGCTTGCTGACAGAGTCTCTTTCGAACTTAGTAAGTAAATCTTCCATAAATATGTCGGCTATTATGGGGGAAGCCGACGAACCCATTGGCATCCCTGATCTCTGCTCATATATTTTGTTATTATATTTGAAATACGAATTCTCTTTTATGCAAAATTTTAGAATTGTTAGGAATAATTCCTTCGTCATAGATGTATGTTTCCGGATCTCCTCCCATCTTGAGGATATAATTTCTATGGACAAATCAACTGGGACACTAGGGAACAACGATACAACATCTAATGACACTAAAATCTCGTCATCATATATATATGAACCTCCAACCTTATTTTTGAATTCCACTGCATCTTTGACATTATATTTGGAGGACTTGGTCAAATTTTTAAGGCTGTTTGTCAGATATTTACATAGATTGTAGGACGGTGAATTGACGGACGAACAAATAGGCCTGAGAGGAGTGCCTTCCTTGTGAATTTTCGGCACAACGTATATTCTCGGCGGGTTGGCCGTTTTACATATAAGTTGGTTCCTTTCACTTAAATCAATAACTTTATTTTTGTACATTCTTTCCACTATATCATTATTCTTATCCTGTAGTTTGTTTGTGGGATCACGTCTTAGCACTCTGTACGTAGTGATATCATTAACTAATGTTTTCATTTTCGACTCGTATTCGTATTTGTCCATTAATACTGTTACATTTCCTTTGTCCGCATTTAAAACCAAAATCTGTCTGTTGTTATTCAAAAACTTTTGCGTGGAATATAATGTATTGATCAAGAATTTTTCCCTAGCAGTAGTTGTTGTTTTTTTCTTCAGGTGATCACGTATTATTGTCGTCAAGTTGTTTCTTTCTATTTCTTGTTTTTCTTTATCCTTTATTGTTTGTATGCAATTTTCACCGGCTGCTATAAATTTAAACAGTGGAAAGTTCTTATTCTCTGTCGGTAAAGCGAACTTCGGACCAAGAGATAGAAGCCATTGGGAGTCTGTTGGTATGTGGACATTTGTTTTATTGCAAAACCATTTTGGTACCACCCTAATGTTCCATAGTTGTTTTTGGGTTGCTCTCAAGTTTTCGTATTTCTTTTTTTGTCTGTTTTTAACTATTTCTCTGAGCTTGTCTGTTAATAATTTCTCACTTTCGAACAACGCTTTTGTGTCCTGTATGTCAATTTGTTGTTTTATTAATTTTTCCAGCCTATTTACCTCTTTTTGTTTTTGTCTGTATATTTCGTGCTTAATTTCGATGATGATATTTACCAGCTTTACCTGTAATTTGTCGATGAAAGTGGACACTTTGTTGGAAAACTTAGTTGGTATCTTGTTGTTGCAGGTGTTGTTTTCTATTGCTTGCATGATGTTTTTGGTAGTGTTGTTAATGAAATTGGGGATTAAGCCACTTCTTCTGCATCTCTCCATGTACTTTGTCGATTCCGCCAGTCTAGTGGTTTGGTGTAGATTTCGTTGGTAGTTCTTAATGTGTTTGTTTGTCCTTGTGTCATATTTATTTTTGATGATTGTATATATTCCACAACCTTTGCTTTCTTTCCGATGTGCTCTTCGTATAAACATTTTGATGTAGTTTTTTGGTCGTTTTATTGCAATTATATTTATTTGTTTATGAGCTCAAGGCCACGATTAAAAATTTAAAACACAAATTTTTAATTTTAATTTGGTTTTTATTATTAAATATCGATATTTCGACTCCAGCCTGGAGTCATCATCAGGACTGAAAACAATAATAAACACAGATTATTACATTTAGGTATACATATGTATGTATGTATAGATACATATTCTTAAATGTAACCAAAAAACGAAACTTACACTAATGCTTTAGTTTGATCGACTGACAATAAACTTTAGAACAAGGTGGAATATGGAAAAATGCGAAGCATAGAAATGTAAACAATTAAAAGTACCGTAAATGTAAACAAATTTTGGAGACATCATAACATAAAAATGTAAACAATTAAAAGTGTACCGCAAGGGTAAACAAAAATATAGGAACAACAATACATAAGAAAACACGAACAGTGAGACGTAAATTGTGTATATCACTGCAGCTGTTCTTTGCTGTTGTTGCTCGAAGCTCGCGTTGAACACCGGTTTGGATGGGGGATGCTTACGTACCTACAAACATTTATTTGGACAATTGTTGGTGTTTGAGTACTAAATTTCGATACACATGAGCGCAGTTGTCCGTGTCAGATTTAAAGTTAATTCTCTTGTTATTAGGGGTGTTCAAGATATGTAACATTTCCAATGTGTATCGTTTATGATAATGCTTGTCATTGTCTAGGATTGCCACATTATCGAAATCTGGGTAATGTCCAGTACTGCCGCAATGGTATGACAAGGCCGTCTTGTTGTCCGAAGAATTATTGCGTAGTTTGATATTGGACTTATGTGCGGAAATCCTTGTCTTTAGTTTAGATTTAGTAGTCCCCACATATACTTTTTCGCATACGTGGGACCCGTCACCGTTGCATGGGATTTCATATACCACGTTTGATCTCTCGTATTTCGGAATTTTGTCCTTTGTATTGCTGTAGAATCGTTTTAGTGAATTTTTGTACGTGAACGCGACGTTGTAATTTTCCTTGTCATATATACTGGAATTTCTTATTCTCTCTGCTATCCCTGAGACGTATGTCATTGATTTATATATTTTATTCGTTGGTTCTTTCGTTGTTCTCTCTAAATTATTTCCAACGTGGTAGAGGTGGATTAGTTTATTTGTCAAATGGGAAGGAAAATCATTGTTCGTCAGAATTTGCTTAATAATAGGGATATTTTTCTTATGATATATTTTGTCGCTTATCGAGAGAACTCTTGTGATGAAATTTTTGGCAGTATTTATAATGATGTTCCTTTCGTGTTTTGAGTAGAAATTTATGAGCCTCCCTGATGCCGTGGGCTTTTCGTACCAGTCTAGTGTTATTGTGTTGTTTTTCCTTATTATTAGGGTGTCCAAATACGGTAATTTTCTATTGTTTTCTTTTTCTATTGTAAACTTCACCGATCTATTGTAATTGTTCAATGTATTCAGCAGCGTATCGGCTTCTTCTGTTTTGACTATTGTAAATAAATCATCAACATATTTTGTAAGTAATCTAGGCTTGCTGACAGAGTCTCTTTCGAACTTAGTAAGTAAATCTTCCATAAATATGTCAGCTATTATGGGGGAAGCCGGCGAACCCATTGGCATCCCTGATCTCTGCTCATATATTTTGTTATTATATTTGAAATACGAATTCTCTTTTATGCAAAATTTTAGAATTGTTAGGAATAATTCCTTCGTCATAGATGTATGTTTCCGGATCTCCTCCCATCTTGAGGATATAATTTCTATGGACAAATCAACTGGGACACTAGGGAACAACGATACAACATCTAATGACACTAAAATCTCGTCATCATATATATATGAACCTCCAACCTTATTTTTGAATTCCACTGCATCTTTGACATTATATTTGGAGGACTTGGTCAAATTTTTAAGGATGTTTGTCAGATATTTACATAGATTGTAGGACGGTGAATTGACGGACGAACAAATAGGCCTGAGAGGAGTGCCTTCCTTGTGAATTTTCGGCACACCGTATATTCTCGGCGGGTTGGCCGTTTTACATATAAGTTGGTTCCTTTCACTTAAATCAATAACTTTATTTTTGTACATTCTTTCCACTATATCATTATTCTTATCCTGTAGTTTGTTTGTGGGATCACGTCTTAGCACTCTGTACGTAGTGATATCATTAACTAATGTTTTCATTTTCGACTCGTATTCGTATTTGTCCATTAATACTGTTACATTTCCTTTGTCCGCATTTAAAACCAAAATCTGTCTGTTGTTATTCAAAAACTTTTGCGTGGAATATAATGTATTGATCAAGAATTTTTCCCTAGCAGTAGTTGTTGTTTTTTTCTTCAGGTGATCACGTATTATTGTCGTCAAGTTGTTTCTTTCTATTTCTTGTTTTTCTTTATCCTTTATTGTTTGTATGCAATTTTCACCGTCTGCTATAAATTTAAACAGTGGAAAGTTCTTATTCTCTGTCGGTAAAGCGAACTTCGGACCAAGAGATAGAAGCCATTGGGAGTCTGTTGGTATGTTGACATTTGTTTTATTGCAAAACCATTTTGGTACCACCCTAATGTTCCATAGTTGTTTTTGGGTTGCTCTCAAGTTTTCGTATTTCTTTTTTTGTCTGTTTTTAACTATTTCTCTGAGCTTGTCTGTTAATAATTTCTCACTTTGTGTCCTGTATGTCAATTTGTTGTTTTATTAATTTTTCCAGCCTATTTACCTCTTTTTGTTTTTGTCTGTATATTTCGTGCTTAATTTCGATGATGATATTTACCAGCTTTACCTGTAATTTGTCGATGAAAGTGGACACTTTGTTGGAAAACTTAGTTGGTATCTTGTTGTTGCAGGTGTTGTTTTCTATTGCTTGCATGATGTTTTTGGTAGTGTTGTTAATGAAATTGGGGATTAAGCCACTTCTTCTGCATCTCTCCATGTACTTTGTCGATTCCGCCAGTCTAGTGGTTTGGTGTAGATTTCGTTGGTAGTTCTTAATGTGTTTGTTTGTCCTTGTGTCATATTTATTTTTGATGATTGTATATATTCCACAACCTTTGCTTTCTTTCCGATGTGCTCTTCGTATAAACATTTTGATGTAGTTTTTTGGCAGTTTTATTGAAATTATATTTATTTGTTTATGAGCTCAAGGCCACGATTAAAAATTTAAAACACAAATTTTTAATTTTAATTTTAGTTTTTATTATTAAATATCGATATTTCGACTCCAGCCTGGAGTCATCATCAGGACTGAAAACAATAATAAACACAGATTATTACATTTAGGTATACATATGTATGTATGTATAGATACATATTCTTAAATGTAACCAAAAAACGAAACTTACACTTACACAACTTATTTTTCCATATTCCACCTTGTTCTAAAGTTTATTGTCAGTTGATCAAACTAAAGCATTAGTGTAAGTTTCGTTTTTTGGTTACATTTAAGAATATGTATCTATACATACATACATATGTATACCTAAATGTAATAATCTGTGTTTATTATTGTTTTCAGTCCTGATGATGACTCCAGGCTGGAGTCGAAATATCGATATTTAATAATAAAAACCCAATTAAAATAAAAAATTTGTGTTTTAAATTTTTAATCGTGGCCTTGAGCTCATAAACAAATAAATATAATTGCAATAAAACGGCCAAAAAACTACATCAAAATGTTTATACGAAGAGCACATCGGAAAGAAAGCAAAGGTTGTGGAATATATACAATCATCAAAAATAAATATGACACAAGGACAAACAAACACATTAAGAACTACCAACGAAATCTACACCAAACCACTAGACTGGCGGAATCGACAAAGTAGATGGAGAGATGCAGAAGAAGTGGCTTAATCCCCAATTTCATTAACAACACTACCAAAAACATCATGCAAGCAATAGAAAACAACACCTGCAACAACAAGATACCAACTAAGTTTTCCAACAAAGTGTCCACTTTCATCGACAAATTACAGGTAAAGCTGGTAAATATCATCATCGAAATTAAGCACGAAATATACAGACAAAAACAAAAAGAGGTAAATAGGCTGGAAAAATTAATAAAACAACAAATTGACATACAGGACACAAAAGCGTTGTTCGAAAGTGAGAAATTATTAACAGACAAGCTCAGAGAAATAGTTAAAAACAGACAAAAAAAGAAATACGAAAACTTGAGAGCAACCCAAAAACAACTATGGAACATTAGGGTGGTACCAAAATGGTTTTGCAATAAAACAAATGTCAACATACCAACAGACTCCCAATGGCTTCTATCTCTTGGTCCGAAGTTCGCTTTACCGACAGAGAATAAGAACTTTCCACTGTTTAAATTTATAGCAGACGGTGAAAATTGCATACAAACAATAAAGGATAAAGAAAAACAAGAAATAGAAAGAAACAACTTGACGACAATAATACGTGATCACCTGAAGAAAAAAACAACAACTACTGCTAGGGAAAAATTCTTGATCAATACATTATATTCCACGCAAAAGTTTTTGAATAACAACAGACAGATTTTGGTTTTAAATGCGGACAAAGGAAATGTAACAGTATTAATGGACAAATACGAATACGAGTCGAAAATGAAAACATTAGTTAATGATATCACTACGTACAGAGTGCTAAGACGTGATCCCACAAACAAACTACAGGATAAGAATAATGATATAGTGGAAAGAATGTACAAAAATAAAGTTATTGATTTAAGTGAAAGGAACCAACTTATATGTAAAACGGCCAACCCGCCGAGAATATACGGTGTGCCGAAAATTCACAAGGAAGGCACTCCTCTCAGGCCTATTTGTTCGTCCGTCAATTCACCGTCCTACAATCTATGTAAATATCTGACAAACATCCTTAAAAATTTGACCAAGTCCTCCAAATATAATGTCAAAGATGCAGTGGAATTCAAAAATAAGGTTGGAGGTTCATATATATATGATGACGAGATTTTAGTGTCATTAGATGTTGTATCGTTGTTCCCTAGTGTCCCAGTTGATTTGTCCATAGAAATTATATCCTCAAGATGGGAGGAGATCCGGAAACATACATCTATGACGAAGGAATTATTCCTAACAATTCTAAAATTTTGCATAAAAGAGAATTCGTATTTCAAATATAATAACAAAATATATGAGCAGAGATCAGGGATGCCAATGGGTTCGCCGGCTTCCCCCATAATAGCTGACATATTTATGGAAGATTTACTTACTAAGTTCGAAAGAGACTCTGTCAGCAAGCCTAGATTACTTACAAAATATGTTGATGATTTATTTACAATAGTCAAAACAGAAGAAGCCGATACGCTGCTGAATACATTGAACAATTACAATAGATCGGTGAAGTTTACAATAGAAAAAGAAAACAATAGAAAGTTACCGTATTTGGACAATAATAAGGAAAAACAACACAATAACACTAGACTGGTACGAAAAGCCCACGGCATCAGGGAGGCTCATAAATTTCTACTCAAAACACGAAAGGAACATCATTATAAATACTGCCAAAAATTTCATCACAAGAGTTCTCTCGATAAGCGACAAAATATATCATAAGAAAAATATCCCTATTATTAAGCAAATTCTGATGAACAATGATTTTCCTTCCCATTTGACAAACAAACTAATCCACCTCTACCACGTTGGAAATAATTTAGAGAGAACAACGAAAGAACCAACGAATAAAATATATAAATCAATGACATACGTCTCAGGGATAGCAGAGAGAATAAGAAATTCCAGTATATATGACAAGGAAAATTACAACGTCGCGTTCACGTACAAAAATTCACTAAAACGATTCTACAGCAATACAAAGGACAAAATTCCGAAATACGAGAGATCAAACGTGGTATATGAAATCCCATGCAACGGTGACGGGTCCCACGTATGCGAAAAAGTATATGTGGGGACTACTAAATCTAAACTAAAGACAAGGATTTCCGCACATAAGTCCAATATCAAACTACGCAATAATTCTTCGGACAACAAGACGGCCTTGTCATACCATTGCGGCAGTACTGGACATTACCCAGATTTCGATAATGTGGCAATCCTAAACAATGAGAAGCATTATCATAAACGATACACATTGGAAATGTTACATATTTTGAACACCCCTAATGACAAGAGAATTAACTTTAAATCTGACACGGACAACTGCGCTCATGTGTATCGAAATTTAGTACTCAAACACCAACAATTGTCCAAATAAATGTTTGTAGGTACGTAAGCATCCCCCATCCAAACCGGTGTTCAACGCGAGCTTCGAGCAAAAACACAAAGAACAGCTGCAGTGATATACACAATTTACGTCTCACTGTTCGTGTTTTCTTATGTATTGTTGTTCCTATATTTTTGTTTACCCTTGCGGCAAATTTTTAATTGTTTACATTTTTATGTTATGATGTCTCCAAAATTTGTTTACATTTACGGTACTTTTAATTGTTTACATTTCTATGCTTCGCATTTTTCCATATTCCACCTTGTTCTAAAGTTTATTGTCAGTCGATCAAACTAAAGCATTAGTGTAAGTTTCGTTTTTTGGTTACATTTAAGAATATGTATCTATACATACATACATATGTATCCCTAAATGTAATAATCTGTGTTTATTATTGTTTTCAGTCCTGATGATGACTCCAGGCTGGAGTCGAAATATCGATATTTAATAATAAAAACCAAATTAAAATTAAAAATTTGTGTTTTAAATTTTTAATCGTGGCCTTGAGCTCATAAACAAATAAATATAATTGCAATAAAACGGCCAAAAAACTACATCAAAATTATTTAGGTATGATAGAATTCTATGCATCCACATTAACAGCTAATGCACAAGTTACCTTAGTAAAATTGGTTTTAGCCACAAAACTATCAGACACAGTCAAAAATAGAATACTGGTAGATACAAAACCAGAAAATATCCAACAACTCAAAGATATCCTATCTAAAAATTTTAAACAATTAAAAAACCAGAGTCATATTCACTCTGAATTAGCTAAAGCATTTCAAGGCAATTTCAGTGTTTAGAAATATGCCTCAAAGATAGAAAACTTGATAGCTCAATTAAACGAAATGCAAATAACAGAGAATAGCGAGACTAATAGATCAATTGTAGTTAAACTCAATGATCAACTAGGCCTAAACTCCTTTAAAAATGGATTAAATAATCCAATAAAAACCTCAGTAATAACTGCAAAACCTAACTCTTTTAAAGATGCAGTAAATCTAGCCATTGAGCTACAAAAAAGCTTAGCACCAATGAGATACAACAGGGACACGCACGACTCAAATAACATGAGCGGCAACCGACAAAATAACTGGAATCGCCAAAGTAATAATGGCAACAAACACAATTATAATCACTTAAATAACTGTAAGGGTGAAAATAATAGTTGGAACCGTCGAAAAGGAACCCAAAAATATAATAATAAAAATAATTCTTCATATAATAATAATAGTAATCGTAATAATAATAATAATAATAATAATAATAATAATAATAATAATAATAATAATAATAATAATAATAAATTAAATAATAATAACAATAATAATAATAATAATAATAATAACAATAATAATAATAATAACAATAATAATAACAATAATAATAATAATAATAATAATAATAATAATAATAATAATAATAATAATAATAATAACAATAATAATAATAACAATAATAATAATAACAATAATAATAATAATAACAATAATAATAATAATAATAATAATAATAATAATAATAATAATAATAATAATAATAATAATAATAATAATAATAATAATAATAATAATAATAATAATAATAATAATAATAATAATAATAATAATAATAATAATAATAATAATAATAATAATAATAATAATAATAATAATAATAATAATAATAATAATAATAATAATAATAATAATAATAATAATAATAATAATAATAATAATAATAATAATAATAATAATAATAATAATAATAATAATAATAATAATAATAATAATAATAATAATAATAATAATAATAATAATAATAATAATAATAATAATAATAATAATAATAATAATAATAATAATAATAATAATAATAATAATAATAATAATAATAATAATAATAATAATAATAATAATAATAATAATAATAATAATAATAATAATAATAATAATAATAATAATAATAATAATAATAATAATAATAATAATAATAATAATAATAATAATAATAATAATAATAATAA
>OY482671.1:65699002-65894002 GCA_960531455.1 Urophora cardui | reverse complement strand
ATCGGCATTATGAACACCGAATGAACGAACATTTTGACAGTTTTTCGTGCCGAAATTTGCCGCAAGTATTTGGTTGCGGCGATATTAACAAAATATCAAAAAATTACAATAAAAGTTTAAGTAAATTGTGTAAATGCATGTATGAAGTTGGAATAAGTGTTAATAAGTGTGAATATATGTAAATACCTACATTAATCAACCGGTCGCGAGAAGCCACAAACATGGCGTGGGTCCATTGCATTTTCCACCGAGATTGAATTGCTGTTATATGCAAAGAAAAACTTCAGAGAAAAAATTGTGAAATAATGATAAGAAGAGTGATTTACGTGCGTATGTAGGTTTTGGAAATTAAAATATATTTGCACCCAAGAATAATAATGCATTTTCTGAAGTTGCTAATTATTGTTTGACTGATATAAAAAAGCAACTAACGAATTATGAATGTGTATTACCACCAATTTACCATTTCAGTAGAAACTTTCGTCTCAATAAAGCCGCGTTCAAATAAATATTGTAGGTGGTGGAAGGTCGGCTTCAGTATAATGCGCCCGCCGTATTTATTTTCAAACCACTAAGAATGTTTCAATGAATCCTTCAGGAAAAGTTCTGTGAATGATAATTTTACTAGTTATAACACTCCCGACTACGCAGATTACTGTAAATTTCTCCAGATCTAACTCCAGAAAGGGAGTTCTGTCGGCTTCGGTTTACTTTTCAAAGGGCGGCGGCCTTCACAATGCATAAGAGTGCTCTACGCAAAAATACTGTGTTATTAATGAATTATAAGTTTCCGCAAGATTTCGATTGCATTTTATTGATCTATCGCCAAAAAAAGAGGCGAAAAATTCCGGTGCCGGGTAAATTATTTGAAATTTTCCCGTGTTTTTGTATACAATTTGCTTTATGTACTTCAAAATAATTCTATGAAAAACAGAAAAAAGTACAAGGTAAAGATTTCTTTCACGCAAAATTCAGACTATTTTTTTTATTTTCAGCCTCTAATTAGAAGGAAAAACAAAAAGGAGCACACCTCGAATTGGGAGAGAAGCTCGGCCATGAAACTCGTCAGAGTTATAATAGCGCCATTGTATTATTATTATAATTAAATTTACGCTTGTTTACTTAAAGTAAAATTATTGCTATGATCTCTCAAAAACTTTCTTTCGTTCAGAGAAATCCTTTGCTCCTCTTCTTCTACTAATAAAGCTGCTATCGCAATAGAATTCATTATTTTATTATTTAAATAAATTGTTTTGAGTAAAATAAAGTAAAAATGTATTTGGTTTTATCAAAAAGATAAGAAACCTGAGAAAACCCCGCTCAATTTCGCATCAGCACTTGGTAACGCTGATTCGAACATAGTTCATATAGTTGGCAACACTTAACTTCGAACCGACGGGGTAGCTGATACGATTTTCGACGAGTTCGGCACTGTGGTTTTCGGCGTTTCGGCAGTTCGTTCGGTGTTCGTGATACTGGCAATAATCTATATATATAAAAATGATTTGGTATTTAATTGTAACGCTAAAACTTGAAAACGGCTGAACCAAATCAAATACTTCCTTAGGGGGGTTTGTTTGTTGTTACCCCGCGAAGGTTTAGACGAAGAAAAAATTAAAAAATACAACCTTAATTTTTAAAGCTGATTATCTCTAAAACAGTGCAAGGTAGGGAGCTGAAAATTGGTACAGAGGTAAGTGATATCAAAACCCTTCTCACTCAGAAAAGTGGGGGTTATCAGAAAAGGGGGCGTGGCACCTCCCATACAACCTTAATTTTTAAAGCTGATTATCTCTGAAACAGTTTAAGGTAGAGAGCTGAAAATTGGTATAGAGGTAGGTGAAATCAAAACCCTTCTCACTCAGAAAAGTGGGGGTTATCAGAAAACGGGGAGTGGCACCTCCCATACAACCTTAATTTTTAAAGCTGATTATCTCTGAAACAGTTCAAGGTAGGGAGCTGAAAATTGGTATAGAGGTAGGTGATATCAAAACCCTTCTCACTCGGAAAATTGGGGGTTATCAGAAAAGGGGGCGTGGCACCTCCCATACAACCTTAATTTTAAAAGCTGATTATCTCTAAAACAGTTTAAGGTAGGGAGCTGAAAATTGGTATAGAGGTGGGTGATATCAAAACCCTTCTCACTCAGAAAAGTGGGGGTTATCAGAAAAGGGGGCGTGGCACCTCCCATACAACCTTAATTTTTAAAGCTGATTATCTCTAAAACAGTTTAAGGTAGGGAGCTGAAAATTGGTATAGGGGTAGGTGATATCAAAACCTTTCTCAATCAGAAAAGTGGGGGTTATCAGAAAAGGGGGCGTGGCATTTCCCATACAACCTTAATTTTTAAGCTGATTATCTCTGAAAGAGTTTAAGGTAGAGAGCTGAAAATTGGTATAGACGTAGGTGAAATCAAAACCCTTCTCACTCAGAAAAGTGGGGGTTATCAGAAAACGGGGAGTGGCACCTCCCATACAACTTTAATTTTTAAAGCTGATTTGGTATAGGGGTAGGTGATATCAAAACCCTTCTCACTCGGAAAATTGGGGGTTATCAGAAAAGGGGGCGTGGCACCTCCCATACAACCTTAATTTTAAAAGCTGATTATCTCTAAAACAGTTTAAGGTAGGGAGCTGAAAATTGGTATAGAGGTAGGTGATATCAAAACCTTTCTCACTCAGAAAAGTGGGGGTTGTCAAAAAAGGGTGCGTGGCACCTCCCATACAACCTTATTTTTTAAAGCTGATTATCTCTAAACCATACCTTCTACCAAAAAATTTTTTTCAATTTTTCTTAATTAAAAAATGGCCAATAGCTCATTTAAATTCACATAAATAATTATTAGAATTAAAACGGCCATATAAATACAAACGCAATTATGTATATCGGAGAGCCTGCCGAAAAACAAAAGTCTGAAAACAATAACAAGCATTGCCTGTACAAAAGCTTTGCTTGTTAATAGCTTTAGAACTTTGTACAAAACCAAACACACAATCGCACCAACATACTAGGTAGCAAAGGCAGAGTGTCATTAAGCTACTGTTGTTGGTATGTGGATTGTAATGGAGGGAAAATTGAAATTTAAGCGAAACAAAGCTGACGGCGGTGGTAGCTCAATGGAATAGACATGTGACTACCAATCGAACAACTTAAGTTCGATTCTCGGTTGAGGCCGCTTGAAGAAGTCTGATGAGGGGATGTGGTGATCTCCGAAATGGATCCATAACTTCTACCAAAAAAATTTTTTAAATTTTTCTTCATTAAAAAATGGCCAATAGCTCATTTAAATTCACATAAATAAAATTAATTTAGTTTCGTTACGGATTTTGTTACAAGGAACAAATTAATTTAGTTTCGTTACAGGTTTTGTTTCTGCTGGAAACGTTTCGGAGTTTTGTTACGACTTTTGTTACAAAGGAGTTTTGTTTCTGTTTCTGTTACAGGAACAAAATTAATTTAGTTTCGTTACAGGTTTTGTTACTTATTGAAACGTTACAATCTTTTGGTTTCGAATTTAGTTTCTATCTTTTAATGTTTCTTGGAACAGAAACGCCAAAAACGAGAGTTTCGTTTCGTTACGGGTTTTGTTACAAGTCCCTGATTTAAATTTAAAAACCGATGGAATTCTAGGTCGAGATTTTCTTTTAAAACATAGGTGCAAAATAGATCAGTGCAGTTACAAAATTTGCATTTGATACAAGTTAATACTTATAAGTATATGTGAAACAATAAAAAAAAATTTAATTACACATAATAAATTTTACTCAATAGGGAGTTCCAAAAAAAAAAAAATGCAAATTATAATTATATACATATACCGATTAGGGGGTATTTGGGTCGGAAAGGACCCAGGCAAATGTATTTATACGATTTTAAATGAACTTCATTGAATATAAAACCTAATTGAATATACCCAGTAAGGGGCAATTGTGCCATAAAGGGCACTTGGGCCAGAAAGGACTCAGTCCAAGGAGGAACTTTGCGATACTTAACGAAAAATATACTAATTTGATACAGAGTATGACTCAATGCATGGCTTAAACTGAGACCTCGTCATTGAGAAGTCTAGATCAATATTTCTAGACAGACGATTAAACTCTTGTAGTCCTCTCACGATGGGGGCAAGACTGAAATAGTTCGATCGTAGAACCTGAATATGGAACGTGTTATGGAACCGAAGGACTCTATTGGGGATATTGAAATTAATCTGCTCAAGCAACACAGGACAGTCAATGGAACCAGAGACAATGTCATAGATAAATTTTGAACGAACCGTCTCGATTCAAGAGACGTCACGTTGATGAGCATGCATCTAGACCTGTAAGACGGAAATGGAGCTTCAAAATGAAGTGGTTGAAGGGCAAACCGTGAAAATTTTCTTTGTACCCTTTCAATTCTAAGAGAGTGTGAAGAATAAAGCGGGTTCCAAATGACTGAGCCATACTTCAGTTTAGATCGTACTAGGGAATTATACAATATCTTTCTTGTGTATGGGTCTTTGAAGTCTTTGGCATAGCGCCGTATATACGCAAGATTCGAGTAGGCCTTGGGAATGATAGAACTGATATGATTAGTGAACACAAAGGAGGAGTCATAAATAACACCAAGGTCACGAAACTCTTTGACTGAGGTGAGAGAAACATGTGAAATGAAATAAGTTGAAGAATATGTATTTAAGGTTTTAGAGAACGTCATGTGGTAACATTTACCAATATTCAGTCGAAGATTATTTTGAATCGCCCAGGCATTAAGTGCATTTAAATCCTCCTGTAAGGCCAACATGTCAGAGGCACCAGTGATTTTTCGAAACAATTTCAAATCATCCGCATACAGCAAATAATTTGAGTGTTTGAAGCAAGAACCAACGTCATTTATAAAAATAATGAAAAGAAGAGGGCCAAGAATGCTACCCTGCGGCACGCCAAAAGTGGCCACAAATGAGTACGATTTAGTTTTATCGATCTCTACATATGTAGTTCTATTTGAAAGATATGATTTAAGCCACCACAGAAAACTAGAGTGGAAGCCAATATCTTCAAGTTTCCACACAAGGATTTTGTGAGAGACTCTGTCAAATGCCTTTGAGAAGTCTGTGTAAATGGTGTCTACTTGACACCAACTCATAAACGCAGAAACACAATATTGGGAAAAGACAGCTAGATTTGTAACGGTAGACCGCCCACTTACGAAACCATGCTGACAAGGATCAATCAGTCTTTTTATAGCAAAGTCTAGTTTGCTCTTAACCACTTTTTCACGCAGTTTAGAGCAGGTGGACAGCTTCGATATAGGCCTATAGTTTGTTACCTCATTTTTGTTACCAGATTTGAAGATTGGAGTGATCGACGCTATCTTCCAACGGTCTATAAAAGTGCCAGTAGAGAGCGAGATGTTAAAAATATGGCATAATGGTAAGGAAATAGAATGACTACACTTCTTAAGTACGGAGGAGGACAGTCCGTCGATATCCGGTTTCCATGAAGATTGCAATGAAGAAATACCATTGATGATATCATATTCAGAGACAGTCAAAGACCCAAAATCTAGTGTCTTGGAGGGACCAGAGTCAAAAGGGTTACTCAAATGATCTGGATCAACAACAAATATAGATTTGAAGAAATCTGCAAAAAGTTTCACCGAATCGGCCAGGCCTTCATACAGGTAGGAATATTAGAGAACCCTTTTTTCGAGCAGACGAAATTCCAGAAGAATTTAGGATTTTCTTTAAGCTCTTCTTCATACCGAGATATGTACTTATTATATAAAAGTTTATCGAGAATGTTGAACTGTAGCATAAAAGATTTGTATTTATTCCTGAAGGAGATATCATTAGTTCTTCTGTATAATTTATAAAATTTATTTCTCTGATTTTTTAGCTTTTTTAACTTTTTGGTATACCAGGGCAATTTATGCCTTTTAGGCGGAAGGCAGGGTACATAGCTACTAAAGCAATCAGACAGCTTCAAAAGGAAGATATCAAAGCATTCAGAAACTGCCTTACCATAGAAAATTTGACTCCAATCAATTTCTGATAAAACGCAGTTAAGAACCTCAAAATTAGCTTCCTTAAAGTTATAAGAGCTGACATTCTGATGCGTAATATCCATGAGCATTGGATCAAAAAATTCTAAGACTAATGATAACGGAACATGGTGCATGTCCGATTTACATATAGGAAAAATACATTCAGTCAAATGAGAAATCAGATTGTCATCTACAAATATGAGATCTAAAATATTATTAAGTTTATTTACTAATGAGTTAATCTGAATGAAATTTGCACCAAAGAGACTATCTAAGAAGTTAATTTCATGAGCACTGTTAACATTTGTTGGCGTCAGGATGCCATTATTTATTAAATTTGACCAAATTATTTTATTTAGATTAAAATCACATAGAACGCAATAGTGAGAATTTGGATTATTTTCGTAAATATCGATTACATTGTTCACATGAGCAGAATACAAGGATTCCGTGCCACCAGGTGGGATATACGACACACAGATAAATAATTTGCTGGATGATCCGCAAATGCAAACACAGAGCTGGTAAAGGAGCGAATCATCATTTGAAAGCCGGACAAAAGAAGATAATAGAGAACGCTTAACAGCGATTAGGACACCGCCACCTCTGTTACAGCCTGTTTTGGTTGGATCTCTATCTTTTCGGTAGGTGTGATACAGGTTCTGATCAAAAAATTCTGCATCAAAGAAGTCAGCATTGAGCCATGTTCCTACAATGACATAAACATCATATTCACAACGTGAAGTAACCAAAAATACATCACGGGCTTTTGTGCGCCTTCCCGAAATATTTTGAAAGTAAATGCGTACATTATTATCATTAAGATATGGTCTGCATCAGCCTCGAGCTGAAAGGTAACCCGATATGGGTCGCCTCTGCTTATTTGGCGTATGACCGCCCCATTTCTGGGCAAGATCGGCTACTTGGTGCGGTTAAGGAAGCCGAACGTTTAGGGCTCCAACTGCTGATAGGGGCCGATGCCAATGCCCACCACACAACATGGGGCTCATCGGATGTAAACGCGAGGGGTGAGTCTCTTTTTGATTTTATTATATCTAATAATTTATCTATGTGTAACTCTGGAGGCAAACCTACTTTTGTCACCGCAAACAGGAGTGAGGTACTTGATATCACTCTGGTCACAGGCCCGCTCTCTGACTATGTCAAGGAATGGCAGGTGTCCGGAGAAAACTCCTTCTCTGATCATATGTATATAACTTTTAATCTACTCTTGAGACCTCCGCTTAGAGCGGGATACAGGAACAGGAGGCGTACGGATTGGGCTCTGTTTAATCAGAAACTGTCTGCTACGCTCCTTGAGCACGCTTCTCTCGGTATGTTAAGCCTACCGTTAACAACTGATGAAGCGCCTATCTCCAATAACGGGTCTGTTTCTCTCGGTGTGCTGGACACATCGTCAAAAATCGATGAAGCAGTTGACTTTGTTACTAAATCCTGTAACGCTGCTTTCAAGAGTGCCTGCCCGGAGGTCATAGTTCGGGGTAAAAAGAAACCTTATTGATGGAACCCGGAGATCTCCAAGCTTCGGCTTAACAGCAGAAAACTCTTCAACCAGGCGAAAACAACTGGCAACTGGCAAGCCTACAAGGATGCCTTAAAAATTTTCAAGAAGTCGATCCAAAGAGCTAAAAGAGACTCATGGAAAAACTTCGCTAGCGACATAGAAGAAATCTCTGAGGCCAATCGTCTACGAAAGGTCCTCTCTACTAACCCAGTTCCCCCAAGCTGTATCCGAATGCAAAATGGGGACTGGGCCACATCTAGTACTGATATTCTGAACACCCTGGTCACCACACACTTCCCAGGGTGCACCTCGGAACCTTATAGAACCTACTCTAACCCCAGGACATCTAATGACCTGGAGCACATAATTACTAACAGAAGGGTAAAATGGGCAATTAAATCCTTCAAACCCTTCAAATCTCCGGGAATAGATGGGATCTTTCCTGCTGAATTACAGGCAGCAAGTGATACTCTAATCCCTCTACTTGTTCCTATCTATAAAGCCTGCCTCAACCTGTCATACATTCCTCTAGAATGGACTAAGGCGAAGGTGATCTTTATTCCTAAAGGGGGCAGAGCCTCCTACAGCAGCTCAAAGGATTTCAGGCCGATAAGCCTGACCTCTTTTCTAATCAAAGTTCTTGAGAGATTGCTGGATGTCTATATCAGGCTCCGTGCGAATACTCTATCTCCTTTTCAACACGCTTATTCCAAAGGCAAGTCCGTACAGACTGCTCTACACGCTATCACTTCCAAGATAGAAAAGGGGCTAGCCTTTAAGGAATTCACACTGGGCATCTTTCTCGACATAGAAGGAGCTTTCAACAATGTTCTACCGGGAGCCGTTACCACCGCCCTACGGGACTTGGAGGTAGAAGAGGCTCTCGTGAGGTTTGTCGAACTTCTTCTTAGTAGAAGAGCCATTATTTCTGAAATGGGTAATTCATCGATAACTAGGTATGCCAACAGGGGAACACCCCAGGGTGGAGTTTTGTCTCCTCTGCTTTGGAACCTAACGGTGAACACCCTGCTCTCTAAACTTCAGCACACGGGCTGCCAGGTCATTGCGTACGCCGATGACATCGCCCTGACAGCGAATGGCAAGCATATACCGGTGCTGAGCGACCTTTTGCAAAATGCACTCAACATTGTAAAAACCTGGTCTCTGAAATGCGGGCTCAGTGTCAGCTCTGAGAAAACGGAAATGGTTCTGTTTACCCGCAAACATAAGATACCTGAATTCAAACCTCCGTCCATAAATGGGAAGGAGATTAAACTCTCTACCGAGGTTAAATACCTTGGTGTTATTCTAGACAGAAAACTAAACTGGAAACGGAACGTAGAAGTACGATCCCAAAAAGCCATGTTAGCACTTTACGCATGTAAATCAGCGATAGGCAAGAGATGGGGGCTTAACCCCCAAATCGTCCATTGGCTGTACACAGCGGTAGTGCGACCTATTCTCTTCTATGCAGTCACCATATGGTGGCCAGCACTGGAACTCGAAACCAATAAGAGCAAATTAACTAGAGTGCAGCGAATGGCTTCCATGCTTATTAGCGGAGCCCTTCCCTCCACCCCAACTAAAGCTCTCGAAACCATCCTATTTCTTCTCCCCACGGATATACAGGGGAAACTCATTGCCAGCTGCAACGCGGCAAGGCTCAATGCAACCGAACCCTGGAGGGACACCAGATTCGGGCACGCTCAAATTCTTAGTAACATCCCTGCCAATTTTCTAAAGCTGGACTATGCAATACCAGCCTTTTGTTGGGATAACAAATTCTCCACAAGAATCCCGGAGAGGAGCGAGTGGAAGAACTTAGGGGATCCCGACCCTAATACACTGCACCTTTACACGGACGGCTCTAAATTGAACAATAGAGTTGGAAGTGGGTTTTTCTGCGAAAAGCTTCATCTGAAAGTAAGTTTGCGCCTACCTGATCACTGCAGCGTCTATCAGGCTGAGCTCATAGCCATATGGGAAGCAGCTCGTCGCCTGACAGATCTGCCAGACATAAATTCTATCAAAATCTTCTCTGACAGCCAAGCTGCCATAAAATCCTTACAGAGTAACAATACTACATCTATAGTTGCAATGAAATGTAGGGAGTCTTTGAACAAACTAGCCGAAAGGTGCGACCTGAACGTCATTTGGGTTCCAGGCCATAGCAACGTTCGGGGCAACTGCATTGCAGATGAGTTAGCAAGGGAAGGCACAAGCTTGCAGGATATCACATCTGCGACATGGGTTGGCCCCCCGCTTAACTCATGCAAGCATTGGTTGAGATCTCGCTCCATTGAACAGGCTAACGCTAGATGGGCCAAGGAGTCAACTTGTGTGATTTCTAGGCAAATCTGGCCTAGACTGGATGAGGCTAGGTCTGTATCGGTGCTGCATCTGAATCGGCTCTCTATAGGTCCGCTGGTGGGACTTCTAACAGGCCATTGTCTTATGGGCACTCACGCCTCTCGCATGGGCCTATATAAAAACGACTTCTGCCGCAGCTGTAGGGACGTGGAGGAAATAGAGAGTGTTGAGCACTATCTATGCCACTGCCCCGCACTGTCGCTATCCAGGTACCGCTTCCTCCATAAACACTTTTTCGAGTGCCTGGCGGAGATGGAAAATGCAAGGACACTAGATTTTCTGCGCTTCATGAAACAAACGCGCTGGTTTAGCTTCACGGGCATCTAATCCTATCATACTTTTGAATCTAATTTTTCCGGAAAGGTTTGTAAATAGGGATAAGGAGCTAGGGCTCCCGCGTGGTATCACAATGGGCCACCTCGGCCTAAGTGTGTCCCCGCTTTCATGAATTGCGGAGACAGCCACCTCAACCTAACCTAACCTATCATTACGCCTTAGACTAGTTTTATTACTACTTAAATTATGATTATTATGTCTGCTGCGAACGCTGTTCTGTCCGTTGAAAAAAACGAAAGGGGCGCACAGTGACATTAACGGGCCATAGCTCAGGATTCAGCAACTGTTCATATAGATTTTCAGAGACTCCCAATTTGAAGTTGATGCGTTTTAAATTATCTACCGAGGAGTTTTTCTTAACGAGGCTATGACACAATAAAAGATTCTTATCAATCCCGGTATGCTTTCCGACATATTCGATTATATCATCCGAAGTGACCGATGGCATAAAAGAAGCTAATGGCGTTTTCTTTTCTACGAAAAAATGTTGCCCTCCTATATCCCAATTATCGAATTACGTATCCTGACTTTCTATAAAATGGCTGAACTTGTAGATAAGCGTGCCCTCTTACTTAGTGAGAAGCCAATATTTGGTGAAAGGACCAGTCAAACTTACAAAATGGCTAAGAAAATCAAACAGGGCAACATTATTTCGAGAAAAGAAAACGCTATAAGTATACCTACCCATTTCCTCTGTACAGCCACCTTGAGTTCAGCATTAGTACTGGAACCAGTCACCCGCGGATCACTTTTACTACTGGGTTTCCCTTGGAGACATCAACCCACTCATTGTTATTACATACAACTGGCTGAGCGGATGCATTTGTAACTACATGTTGGCCCAAATTTGAGTTCGGGTTGCTCTCAGTTGACTTATTAGAGAGTAGCGGGCGCTGCTTTCCAGCATTAACAGCAGTTGTTGGGCGGCGCGTAGGCGGGGGGTTATTTGTTGACATAGAATTAACATCAGGTGACGCATTGTTGTCGGCGAGAACAGAAGAGTAAGAAATAGGGAAAGAGCCAATCGGTGATAAGTGAGCAAGATCAGCTGTGTTCGATGATAGAAAAACACGATTAGGTACACATGCAGATTTTGTTGTTGCATTGACACTGTTCGCCTCGTCAAAGGCTGCACCAACAAAATCATGGAGCCTTTTGACTTCAGCAGAGAGCAGAGCAATCGCATCATCTTTTTCACAAAGACTTCGCTGCAATGAAAGAATTACAGCATGCATATTGTCCGCTTTTTTAATGAGGCTGTTGTTGTCTGCATGCAGAGCGGTGAGTAACTTGATCATACGACAATTCTAAGCTCGAGTGGAGGCGACAGAATTGCATAAAGATGCTAAAGATGTGTGTTGCTTGTTGTTGGCTTCAGTTGACGAGTCATTTTGATTCTCAACAACAGGCGATTTTGCATTGGGCTTAGAATTTTGATGTTTGTTGTTACCTTCATTAGAGGACTCATTTGGCTTCACGGTTTGTTGTTTATTTTTCCCATCCTCTGATGAATTATTCGTCTTCTCAGCAGCAGGAGAACTGGCATAAGATTTCGTAGGCATTGTTTTTGCATTGTTGGAATTGCTCGCCAAAGCGGCAGATGGCGGGGGTGTACGAATTGAATTTCGGCGGGCCGCAGCACAAGCATTACAGAAAAAACTCTTTGCAGAATTGAGTAAAAACTCAACGTCCGAAGGCAAAATACCAACAAAATCTGTGTGAAAAAAGTTATTGCACTTCGCACACTCAACTTTTTTTGGCTGAGGGCGATCAACTTTTAGACCACACAAACAAGGCATATTAGAAAACAAAATAAAAAAATTATATAAATGACTAAGAGCTTTTTGGCCGGTTTGAAAGAAAAGCAAACAAAAAGTTCCTTTTACCCTCCTACGCGTTTCGGCGTTATCATCGCCTTCCTCAGGGAGTCTAATTTATTTGAACATGTAACAATTGAAAAAGTACACAACACATTAATATTTAAATAATTACAATTAACATTTCTTCATAAGATACATACTATGTACATATCCTACATTTTAAAAAACATTAAGAAGACATTTGAAAAGACTTACATTTAAAATGTTTAAAATACACTTCACATCACAACTATAATCAACATACGTATAATACATAGATATTGCACTTATTATCTTCTACTGTCATTCGTTCTTGTTATTGTTGCTCTGTAGGCGCCACTTATGTTGTCAACGTCTTCCTTAAAGTTCATTGCGTCCCTTATTCGTTCTTGTATGCGCAGACTTTCTAGTGTCAATCTTGTTTTGTTCGTCTCTCTATGTCCAATATTCTCGCGTTGTCAAAGTCCGCTGCACGTCCCGTATTTGTTAAGTGTTGCGCTAATGCTGTTGTTGATTTTTTGTTTCTTGCGTCTGTTTTATGTTCGCCTATTCTAACACCTAGTGCGCGTTTTGTAGTGCCTATGTACGTTTTGTTACAGATCTCGTCTTTATTACATTTGCATTTAATTTCGTATACTACGTTGTGTTGTTGTTCTTTATTAATTTTGTCTCTTGTCCTACTAAATATTTTATTCAATATGTGCAAAGGTTTGTGTGCAAATATAAGTTTATCGTTTGGTATAGATTTCTTTAGATTTTTGTTGTCTGTTAACCCCTGTATAAATGTCACTCCTCTAAGTATTTTGCTTGTATGTTTGTTCGTCGTTTCTGTTGTGCCCGCTAGTTGTATACGTTTTTGTTGTTAACCATCTCGTTATAATTTTTGTTGGATAACCATTATTGTGTAGAATGCTTTTTATTTTTCGTTCATTGTCAATTCTGAACGCCTGGTCACTCAGAGCGTAGATTTTCTTTATGAAATTAATTGCAGTGTTTTCTTTATGGGTCCAGGGGTGATTTCAATGATAACACTGGATCACAAAATGAAATTTTTTGTCTGTATTTTGGACGTGACTATCCTACCTATATGTAATATATACCCGTAAATGCGCTTGTAGATGTGTAGGTATTGGTATAATATGCATAGAATGTACGCGTGCAGAGGCATTGCGCGACTTGGCTGTATTTACTTGATCGCCTATAACTTTTCCATTTTACAATACATTTTCATCGTTGGTAGCTTATTTTTTTGGTAATAGAATGGAGCTTCACGCAAAGGAGCAAAACCGAAGGTGAAAACATTGGTTTTAAAGATATTTCCTGACAAAGTAAATTTTTTCTTCAAAAAATCGTAAAAAATCGAAAAAATTCAAATTGAATCGTCAATATTTCAGAAACTATATGCGTTAGAGAAAAATGTTATAGGAACAGTGAAAAGGAAATTTAATTTTTTTGGTGTGATCCTAAGGAAGATAGCTCACTGTGTTAAAGAGATATACTGGATTAAGTGGACCTATTGGCCAAATAACGGTAAATTGCCTATATCTCAAAAACCTTCCCAGAATTAGAATACTACTATACTACTATAGAATTGAAAATGAACCCGATTTTCGGAATCAGCGACCGATTTTACATATACAAAGGATGGTCGCGTTCAGAGTAATTTTTGGCTGTAGAGCAGTGTAATTAATCATTCGAGAAGATGCTATTGGCTTTGTATACCAATTCGTCAGGAGTTTATTATTGTCTTTGTGGATGTCTACTTCTAGGAAGGCTATTTTGTTATCTTTTTCTTTCTCTACAGTGAATTGAATCTTTTTATGTTGGGCATTGAGCACTGTCAGTATGTCTTCCACGTCCTTAATTTTCACGATAGCGAAAATATCATCTACATATTTCGTTATGTATTTGATATTTATGTCCTTAGTTTTAAGTTCGGCTATGGCGTCGTCAAGAATTTTGTCCATAACAATGTCGGCAATCGTAGGTGATAGTGGACTACCCATTGGCATACCATGAATCTGTTGGTATACCGCCCCGTCACAAATATAATTATCATTCAAATCACCCCTGGACCCAAAAAGAAAACACTGCAATTAATTTCATAAAGTAAATCTACGCTCTGAGTGACCAGGCGTTCAGAATTGACAATGAACGAAAAATAAAAAGCATTCTACACAATAATGGTTATCCAACAAAAAATATAACGAGATGGTTAACAACAACAAAACGTATACAACTAGCGGGCACAACAGAAACGACGAACAAACATACAAACAAAATATTTAGAGGAGTGACATTTACACAGGGGTTAACAGACAACAAAAACCTAAAGAAATCTATACCAAACGATAAACTTATATTTGCACACAAACCTTTGCACACATTGAATAAAATATTTAGTAGGACAAAAGACAAAATTAATAAAGAACAACAACACAACGTAGTATACGAAATTAAATGCAAAGGTAATAAAGACGAGATCTGTAACAAAACGTACATAGGCACTACAAAACGCGCACTAGGTGTTAGAATAGGCGAACATAAAACAGACGCAAGAAACAAAAAATCAACAACAGCATTAGCGCAACACTTAACAAATACGGGACATGCAGCGGACTTTGACAACGCGAGAATATTGGACATAGAGAGACGAACAAAAACAAGATTGACACTAGAAAGTCTGCGCATACAAGAACGAATAAGGGACGCAATGAACTTTAAGGAATACGTTGACAACATAAGTGGCGCCTACAGAGCAACAATAACAAGAACGAATGACAGTAGAAGATAATAAGTGCAATATCTATGTATTATACGTATGTTGATTATAGTTGTGATGTGAAGTGTATTTTAAACATTTTAAATGTAAGTCTTTTCAAATGTTTTCTTAATGTTTTTTAAAATGTAGGATATGTACATTAAGCCGTATCACGTTATATGGACAAAAAAAAAGTTTAGTGTGTGTCAGTTTTATTTGAACACTTATGTCGAAAAAATATTTTTGGTGTAAAAATTTTTTTTTTAGGCCCGCGTTAAAAACAGCTAAATCGCGTTTTTTGTAATAACTTCCTTATTTGATGTCGGATCTCTATGAACTTAATGTCGCAGAAAAGGTCTCGCTCAGCACTATATTTGGCCCATATAATGTTTCGACCTCAAAGGTTGTCCTGAGTTTTACCTTTAAAAATTTTGGAGTTACTATCCCTAGATTTTTTTATTTTTATCACTAATACAAAGCTCTCAAAAAACCATGAGGAATCCCCCAAAGAAATTCTAGCCTTTATTCACAAACAAAAAAGTTATAACGTTGTAAAATGAAACACTTGTTTTTTTTTATAAAAAATTACCACAGAGAAACGGCGAAACACGTCAACTTAATTTTTGGCTCCAGATTACGATGGCGTTTTTAGAAGTGCAGTGTATGCACTCCCATTTTCGAGATATTTAAGAAAACATTTTCAGTTTTCACATACAAAGCGATCCGATGTGGGGGCGTATGAGTAACTATTGTTGAGGTAATAAAAATAAAGAAAAGGGGAAAAAACTATACGTACATATATGTATATAAAATGCATATGAGAAGGAAGAGAATTCCCTGCACATAAATTCCAATTTGTTTTAAACGTTCGAAACCTGCACTGAAAAAACAACTTACCCAGATTATGGAAAAATGGGAATGTTTCGGCGCTTAAGACACATTTTCATTGTTTTGATGTACAACTTTCTTTAAATCAAGGAATAAAAACAACGTTTTGAAAGAAAATTTTATTCAAAACAATGAAAATATGTCATTAGCGGCGAATCATTCTCATTTTTCCATAATCTGAGTAATTTTTTTTTGAGTGTGAGCAAAGTAATATAAGCGACGAAGAATTCACTTTCAGAGCTCTGAAACTGCTTTCATAAATATCTCTAAATTTGGAGGACATCGTCATTTTTGGTCTCGGTTATCATAGATAAGAAGATGTTTTGGGGATTAAAGTAAAGTGTGTTGTTTTCAATTGTAGGCTGAATAATTAACTGCATTTCTAGGGGCAGACGACGCATCCAGCGCAAGTATTGATAATACATTTAGACTTCCGTTGTCTCTTCTTAGGCGCGTATAATTTTACAACGAACTATAGCAGTTTTTATACTCAGCTGTACTAGTACACAGAGTATTATAGTTTTAATCACATAACGGTGGATTGTAACAGAGTGAAATAATCGAGATAGATATAGACTTATATATATCAAAATGATCAGGGTGAAAAGAGAAATCGATTGAGCCATGTCCGTCCGTCCGTCCGTCCGTCCGTCCGTCTGTCCGTCCGTCCGTCTGTAAACACTCTAACTCGCGCAAAAATTGAGATATTTTGATGAAATTTGAAATGCAGGTTGGTATCGAGACTGGGACGGTTGGTATTGAAAATGGGCGAAATCGGACCATGACCACGCCCACTTTTCCTATATAGAAAAAATCGGAAATTTGGTATCTCAGTCACTAATACAGCTGGAGCGATGAAATTTTATCCACGTGTTGAGCTCAGGTCCCTAGGAAGAAATTTGATGACATTTTGGAAAATGGGCGGTGCCACGCCCACTTATTAAGGGTCAAACCTTGCAAGTTTTATATGTCATAACTCAGAAACCGTTGAAGATATATCGATGAAATTTGGTACGCGTGATATACTTACTTAGTCAAATATTTGGACGAAAAATTTCCGAAATCGGTTGAGGGCCACGCCCACTTTTATATATGGCTCTTATAAAGTGACCTAATAAAAACATTTTAAGCGATATCTCTGTCAAATATAAAGATATATCATTGAAATTTTACAGCAGGAGTCCAACTGCGGACATAAAACGAAAAACACAAAAATTTTGGCAAATGGGCGTGGCACCGCCTCTTTTTATAAACAGGAATATACGAGATTTCTGAGCCCATAACTCGACAAATAATTTATATATAATGACTAAACTTGGTGTGTACACTTTTATTACTTGTGGTAATACATGTTGAAAATTTTAGCGAAATCGGTTGACGACCACGCCCACTTTTATATATGGGTATTATAAAGTGACCTAATAAAAACATTTTAAGCGATATCTTTGCCAAATGTAAAGATAATTCATTGAAATTTTGTGGTTTGATTTCTACAATAGACCAGAAACAACAAATAGAAAAATTTTGGAAAATGGGCGTGGCACCGCCTCTTTTTACACAAAGGGATATACGTGATTTCTTAGCCTATAACTCGACAAATAATTGAGATATTATGACGAAACTTGGTTTATACACTTTAATAACATGTGTTAATAGCCACGCAAAAATTTATTGAAATCGGTTTATGACCACGCCTACTTTTTAAGAAAGATATATCTGGAACACTCTTTGGGAATTTGTAACGTGACATCTTTATAACTAGAAGTCAAAAAGGAATGAAATTTTGCACAAAGAATAATATTCATATGCTTAGTTGGATGACTGATAAAAATGTTGAAAATGGGCGTGGCTACGCCCACTTTATGCAGCACTCGCTTTATATAAAGTACACCGTGTTTCCATCAAACGCAAACAAACTATGAAAACATACAGCTGAGTATCTAATGTTCGATTCCACTCGAACTTAGGCTTCCTTACTTGTTCTAAATAACTTGGATGATTTTACGATACGCACGGATGCAGAAATCGTGAAGCCGTTGTAAGCCAGCGCGTTGTGCTTAGAGATCCCACTTGAATACTTACCAAATCTTCACTACAGCCATTATCATTCAATATAAATAACGTTGATCAGCACGAATAGTCCAGTCATCAATAATTTTTGGCATATCATGTATCCAGTATTGGTAGCTGTTCCATCGCGGTACAAGATTCTCAAGTCAAGCGAGGACTTGGAGTACTTTTTAATCAAAAACTCATACTATATGGCGTTACTGCCTCATATAAATAAGAACTTGGGACAATTTTTCAAAAAACAGGTTCTCTGATTTTAAAACGGTATAACTTTTTTGTTTGTGAGTAAAGGCTACAACTTTTTTAGCGGAGTCCTCATGGTTTTTTGAGAGATTTGTATTAGTGATAAAAATAAAAAAATCTAGGGATAGTAACTCCAAAATTTTTAAAGGTAAAACTCAGAACAACCTTTGAGGTCGAAACTTTATATGGGCCAAATATAGTGCTGAGCGAGACCTTTTCTGCGACATTAAGATCATAGAGATCGGACATCAAATAAGGAAGTTATTACAAAAAACGCGATTTAGCTGTTTTTAACGCGGGCCTAAAAAAAAAATTTTTACACCATAAATATTTTTTCGACGTAAGTGTTTAAATAAAACTGACACACGCAAACTTAATTTTCGTGATACGGCTTAATGTACATAATATGTATCTTATGAAGAAATGTTAATTGTAATTATTTAAATATTAATGTGTTGTGTACTTTTTCAATTGTTACATGTTCAAATAAATTAGACTCCCTGGGGAAGGCGATGATAACGCCGAAACGCGTAGGAGGGTAAAAGGAACTTTTTGTTTGCTTTTCTTTCAAACCGGCCAAAAACCTCTTAGTCATTTATATAGATTAATTACATGGCCTAAAACTGATATAACATAAAATAAAAAATTATTATTTAAAAAGAGTCACTATCTCACTTATTATTGGTACACATATATGTAGATGATATAATTATATTTGGATCAGATTTAGAAACCCATAATAAAAACTTAACCAAAGTTTTTGAACGGCTTAAAGAATACAACCTAAAACTAAATGCTGAAAAGTGTAACTTTCTTAAAACAGAAGTAGTATATCTTGGTCACTTAATAACTTCTGAAGGGTTAAAAGCAGATCCAGCAAAACACGAGGTGATAAGAAACTATCCAACACCTAAAAATGCAGACGAAACGCGTAGATTTGTAGCATTTTGCAACTATTACAGACGCTTCATCGAGAATTTCGCGCAAATTGCCAGACCTTTGAACGCATTACTTTCAAAAAGTAAAATTTTTGATTGGGACAAAGACTGCGATACCGCATTTGAAACACTTTAACATAAACTAATATCACCACCAGTACTAAGATATCCAGATTTTAACAGAACTTTTATCTTAACTACAGACGCATCAAATTATGTAGTGCAGTATGGAGCAGTTCTCTTACAAGGTGAGAGAAGAAAAGATAGACCGATAGCCTTGGCAAGTAGAACACTGAATAAATATTAAATGAATAAACCAGTTATAGAAAAAGAACTATTAGGTATTTATTGGGGTATAAACTATTTTAGACCTTACCTATTTGGTAAGAAATTTATAATTGTCACTGATCACAGACCACTAGTAAGCCTTTTTACACATAGAGACCCATCATCTAAACTTACTAGGATCAGATTAAATTTAATGGAATATGATTTTGAGATAATTTTTAAACAAGGAAAAATTAATACTAATGCAGATGCACTTTCTAGATTGCAGCTAGATGCAAATAAATTAAAGGAGATGATACCAAAAGATATAAATGTCTTGACCAGACAAATGAGAAAGGAAGCTAATCCAGCAAAGACTTGAATAAGACAGCAAGCCACACCCACCTATGAGCCTCGCAACCTCTATATATATATATATCGCTGTCAGATATTTACAAAGTATGGAAATTAAAATTTAGAGTAGTAAACACAACGCATAATGATATAAGCGTGCTAGATGATAAATCTAGGAATACAGAAATTGTCGAATTCAGCATTAACCCACCATCAGACATTAAATTGATTCTGAGGAGCTGTTCGAACATACACAAGAGGCCAATATAAATATGATGGCACTCGAGATTAATAGTGAGATTTTCAAACAATTTGAAATCAATCACTTTAAAAAGGTTTTTAATGAATTACAAAAGGTAAAAATAAATCCTTTGAAAGTTATATTATACAAATCTCCTCAAGAAATTAAAGATATTAATGAGCAAAATGAATTAATAAAATTATTCCATGACACAGAATATGGAGGTCATTGTGGTACTAAAAGATGTATTAATCAATTAAAACAGAAATACTTGTGGAAAAATATACGTAAAATGGTCAAAGCCTATATTAATATGTGTGAAAAATGTGCCACTAGTAAGATTACAAGGCACACAAAAGAAATTTTTGTAGAAACTGATACACCCAATTCATCATTTGAGAACAATTGATACTATAGGTCCACTCAGGCCATCAAATTATTATCGATATATCCCCACAGCACAATGTGATCTCACAAAATTCATCATAACGATTCCATTAGAATCTAAAGATGCTGTAACGGCAGCAAAAGCAATTGTAGAACAAATAATATTAAAATACGGTCACTTCAAATGTCTCAGAACTGACAAAGGTACGGAATATACTAATGAATTAGTATGTAACATATGCAAATTATTAAAAATAAAAAGCAAGTATCTGCTCCATTTCACCACGAAACGTTAGGATCCATAGAGAGAAACCACAGAGTTCTAAATGAATATCTAATTAGTTTGGACTGCCAAGAGGAATGGCATGAATTATTACCTTACTACACATATTGCTATAACTCAACACCACATACGACAACCAATTATAGTCCATTTGAACTAATATATGGCAAGTTATGTACCCTACCTAACGAAGTAATGGAAAACGATCAAAACATTGTTTCTATAGACAATTATGTTAATGAACTGAAACTAAAATTAAGATATGCACAAAGCAAAGCAAAAGATATGTTAATAAATGCAAAGAAACAACAAACAAATGCACAAAAGAAATATAATGTTGCAAATTTTAAAACAAATGATTATGTTTATATTAAAGTAGGTAATAAGAAAAAATTAGATAAACCTTACAAAGGACCTTTCAAGATAATTAAACAAAAGGGTCCAAACAGCTTTTTAAAAATAAATACCAAACTAACTAAAATACATAATAATCAATTTATAAACACACAAATTTGTAGAGTTATTCTAAGGAACAATTCTAAATTTTTTTTCTTAACGGGTAGGATGTAGTGCACGTAGAATAAGAGTACATAGATACGTACATAAATATAGCATAGAATAAGAATGCATTGATATACATACATACATACATAAGTACACAAATATATTTCTAGATATACATATTAGCTCAAGATGCAGCGGCTTTTTTTCGATCAATTTTATAAAGGCTGAGTTTAAAACTGTGTGTTGTAGTCACGTTCCCAATTACGAAACCGACCGTCAGTCAGTCTGGTAGCGGTGGGTGCGCGGGTGGGAGGCTGTGGAAGTCGTAAAGAAGCGCTTTCTGAAGCAATTTTATAAAGGCTGAGCTTTTGTATATATAATATTTATGTTAATAAGAAACTAAAAACAACCGTCAGTCATTCCGCGGGCGGGGATTATGCGTCAGTCAGGCACCTGAGCTTGACTGAAACGTATGAGCGCACCCATGTAATTATACGATGCGCGGAATTTTCTATCCAATAGACAATCAGTTGGTGGTTGTTATCATATTTCTATTAGTTGAAACTATAATATTTATTAATTCCAAAAAAGGTTTTTAAGACTTACTAGAGATTCATGAAAGCCAGGTAGTAATATTACTTCATATATATTTTTATTAATTTATTGTTTATATACAGCATAAATTACAGGTACATTTAAGTGGATAAATTCATAAACTGTTATCTTGATCGGAACTAGTGCTACTTATCATCTGAGCTGTCAATTGTTATATTGCACACTCCATCTGCTTCGGTCTCATCGTCGTCTGTAAAAGTAACAAGTAAGGAAGCCTAAGTTCGAGTGGAATCGAACATTAGATACTCAGCTGTATGCTTTCATTGTTTGTTTGCGTTTGATGGAAACGCGGCGTATTTTATATAAAGCTAGTGCTGCATAAAGTGGGCGTAGCTACGCCCATTTTCAACATTTTTATCAGTCATCCAACTAAGCATATGAATATTATTCTTTGTGCAACATTTCATTCCTTTATGACTTCTAATTATAAAGATGTCGCGTTACAAATTCCCAAAGGGTGTTCCAGAAATATCTCTGTTAAAAAGTAGGCATGGTCATAAACTGATTTGAATAAATTTTTGCGTGTCTATTAACACAACTTGTAAAAGTGTATAAACCAAGTTTGGTCATAATATCTCAATTATTTGTCGAGTTATAGGCTAAGAAATCTCGTATATTCCTATGTCTAAAAAGATATAAAATATCGTTTATTTTTGTAATTTTTTTTTAAATATTGGTTTCAAGATTGTAAGTAATTGAAAGTACTTGAAAAGAATTGAAAAATCGATTCAAGTACATTTTTCAATTCTTTTCAAGTACTTTCAATTCTTTTCAAGTACTTTGAAGTATTTGCTAAAGGCTGGTATCGACCTCGCAAGAAACAGCTCAAGAAATTTTTAGCTTTATTTCTTGAGTAAAAAATAGTAGTAGGCAAGAAATTTTGACGTTTAGTAATCCACCGTGAATACCAAGTGAAATGAAGAAGAGCATCAAAAACGTAAACAAAATAAACCTTTTTGTAAACATAAGCAATTAGTAAGTTCTTAAAAAATATTAAATAAAAGCTTTAAATATATGTTTTCAATAGTTTTATTTTATTGTTATTTTAGGAAATCATCGAAAGCGACGAGGATGACTTTATATTACTGGTTAACTGTGGTATATTGATGGCCGGAATGGAATAAAATACGAGAAATCGATGACAACTATGCCCTTGCATCATTAGAAAAACTGTGCATTCTATTTTTCGTTTATTTTTTGCCATTTTCACTAACGATTTCCACGATCTTTTTTCAACACGCAACAAACGTCAAAATTTCTTTAAGAAATAAATGCTCGATGATATATTTCTTGCCAAAACCTGTGTTGCTGTGTTCGCATAACGTTGAAAAATAGTATTAAAAAAGTGTACTAAATTTCTTAAGAGGTCGATACTCGCTCAAGAAAGTTTCACAAGAAAAATTTCTTGAGCATTTCTTGTATGTCATTTTATATGAAACTTTTGCGTTTCTTAAGAGGTCGATACTAAGCTTAAAACTTCAATTCTTTTTCAATTCCTTGTACTTGTACTTGTACTTGAATATTCTGAAAGTACTTAGTACGGACTAATTACTTCAAGATCAAAATATAAAGTATTTAAGTACGTAATAGTCCAATTACTACTCAGTATTACCCAGGTATGGTTTGGACCAATATGGGTACAAATACTTCAAAGTTTCATGTCCTTAGCTGTTAAAATGGGGAAGTTATACTGAAGTTACACCCCAAAATGCGTATGCATATCTGAATAATCGGTTGTTTACTATATGTTATAGTGGTCCGATTCGGCCGATTCCGACAACGTAATTGCCATATGTGTTAGTGAATGATACAACACGAGCCATGTTAATATCATCCATTCCTGTGAATGTATATAATTTGCAAACATAGCTTTCCAATGTTGTAAACAATTCATCGAGGTTACAATTTGGAATTGGTGAAATGTTGCTGAGTGCTTGTATGTACGTTGAAGATTTTCGGAGAATTTCGAACGGTCAAGATGTAAATTTTCAAGGGCTAAACACAAAAGAGGATGGAGACCATGAAACCATTTACTGAACCACTTGCCAAAATATGGCCATTTTCCATTATCTTAGACAGTTCACAAATCGAACCCTTAAAAACATTTTCCTTGAAACTGCTTGAAACTGCTCATAAAACGAGAATACGAAATATTAACATAAGCAAAGGGCTACCAATGTACAAAATTTCAAGCAAATCGCATAAAAAATTGATTTTTTAATAATGTATATGTACGTATTTACCTTGGCTTAAACTTAAGAAGCTCATTCGAAACCTGTAATATAAGCCCTGTTTTTATCTAAGCGCATATACATCGGCGCTTAAATTTTGTATGGATTTCTTAGCGCACAGGGCTATAGTTTCAACTAATAGAGATATGATAACAACCATCAACTGATTGTCTATTGGAAAAAAAGTCGTCAATCAGCCAAAAGAAAATGCTGCGCATCGTATAATTACCTACATGGGTGCGCTCATACGTTTTTGTCAAGTTTCGGTGCCTGACTGACGCATAATCCACCGCCCGCGGAATGACTGACGGTTGGTTTTAGTTTCTGATTATCATAAATATTATATATACAAAAGCTCAGCCTTTATAAAATTGCTTGAAATTTGCACTTTTTTGTCATGTTAAGGTGCCTGACTGACGCATAATCCACCGCCCGCGGAATGACTGACGGTTGTTTTTAGTTTCTTATTAACATAAATATTATATATACAAAAGCTAAGCCTTTATAAAATTGATTCAGAAAGTGCTTTTTTTCACGACTTCCGCAGCCTCCCACCCACGCACCCACCGCTACCAGACTGACTGACGATCGGTTTCGTAATTGGGAACGTGACTACAACACACAGTTTTAATCTCAGCCTTTATAAAATTGATCGAAAAAAAAACTGCTGCCTCTTGGGCTATATCTACATATGTATATATTCATAATATCAGCACACATTACACAAATATATTTCTTGATATACATATCTACATAAAAGACAAGACACTAGCTTATCGTATTACACATGTCGCCTTCACGGCACAAGCGAACGACAGAAAGAGGTGTTACGTAACATGGGCTAATGATCGCTGGCTTGGTTACATAAGTACTTGGTTAATTATTAAGTGCTATATGACGTGGGTCAACGATCGTCGGGAATTTGTTTTGATTGAAAAAATCATTTTTGTTATTGACGACAAATTTATGACAAATCATTTTAGAGAAAATGCAATAAATTGAAGTCAGCAATTTTTATTCAAGTATGTGTATGTGTATATCTTTTGTTATTTAGTTTGTAAGCCGAATTTTAGTATATAAGCAAGTACAAATTTTCAAATAAACCAGAATCTAAGCTGAGCCTTTAGCATTCTCATTTTTTGGAGCGCTTGTCGCTATAGTTCGAGGCGCGCTACGCTAAAATAGCAAAACTTTTCCTTCTCCTGAATGAATACAACGATCCTTGAAATGGATTCGTTTATTCAATTCTGTTGACAAATCCTAACCAGAACACATCTTGGCATTGTGCGTAGTAAAAGGTAAAAATGTAATCCATCGCTTTCCTATTTCATAGCCGATTACATTTTTACCCCACAAGGTACTGCCAAACGATGCAATGAAAGTGCTTTACGAAAGTGTCAAATCATTGAAAGAACTTTCATGAGTATCCACACGACGCAATGAAAAGGTTTTCAGAAAGCACTTTTTACCTCCACTTTCCGAAAACTTTCAAGAATTACTTTTCGTTTGTCCACACGGTGAAAGGGAAATGAGTTTTTGAAAGTACTTTCTGGCAGCTGTCAAATTAAATTCAAACAGCTGTGAGAGCAAGACAGATGTAGGAGAGCAAACAGCTTGTTGTGTGACTCACACAGTGTGAGAGCAAACAGCTGTGCGCGAATGGTGATGGTGGAGACTTTTGTGTTCATATGAAAAATAAAACGTGATAATTTATTATTTTAATAATTGTATTTTGTTTATACATATGTATTTTTATAAAGAAAACATATTTACTAGAGCTCTAGGTACCCAGGTATCGAACAGTTCGAATTGATCGTTTTTGTTTGAAGCCCGTTTGTTGTTCAAATGCCCGTACAAACATTCGAGCTTACAAACAAAAAAAATATGTATCGAAAAAACAAAAATAAAAACAACTACATATGAAGAAGAAAAAAAATAATAAACAAAAGAAAAAAACAAACTTCAAAATGCCCGAATTGTTCAAATGCCCGTACAAACATACGGGTAATAAACAAACAAACAACTGTTCGAGCATTTGAACAACATTTGTTCGGGCTACTCGAAAATGTTCAAAAAAAATCTGGAGCTCTAATATTTACATGCCGGTTTGATCATTTAGACAACACTCGTATCAGCTAGCAACTTTCAGAAAGTAAAACACTTTCAGATGTAACAATCGAAAGTGAAAAGTATTTCTGAAAAGTATTTTTCTCGCAGCTAGACGATGAAAGTTTTTTGTAAGAAAGTAATTGCTGAAATTTCGGAAAACACTTTCAGAAAGTACTTTTTTGGTGGCTACACGAGAAAATTTTACTTTTTCACTTTCTGAAAGCACTTTCATTGCATCGTCTGGCAGGAGATTTACTCGAAACTTTCTTCCCGTCAGAAAGTTCTCTAAAAGAAGGCATATATTGTACGAAAGTGTACGTCTTATTTTAAATAATAGTCCCTCTAGCCATACCTTGTCGAAAGCTTGTGCTATGTCTAAGAACAGTGCAGTGCAATACTTTTTGGTTTCAAAAGCCGACCGTATTTGAGTTATTACTATTCTATGCACTTGCTCTATCGTACCATGTTTTTCCTTAAACCCGAATTGGTGACTTGGTATAGTCCCGTGTGTGTCTAGAATGGGCTGCATTTTTGTTCAGCAAAAATAGTTTGGAAAATATTGAAATTAGGCTGATTGGCCTGGGTTTTTGCCTGGTTTTGGAATCATAATGATTTCGGAAAGTTTCCAAGATTCGGCAAAGTAGTATAATAATAACTTGGTAGCAACTGGAGGGAGTTGTTGTAGGTAAAACAACTTACGCTTTGGTTGCGAAAAAACGAATTGAATTTATTATTCAAAATATTCTCCTTTTATACAATATTTGTTCTTATGTACTACTTATTTACTATGATACATATTTACACTAAGTACTTAAAAATAATGGGACTCTTTCCCACGGTATATTGTACATATGTACATGTACCTACATACATGTACATATGTATGCTCCTATGAGCGCTTAGGCTTAGAATAACATTGGAAGCGTGAGAATGGCAGCGTCAGCAATTTTGTGTACATTACAATTTGTGTGGGGCTGACAAAGTAGTCAGCGCCAGCGTGTGACAATACAATGTATGGAAATTTATTACGTATGTATGTTTGCGCTTGTGTAATTACATTTGACGCTCCACATCACCCTTCCAAAAAAAATGCTCGCTTCATTTGTGGATTCAATGAAGCGAGTATTTCGTTTCAATAAAAATTAAAATTGAACATTTATGTTCCTATTTTTATACTTACATATTTATTGTGATGTAAAAAGTGGGAACGTCTTATGTTATTGCTTTAAGTCTATTTTTATGTACTATGATTTTCTTTTCTGTATTAATATTATTTTTACCTATACTTTCTACCTTATAGGGAGTCAAATTATAATTATTGTTCCTATCAATATTTACTACTCTATAGGGAGTTAAACTATAATTGTTGTGCTTATCAATATTTGTTACTTTATAGGGCCCTTTATATCTACTATCTAACTTATGTCCTGCTTCGTCTCTGACTAACACTAAATCTCCTATATTTATTTCCTTAAGTTGTACGTTTTTATCGTAATTAATTTTTTGTTTTTCCTTAGCCTGCCTTATTAACCTATTAGCTCTTTCCTGTGCTATTTGTAACCTAAATTTAATTTCCTTATCATATGCCTCATAATTATATAATGGGCTAATTGTATTTTCTTGTAAAAAGTTGTATGTCGTTGCCGGTTTTCCAAATATTAGCTCAAAAGGACAGTAACCATGAACTGTTGAAGGTGTTGTATTGTAACAATAAGTAAAGTACTTGAGGTACTCATCCCAATCGTCTTTGTCAATGGATATGTATGAACGTACATATTCATTGAATGTTCTATGGCTGCGTTCAACAGTGCCTAACGTTTGATGATGGTAAGGTGTTGAGGTTTTGTGTTCTATTTTTAATAATTTACACAGTTCTTCAAAAACGTTATTTTTATATTCCGTTCCCATATCAGTTAGTATGGTTTTCATACATCCATAAATGAGAATGAAATGTTCGAAAATAGCTTTGGCTACTGTTTTTGCATGTTTGCTTTCAATTGGAATTGCTACTAGATATTTGGTTAAGTCACATATTATAGTGACTGCATACTCATTTCCATTCAATGATTTTGGAAATGGTCCAATTGTGTCAATTTGAACTATATCAAACGCTTTTGTTGGCGTTTCTGTTATTGTCATTGGTTCTTTCAAATTTTTATTAATTTTGTTTTTATTGCATTGAATGCATTTTTTAATATGATTTTTTATTTCATTTTTCATATTTTTCCAATAATATTTCTGTTTAATTTTATTGGTTGTGCGATTGATTCCTGGGTGGCCACCATTAACAGGATCATCGTGATATTTTTGTAATATCTTTTTAATTACTTCTTTATCTGTCACGTGCATAACCTCCGGAGTTAATGCAATAGTTAAATTTTTGAGAACTTTGGTACCTATATCTTTAAATGTGTCTACTCGAGTATAATTATTCTTAAACAATTTGTCTCCTAAGGACAATTGTATTTTATTTATTTTCAAATTGCCGGCTTCTTTCATAAGCCTGGCAAAGAATTGATCTAAATCAATCTTCGCCTCAACAATTTCATTATTATCGACTTTTAAATTGCCGGTTTCTTTTGAAAACCTGGCAAAGGATTGACCTGAATCAATCTTCGCCTCAACAATTAAATTATCAATATTTATTTCGCTACAAATTTTCTTTCCCTTTTTGAACTGCAGTTTCGGGGGATCGAAAACGAGCTGAGCTAGCTTTTTTACTTCACATTTATTTAGCGCTTCATATATTTTTATGTTCTCTTCGTGACAGTTTTCTTTTGTATTTTTATTATTGGAATTTTTATTATTGGTATTTTTATTGGATTCTGATCGTGTTGTGACTCTCATTATATGGCATGCTTTAACTGACATGTCTTTTAAATCATTTATATTAATGCGTGATAGTGCATCCGCAACATAATTTTCTTTTCCAGCTATGTACTCCACTTCAAAGTCATATTCTTCCAGATCTAGTCTTATTCTAGTTAGTTTTGATGATGGGTTTTTCATCGAAAAAAGGTAAGTTAAGGGTCGATGGTCTGTTTTGATTGTGAATTTTCTACCGTAGACGTACGGTCTGAAATTAGTGATAGCCCAATGTATGGCTGCTAATTCCTTTTCAATTGTTGCTTTATTTATTTCGCCTTTTGTGAAAGATCTAGAGGCATAAGCAACTGGTAATTGTTTTCCTTCATATTCCTGACTTAGCACTGCTCCGCAGGCGTATCCACTTGCATCTGTTGTTATATAAAATTCTTTATTGAAATCTGGGTATTGTAATATGTTTGGGCTAATTAATGCATTTTTCAAATAATTGAATGATTTTTCACATTCTTCTGTCCAATTAAAAACTATGTTCTTTTTGCAAAGTCTTGTTAATATTCTTGAGTATTCTGCGAAATTTGGTATAAATCTTCTATAGTAATTGCAGAATGCGACAAATCTTTTAGCTTCGTCGGCATTCTTGGGAGTTGGGTAATTTTGAATTTAAAATTGAATTATTTTGTATTTACTGGGATCAGGTAAAATTCCTTCACTTGTGCATTTGTGTCCAAGATAAGTAACTTCTTGGTTGAAAAATATACATTTATCTGGGTGTAATTTTAAATTATATTTTCTGCAAGTTGCGAATACGTCTTTTAAATTTTTAATCATATGATTTTCGGAACATCCTAATACTACTAAGTCATCCATGTATAGGAATGCTTGTGATGGCTTTAGACCTGCGAATGCCAAAGTCATCATTCTCTGAAATGAGTTTGGTGCTACTTTGAGACCATAAGGTAATCTTTTGAACCTGTATGTACCATTGTCTGCGGTAAATGATGTTATATCTCTTGATTCTGGGCTTAGTTCTATTTGGTGAAAGCCTGACATTAAATCCAAGCAAGAAAAATATTTTGCTCTTCCCAATTGATCCAGAATATCATCAATTCTTGGTAATGGGAATTTATCTGCGGTTAGTTTTTTATTTACTTGTCTATAGTCAATAACTAGTCTCCATCTCTTGTCGTTATTACCTGGTAGTGATTTTTTCGGTACTAGTAAAATTGGACTATTATATTCGGAAATAGATGGTTCTATTAGGTCATCTTGAATTAGTTTATTTACTTGTTTGTTAATTTCCTGTTTATGTGCTTCTGGTACTCTGTAATTTTTAATATAGACTGGGGTATCATCTTTCATATAAAGTTTTTGTTTATAAAAATTGTTAGTGGTTATAGGTTCTGATTCTAATGCAAATATATCTATGTATTCTGAACATAAAGTATTAAGTTGAGATTTAGCAAATGATGGAAAATTTTTATTTAATCTTTCTAGTTTTTCTTTATTGTTTTCTTCATTTTTCTGTTTATTATTTACAATAATGTAGTCGTCTAAATTTTCTGTATTAATATTGTAATTTTGAATAGTTGCATTTTTATCTGTTGTATTAATAATTCTAGCAAATGCTTGATTTGGATTTACTATTGAATTGGCAATGAAAATACCTTCGGCTAATTGTTGATGTGGTATAAATAATTCGTTATTATTATTAATTTTAATTTGTCTAATTACTTCTGATCTTGCTGGTACTGATATACTATTAATTGTTGGCTCATTTGTCATTCGAATTGCTATATCCTCTGGGAAATCATGTGGACGTAATATCAAAGTATCTTTATTATTTTGATAGTCCAAAATGCAATTATATTTTTTAATGAAATCTAGTCCCAAAATTCCGTCACATGGGATTGGGAAATCATCTTCTACTATGTGAAAGTTATGTCGAATCAAGAGATCGTCACCCTTCAAATCTGCTTTAACTGTTCCAAGGGTGCTTGTTATACCCTGACCAATGCCTTTTAAATCTGTTTTTTGTGAATTATCAATTGAAACATCATTCTGAATTTGACCCTTCTTAATAATTGATATATCTGCTCCTGTGTCTACTAGGAGAGTAGAAAATGAGTTATTTAATGTTGACTTGGAAGATATGTAGCTGTTCAAATGTAAATTGAATACAAAAATTTTTCTCTCTACTGTTGAAGTGGAGTCTGCTGGTTTTCCTGTTGATCGTAGCTACGTATGTTTCGTGTGCTGTTTGTATTGTTATTGTTATTGTTGTTGTTATTGCGAGCATTTGAGCGTGTTTGGTTTCTATAGTCTCGCCTTTGCATGTTATTGTTATTGTTATAATTGTAGCGCGTGGGAAACGCGCGTCTTTGGTTACTTCTGTTATTATTACTTTGATAACTTCGACGGAAGCTACCGCGGTAATAGTTTTGTTGGCGGATGTGAAGTAATGAGTTTGGGTTTCCAGTTACTTCAGTGCAGCTATTTGTGAATTTTGAGACAGCTTCGTTCATCGAGGTGAACGTTCCAGCTTGCATAATTGTTTTCACTTTTTCGTTGGAGCAGTTTTTACACATAGCTTTCACAGCTGATTGTGTAGCATACTTGGTTGCTAACTCTGGAGTTAGTCCGTCGGATATGTATGCTCCTTCCAACGATTTTGTTAGATTTTCAATTTCTGAAGTGTACTGATTTGCAGTTTTGCTGCGCTGTTGTATGTTCATTAGTTTTGCTGTCAAAACTTCTACTGATTCGCCTTTGATTCTTGATTTTAAACTTTGTTTTATTGCCTGAATGGAGGATTCAGTGCTTATAAAATTTCTGGCTGTACCTTTTAACTTTGTCTTTATGATAGATACTGCGACAGCCTCATGTGTCTCTTTGATTTGCTCGAGAATATCAAGGGCATCCAGAAAACTGGGTAGGTTTTCGGGTTTGCCATCGAACTCTGGTAAGATCGATGACGCCGTTTTGATAAATGCTATTGTTGTTTGTGCCATGTTCGCTTCTATTGGCGAGTTTTGTTCAGTTTGTGTAGATGTTTCTTCTCGCTCAACAATTTCGATTTGAGCGGATTGAGGGGTGCCTTGAGGAATTTTCTCTTCTACTTCCTGTTCTCCGTCGTATTCGGACAACCAAGTGTCTAAATCGATCTCAAAATGTTTTTCGTGGGAGGTTGGCACATCAACATCAATGTAATATCTTGATAACGATGATACTAATTTATCTCTAACGCTTGAAAATATTTGCTCTGCTACTAACTGATGAGCTTTTGTTAGACTATTTTTTACCCTGCGTATGATTTTTCCTAAATTATTTAATGATAACAGTATAATATTTAGATGCTTCTTTACTGTCTCAGTTTTTATTTTTATGTTTTTGCATATGCATTTATACGATTTTTCCGCGTTTGTTTTATTTTCGGTGAGCTCCTTTAAAATTGCGTCCCACGTTTCCATTGGGCTATACAAAATTAAACTTTATCTAGATCGTTAGCGCGAGAAATGTATCTCTTTTTCAGAATTTTATTGTGGGTTGAGTATATTTTCAAAAATAAATTGATGCAACTAATGATTGCAATAACGAGTAAAATGAATTTAATTGAATCCAAGGATTAAGTATGATCAACCACTTCAATGGAATTAACCACATTGGCATTTGGTTTGTCTATCTTGGATGTTTTGCCACCCATATTGGTTTATTTGTATAAAAAAAAATCTTAATGGAATCTTGGAATGCCGAAAACTTCACCCATTCGTTGTATTTCTTCTACTTGTGTTGTTGGGTTAATAACGTCCTCTATTGTTGGTTCCCTAGTCATTCCTATGCGACGCCAAAATCTTCTCAACCATTCCAATTCCCTGTCGTAATCTATTAACTCTCTTATTTCTACTCCGCTAGATAAATCAACAATTGGGTTTCTAGGCCTAGACATGCTTGAAATGAACAAAAGATATTTCCACTTTTTATTTTAATTACATTTATATTTTTTTTTTCTTTATTTAAACATTTTTCTTATATTTTTTAACTTATTTTTTAATTCCTTCTTTTTCTCAATGGTGGTTGCGAGGTTAATTTCCTCGTGGATGGTGGCAAGGGCTTTTCGTATTTTAAAAGCTTTGCCACCCCTTTTTCGTTTGAAGGATATGGGCTTCGGAATTGTGGGTTCCTCCACCCTTCTATTAGTTTGTTGTCTTTGCCGATACTTCTCGATTGTTATCGGCAAAGGACCCTGCCTGATATTTTCTGGCGGTGGCTGTTCTCTTTCGATGAAGAACCTGTTCCACCGCTCGAAAATCTCGTCAACCTCTTGTTGACTGACCATGAAAAAGGAATACCCTGATGGGGTTAGTATTGAAAAATAAAAAATGAGGCAAGAATTTTTCAATTTTTGCCACTGAGTAGGCAGCCGTTAGGTTGCCAGAAGCAATGTTAAAGATATATACGTGTGTATATTAAATAAAATACATTAATTCTATGGCTGCTGCTGCTGGTCGGAAAATTAAGATTATGTTGTCTTTTCGCTCGGCCCTTTTGTTGCTACGTGTTTTACAGTTGCTGCTGCTGTAACTGCCCTAGTTTGCGTGCATTGCTGGGCTGCTTTTATTATTCCACTCCAATTATGTTCCTATCCGTCCAATGATCAATCAAATTTTCCCATAAATTGAGTATCCTTCTTCGTGCATTGCTTGACCGATTTTATTATTCCACTTCAATTATGTTCCTATCCGTCCAATGATCAATCAAATTTTTCATAAATTGAGTATCCTTCTTCGTGCATTGATTGAGTATCCTTCTTCGTGCAATGATTGAGTATCCTTCTTCGTGCAATGATTGAGTATCCTTCTTCGTGCAATGATTGAGTATCCTTCTTAGTGCAATGATTGAGTATCCTTCTTAGTCCAATGATTATAAAAAAAACCCGCGTCGCGATGACTTCCTTGCCACGTAGATAAATGAAGGCAAAAATAAATTGCCACGACTTATCTGGCAAGGATCGCCATGTTGTAGGTAAAACAACTTACGCTTTGGTTGCGAAAAAACGAATTGAATTTATTATTCAAAATATTCTCCTTTTATACAATATTTGTTCTTATGTACTACTTATTTACTATGATACATATTTACACTAAGTACTTAAAAATAATGGGACTCTTTCCCACGGTATATTGTACATATGTACATGTACCTACATACATGTACATATGTATGCTCCTATGAGCGCTTAGGCTTAGAATAACATTGGAAGCGTGAGAATGGCAGCGTCAGCAATTTTGTGTACATTACAATTTGTGTGGGGCTGACAAAGTAGTCAGCGCCAGCGTGTGACAATACAATGTATGGAAATTTATTACGTATGTATGTTTGCGCTTGTGTAATTACATTTGACGCTCCACAGAGTTGTTTTACCATTTCACCGGTTATTCTGTCATGTCCGGGTGCCTTATTATTCTGGATGTCGTTACAGATAAAATTATTCAGTTCATTTATGTTGAATTGGAGAGAGACTGTTGGTAAGCGAATGGCACGTTCTGGGAGGAAATTGCTCCCTGGATTAGGAGTAAATACCCTCGAAAGGTGGGTTGCAAATGCGGTTCCTTTTTCCTGGTCACTTCGAGCAAAGTCACCGTTTTCGATTCGTACTGGAGGGTCCTGCAAAACTGGCCTTTAGAAAGTTTCAGTGACCGCCACAATGAGTAGTCTGTAGAAGATGTGGCTGTCAAGGATTTAAGTTAATCCTGTTTTGAAAATATGCTTCTTTTTTATCCTGCAATAGCATCTGGAGCTCTTTCGTGCATTTTTTTCAGTTCGTATTTCAAAGTTGGAGAGCGTAACCTCTGCCAGTCTTTCCTCTAATTTGCCTTTTCTTGTGAATGAGATCTGTGATATCGTTTCCTTTGAAATAATTAGGGACACTCCTCTGGGTAGTGTTAGGCAGTGGGTGCGTTGATACTTTTGCTGCTAATTGAAGGACATTTGTGAAGTCAGTAATCGCAGAGCCTACTTTGGCTGCTGATTAAGGCTTGTATTTAAGTTGGTATGAGAACTGATAAATTTTTTGTACTTAAGCCAGTTTGTAAATTTATTGGTTAAGCTCGAATTCAATTCGTTGAATGATGGGATTACATCAATAGTTGTAACACAAGGAGAGTGATCAGATGATATATCGAAAGCCGATTTTATCTTAATTAATGCTCTTTCGATTCCACGAGTTACACCAAAATCTATTAAGTCGGGAGTTTTGCTTCTACCAGTTGGCCAATATGTTGGCTGACCAGTGGAAATAATGTCTAGGTCATTGCTTAAGATTGCTTTGTATAGGTTTCTTCCCTTAGGTGTTATCAGTCTGGAACCCCAAAATGTATGTTTAGCGTTATAATCACCTGCTGCAAGAAACGTTCGGCCCAACTTGGAAAAGAATTCAGTAAATTCGGATTCTGTTATATTAAAACGGGGAGGACAGTATATTGCAGTAACAGTGAGCCCGCCAGAGCTATCTTCCACGTGCACTGATGTTGAGTGTATATAATTCCTGCAATAATCTCCCAGTAGATGATGCTTAATCCGTTTCCTAATAAGTATTCCGGTTCCACCTCTAGCTTTACCTTCGGGGTGCTTGGTGTCGTAGAACGCAAAGCCGTCAATACTAAAATTATTAAAGGCCGTCAAATGAGTTTCAGAGACTGTCTATATGCTGTCTTTCTAGAAATATTTGGAGTTCATTCCGGTGTTGGCTTAGGACGTTAGCATTCCAAAAACCTATATTGAGTGAATTCATGGTCTTGTTAAGATTGTTTGTAATAGGAGGTTTTGGTTCCTAATTAATTCTTGCATCATATTCTGCACACAATTGTTTAAGGTTTTCTCCAAGTTTGTAGGTGGAGTGGGAGTCTCCTGGGTTTCAGGCTCATCTATACCTTTGAGGGATATGGCATGTACCTCTCCCTTCTGTAAGAGTTGGAACTCGGGCTCTAATTCTACACAAAACATCGGCTGTGGTATGTTCGATTTATTTTTTATATCGTTTACATATCGTACTTAAAATCCTTCTTCTTTTAAAGCATTCTCAATTTCAATCGGATTCACGGAACTTTCTATTCCATTCAACACAACTGACAAGCCACGGCTACTCTTTATGTGGAATGTATAAAATGACCTTTGGTTTTTTTTTTTTCAAAATCGTTAGTTACTTTTCGGAAGTGTTCCTCGCCGTAAGTTTGGATTTTCACTTGCTGGATATTTCCCTTTTTAAGAGGTACAATATGGAAGTTCTTTTCCCCTATTAATGCTACCAATTTATTTACAAGTATACCAGAACTTGGTTCTCTCAGATAAATTGGTGGAGGTTTGGATTTTTTTTCGGTACTTCAGGAGTTTTCTCTTTATTTTGGGCAAGGAGACTAAATTTGTTGTTGGCCAGTGCTACATCTTTAGATGATTCTTTCACCATGGAATTTTTTAAAACCTTATTAGGCTTTATCACTTTTCTCTGGGGACCACTTTCTTTTTACTAATATATAGCGGTCCATTCCGGTCTGAACCTTTTCGCCCACTTTATGCATTTCACTGCTCCTTTTGTTAGTAGCAGCTGTGGATAGAATTATATTCCCTGAGGGTTGAATTGGGGGAAATTGTGCAACATTGCCTGGGATGGCTGGAGAACAAGATCGTGCTCGTGCTTGATCGCTTGTGTTATCTTTAGAGACCTTTAGGTTGTTTTCATTTTAACTATACCTCAATGTGAAGTACGCATTATTCTTCAACGTACTATTGGTAGAATGAGTGCCTGGAGCACTCATTTAAGAATTTTTCGTTTATTTTTTGTTTTTTTTGTTTTAGTTTATTTTATTTTATTCTGTTTTTATTTTATTTAATGTTATTTTATATTTTACTTTATTTTGTTTTGTTATATTTTATTTTATTTTGTTTTATTTTATTCTATTTTGTTTTATTTTATTTTATTTTGTTTTTATTTTATTTTTTTTCTTTTATTTTATTTTATTTGATTTTATATTATTTTACTTTATTTTTTTATTACTCGTTTTTTTATATTTTACAATAGTGCAGATCCCTGAAAGTTGCGGATCTTTGGTTACGGCAGCGCTATCCATCAGTCAGTTGCAGCTACTGAAGAGTGGTTGGCAAAGCTGTTCGGAATATTGCCAACTGCCACCTGAACAGGTGATACTGCGAAAATCTGACAAATGAAAAAATGTTTTTGCTTAGTGCGCGCACTTGTATGTACAAACACATGTACATTAGATGAGTTTTTTTTTTGTATGGGATTCTTTAAACCTTCTCAGATCCTCCCTCCGGCACCGGAATATGAAAATAGGATGTTTTAGAGTAAGTAAACTGAAAAAAAAATTTCACTTTTCCAAAAACTGAATGGAGCTACACCGAAAACCGCGAAAGTTCCCAGAATTTCAAGGTATGTTTAGATTTATGTCTGAAAAAAGTTAGGATTTTGCATAAGAAAAAAAAATGATACCCGCCCATACGAAGAATTTACCGCTAAATCGAATGACATATTCAGTTTTTTGGTACACTACCCAGGGAAGGTAATACCGCGGTCTAAAGTGGTCATTTTCTTTTTTTCTCATGAATCTTCAATTTCTTGCCCTATACTCTTCCCGAAATCAGAAATTATTTTTTAACTAAATCACACGGTAGGCTGCGTTATTTAATGCGCTTTCCATAAATGTATAGCTATTAAAAATCGAATTATATTTGGTTGAGTTCATCAAGTTTAAGTGAAGTAAAATCGGGTATAAAAGGGTAACATACCTTAAAATTTCTAAATTTTTTTTAAATTTTGCTCTTGAAGACGGGTTTTTGGTTTATTAGTGATTATTTTATTTGGTTGGATAACTCCACAAATGTAAAAAAAGTTCGGAAGATCGAGACCGTGGATAGCGGAAAAAACCGTGGACCCGGATGGCCCCAAAATATTATTGGGCAATATTGGTATCAAATTAAAGGTCTTAACTAGGGCTTTAATATGAAACTCATTATACGTCAATGTCTTAGCCATTTTTCGATATACTGGCCGATAAGTGGTCCAGGATGACTACAGAATATTTTAAAGGATATCGGCCACATTTGAGTAAAATTTTTGACTTATATGTATCGAAACGGTGGACACAGCAAAATGGATTGGCTTTACATTTAAGTCCTAGGTAAAATATTTATTTTGATACCCATATTGCCCACAAATGTTTTGGCGCTATCCGGCTCCACTTTTTGTCCGTTATCCGCGGTCTCGACCTTTGTATTTTTTTTTTTTTACATTTGTAGAGTTATCCACCCACATAAAAAAATTACGAATAACCCAAAAAACCGCCTTCAAGAGCAAAATTGTTAAAAAATTTAAGAAATTTTAAGGTATGTTACCCTTTTATACCCGACTTTACTTCATTTAAACTTGATGAACTCATCCAAACTTTATTCGATTTTTGATAGCTATACATTTCTGGAAAGCGCATTAAATAACGCAGCCTACCGTGTGATTTAGTTAAAAAATAATTTCGGATTTCGGGAAGAGTATAGGGCAAGAAGTTGAAGATTCATGAGAAAAAAAAGAAAATGACCACTTTAGACCGCGGTATTACCTTCCCTGGGTAGTGTACCAAAAAACAGAATACGCCATTCGATTTAGCGGTTAATTCTACGTACGGATGGATATAAATTTTATTTCTCGGCAAAATCCTAACTTTTTTCAGACATAAATCTAAACATACCTTGAAATTCTGGGAACTTTCGCGGTTTTCGGTGTAGCTCCATCCAGTTTTTGGAAAAGTGAAATTTTTTTTTCAGTTTACTTACTCTAAAACATCCTATTTTCATATTCCGGTGCCGGAGGGAATATCTAAAAAAAAACTCATCTAATGTACATATGTATGTACACACCCAGAAAAGAAATAGTGTGAAATCAATCAAAAATCAACAAATTTTGTGGTTAATTTTTTTCAACACGATGCTTAATGTATGCCATCATGTAATCGTGTAAATTTAACACTACTGTCAAGTGTTAGTTTAACAGGATGACAACTGTAGAATTAACACTAAAAAGTATTGAGTCTTCCTGTTGATTTTAAAATTTTAACTAGTTAATCTTACAATTTAAGCTGGTTAAATTAACACGAAATGGTCCTGTTGAATTAACAATAACATCTTTTTGATTTTACCTTAAAATTATTGTTAAATTAACTAGAAAGTCTTGTTGATTTTACAATTTATTTTTTTTTTAATAAGAAAATATATAAAACATAAAACGTATAATCATCAGATCAATAAAGCATATTCGAGTACATCATTCGAACAACCGACCAAAATGAAAGCGTCCCTCTCATACGAATAGTTGATACATGGGCGATAGCACTTACTATCACTGGCACCGAGTATTGTTTGGCCGCTAATGAAACGGTATATGCACAGCATGCTGCGTGAAAGACTCCATTCGCTAAACATATCTTCGTGGTAAAAATTGCAAACTATGAAGAGGAAAAAAAAAATATTGAACATTAAAAACTTTTCGAAACAAAAATGCAACCCACTTTTAACTTACATGCGAACTAAAAATATAAATGGAAAAACCATTATCACGCACTGCCAATGATGCTTAACTCCCATCATTGCCACGGCACAAAATTTTCTTTTTGTTAAAAAAAAATTTATATTAGTTTGTGTTTTGCACGAACAGCAGAACTTCAAACGTTGAAAAAATTGTGTATGTTTCAAAATAGTTTTGACGTTCTTTTTAACACTTTTTTAGATTATAATGACACTATCATCGTGTTGAATAAACCAAATTTCCAAATGACGTTTATGTTTGAACATTGTTTCGTGTTATATCAAACAACTTTTATTGTTAATTGTGGTTCTTGTTGTTTTAACATTTATTTTCATGTTGTATTAACACTAAAATTGGGACGTCATTTTTCTAACATTTTTTTTTAGTTTATATTGACACTATCATCATGTTAAATAAACCAAATTCCAAATGACATTTAGGAATAAAATTTTATATTTGAATCATCTTGTATATTTTAAAATTTCTTCATGTTGTATCAACAATAAAATTTGGTTGAATTTACCAAATTTTCAGATGACAGTTACAAAGCCAAAATCATGTTTCAAACATCGTGTAATTTGAAAAAATTGTTACTGTTCTATGTGTAAAGATCGATCGTGTTCATTTTACAATCGTTCGTGTTCAGTGTACAAATGCGATGTTATAAGTATTATTTTATACTTATCTTTTTATTATTTAATTATTTGAAAAATTCCCTAGACGGGGAGGCACAGCCACTATGCGTTTTAGTATATCACCACTTTTTGAACGTCTTCTAACTATATAAAAAACAATAGATCGGAGCACTATAAAAATAAACACTTCTGTAGACTAACAGAGTTGCCACTAAAAAACGAACAACTGACAAAAAATTTTACAGAAATCGGGCCAGCCATTCTCGTTTGATGAAGTACTATACATTTTTTACACCATTTTTTTTATATATAGCTATATAAAATGTATGGGAAAATATTTTTTTTTTTTAATTTTTCGGGAATTGTATTGGATATTCTCCTATTCTGGCCAGAGAACAATCTGTATTTGTGTCAATCATCCAAATCGGTTCAGGCGTTCTTGAGTTATACGCGTTTGTACTAACGCCAATTTCTTTTATATATATAGATTAAATAAAATTGCTTTTCATCCAAATGTTATTTGAAGCAGTGGCAACGAATAACGTAATTTTATTCTAGGTTAAGATTTTATAAAAATTGTTACCTTCCCCAAGAATGAATCAATAAAAACTATATCAGAAAAAAATATACCTAATAAATATAAGGCTGTGGTTTTATTGAGTTTATTATATTTCTTTCTTTAGGATACTCTACAACCATTGTGCTCTATTTCATGTGTTCTTCTTACGGTTCTGGAACCAACGGAAGCAGAATTCACACTGTTTCAAGAGGGACAGCGGAGTTCCGAAAAATCTCAGAGATCACAATTAGATTTATGTGTGGTGATATTTCGAACCCGTTCTGCAGCATCACCAGAAATCGGAAGATTAGTTGAGCACAGCAAACGGCAGGTAATTTTTTAATGTCCCTATTTTAATACTACTACTTTTATATTAGTTTCAATTATTTTTATATTTAGGTTCGCGGATTTGTTGGCTGTCACAAAATGTTAGAGCGTGATATTTACTTATTGGTTTGCCTTGCATTTAACCATTGGCATACTGGAATTGAAGAGCCCCATCAATATCCACAATGTGTTTTGGCCATACATAGTTCTAAACGCCTTCTTGTGGAACAAATAAGCCCTTCTCCGCATTTGCTTGCTGACGCGATAATAAGTCTGACATTGACAAAAGGCCAACGCCACGAAGGAAGAGAAGGAATGACAGCTTACTATTTAACAAAGGTACTGCCTATATTTACATTAGACTGTTGCGATGCTGCAGGGCCGTAGCTAGACTTAAATTTAAGGTAGGGCAGCGTTGGTTTAAGGTAGTGCGGAAGTCAGTCTTGGCACTACCACCATTGAGCGCTGGGTCAATTTTGGCAATTGACATGCATGTGAATAGAAATATAATTAATGGAAGATAGCGACCAACCGCCATACGCAAATAAGCGAGAGACAAAATTGAAGCCCAAAATATTATAAAAAATGTAATGCAAAAAATTTAATTTTTAAAATTTTTAATTTTAATTTAATTTCCTTCGATTATTCCATACCGAAGAGAGCTATGATCTTTAAATTTGGTATGTGGGTCGCCTGTAGGTATGCACGCAAGTCAAGGTGAGAAAAAAACTCTCGAAAATGATTAAACGATAACCATAGAAAATTTAGACACCTCATTTTTCCAACGAGTAAAATGTCTTAGATTAGCACACAGCCTTAGAAATCATTTCCGCGATTTTGTTGTTGTTCGCTCACAGTGAGATTAGTTTTTGTCAGAAAACTGCCGGAATGAACCATTCCTTTAAAAAAACTACAAAAATTTGATGGTCTTATTTAATTATATCTGTGATAATATATAATACAATGGCGCTATTATAACTCTGACGAGTTTTATGGCCGAGCTTCTCTCCCAATTCGAGGTGTGCTCCTTTTTGTTTTTCCTACTAATTGGGTGGACCTACAGTTTTATGCCGGCTCCGAACGGCGAATGCATTTTTTGTGAGAAGCTTTTTCATGGCAGAAATACTCTCAGAGGGTATGCCGCCCACTGCCGAGAGGTGACCGCTGCTCTTAGAAAACCCAATAATTGGATTTTTACTAATTAGAAAAATTGTTTTGGTGTTTTGCTCGGACCGTGGTTTGAACCCGAGACCTCTGGCATAGCAGGCGAGCACTCTACCCACTGCACCACAGCGGCCACATCTATCTGTGATTATATCTGTGATGCAGGGTGGATTCTCCATATCATACATTACAACCGCAATAATTTTTTATCTCAAACAAACAAAAATTTAATTATAATAACACTGTAGGGAGGTCAAAATATCACAGCGAAACGCCGAGACACCCCCACTTAATTTTTGGGTGTAGAATACGATGGCGTTTTCAGAAAGTCAAAGTTAGCTCTCGTTTTCGAGAAATTTAGGAAAGAAATTTCAGAGCTCCGAACTTTACTTAGGTTTTGAACCCTTTTCTCGCGTAAGGATTTTGACGGTTGTTCTTACTTAATTGGGGCATTCTAAATTCAATGCCATCATTAGTTTTTCCAAGCTGGCTCCGGTTTATGAGATAACGGTATTTAAAAAGTAACATCAATTTGGACTTTTTGTTAATAACTCAGTCAGTTTATGAGCTAATTGCCCAAACTTTGCACATGACAAAACTATTGTTTGAAAACAATTGAAGCATACTTTTAGGTATTATTTCGAGAAAAATTTTATGAAAAATTAACAAAAAAATTATTCAAATGCGTATAAAATCCTCAAATATGCATATATTTTCTTCATTTAAAAATTGTGTAATAGTTCTTTTAATTCTCTGTAAGACGATATAAAGATCATCTAATTCATTTAATACGATATGATTAATTTCATATCAAAGGCTGAAAAAAACGAACATTTTGAACCCGACCCCCTCAAAAATTTTTCAAATTTGAAATTTTTTTTCAGTGTAATATAGAATTTTTACAGTGTATGTTTTCAAAAGATGATTTTAATACCTTTCTAACGGTATAAAAGTTTTTGAAATCGGTTGATTAATTTACGCGTGATATCCCAATATAAGAAAGCCAAGAGATGCATTTACTTAAATAAATTTAAAAAAAAAAGAAAGAAAAAGGCCATTTTAGTGTTCAGATATGTTATATATATTAAATAGACCTTTCTAAAAAAAGTTCTTATTTTTTAAAATCGCTTGATCTTTGAAGTGTTTTTTCAGTTTCAAATTTTATTTTGAAAAACATTTTTTTTCAGTGTACTAAAACAAAAAAAAATCTTACAGTGTATTTTTTTGAAAGCTAATTTCAATACCTTTCTAATGGTATGAAGATCTTTGAAATCGGTGAAGCCATTCCTAGTAGTCACACTTTAAAAGTACCTATTATCGTAATTTTTCGAGTATTTTCGAATATTTTCGAATATTTCGATACCTTGCCACGCCCACAATTTTTCGAAAATGCAATTTCTAAAAATGAGGTTGTGTTTGTGTAGGTAAGATGTACCTCAATGCAAAATTTCATCAAATTCTGAGGGTGTCGGGTTCAACGCATATTGGGTTTGATATGAAATTCATCATATATGAGTTATTGGGCTTGAAAAAAATGCCTATGGTGAAATTGCAACTTTGGTTGCACAAAAGTGCAATAACTGATGCAGATACGTGGAAATCGTATATGAGAAAATTTTTCACCTATTCATTTTGAATAAAAGTCTTTATGTTGCTTTTTCACGCAGAATGACTATTTTCGGAGTTATAAAAAAATAAAAGTGCAAAACCATATATCTGAACAATCAGTTGTATGGGAGCTATATGTAGGCTGACCATCCGTTCTGTTTTTTGAGGGACCGTTATGTTTTTCAGACGTCTGTCCCCTCGTATTTTTGTTTTTTCGGAAAACCTCAAAATGTTCTGTTTTTTTCCTAGTGTCCCTCATTTGTCCCTCATTTATTTATTTTGGGGCATATTCATAGTCTTGATAAAATCTTATTTTAAGTTAGTTAAAATCAATATTTTATTTTGACTATGAATATTCCCCTTTTTGTTTAAAATCTGTTTTATATTAAAAAGGTTGAGGTGGCAGCCCTTTTTCTCATCAGAATTTAAGTAGTTATCGGTAATAACTACCATCCTCATTGACTATATGTTTGTTGGAATGTAATTTTTGTGGTTGCTGTGTGGCAAATTATTTTGAAAGAAATTGGTAAATCGTATTAAAATTGATTTGTGGACATTAAACTAAGTTACCAAATTCTTTTTTATCGTAGCATTATGCTTGCTTTATTGTAGATACCTATAATTAAACTTACAAATTTGTTTATTTTTGTTAAAACAAAAATTCTGAAGAGAATGTGAATTGCATATGTTTGTAAGCCTATTATTTGATGAATAAATATTTTTTACGATTTCAAGTTTCATAAATATACATATGTTCGTACTTATATCATTTGAAATTTTGTCCCTCATTTTCGATTCATATTTATGGTCAGCCTAGCTATATGTTATAGAGACCCGATCTTGACAATTTTCAGGGAATAGATTAAGGGCAATACAAGTACAAATTCTACAAAGTTGCATGTCCTTAGCTGTTTAAATAGCGAAGCTATGCCCCAAAATGTCCACATCTGAACAATCCGTTGTATGACAGCTATATGTTATAGTGACCCGATTTCAATTATTTTCAGAAAAAGTTAAGGTAATGCTAAAATATGGTCATGTGCAAAGTTTGGGCAATTTAACTCATAAACTTACTGAGTTATTAACAAAAAAGTCCAAATTGATGGTAATTTTTAAATACCGTTATCTCATAAACCGGAGCCAGTTTCGAAAAACTAATAATGGCATTGAATTTAGAATGCCCCAATTAAGTAAGAACAACCGTCAAAATCCTTACGCGGGAAAAGGGTTCAAAACCTAAGTACCTAAAGTTTATAGACGGAAAAAAATTACCTTCACAGCTCTGAAAGTTCTTTCCTAAATTTCTCGAAAACAAGAGCTAACTTTGACTTTCTGAAAACGCCATCGTATTCTACAGCCAAAAATTAAGTTTACGTGTTTCGGCGTTTCTCTGTGATATTTCAAAAGTTAAAAATTTACCTACAGTGTAATTGATCTCACTTGTTGGCCTTTTTAAGGTAGGGCATTCTAATTTTAAGGTAGGGCATTGCCCCACAATGCCCCCCCCCCTAGCTACGGGCCTGCGATGCTGACGTTGGATGTGGGGTCTGGGGTATTTTTATTGGCGTCGTTGCCCATTCCGTTCAAAGTGACCTGCATAACCTTAGGTTTGGCTTGCAACTGATCCATTGCTCATTCCATACCATCTACCAACCCCTGTGAGATAACTAACCCCCAACGCCATCTGCCCCAAACTGTATCCTACAGAAAAATCATACCTGCTTCAATGCATCCAGAGTTGCCGCCCACACGAACTTCCCACTCCCATCCGGTCAAATCCCGACACTCCCATTGTCTGTCCGATTGACTCCTGTCTTGGCCTGATTTGGTGTTTGGCCAGCCTTCTATACCCTCCCTGCCATAGTCGACTGTGGGTTGTTCTAGTCAACCTCAACTTCAACCCCCATAACGTTCAACCCGCCCACTGCCCAGCAATCCGTTCGTTCCCACTAAATTAATCCAAATCCTAATCACCATCTCCCCTCCAAAACATCATCTTGTTTATTTACACCAAAATAACTTAAATGCCTCTCCGGCTTGGCATTCCTTGTCTCATTTTATCAGGGTTCGGATTTGCCTCATTTTGGCTCCTCACCCACACATGCTTCACTCATGAGGGTGCAGCTGCATGAGTGGCCTCTGAGCGTATAAACAACAGAGGCCACACATTAGCGTGAGCGCTCTGTGTGAGTGGCAGCAGAGTGTGCAGCCAAAATGAGGCACGCTAGTAACGTCGCCTCTCCTCAGCTGCGCCCTCATATGTTACTCTGAGTGAGTGAGGAATATGAGCGACGTCTCATAGCTTGGCGCTGACGCAGCCAACCGTCTGTAGTAAGTATGTAGTATGGAGCTGCATGAATACTACAAATTTGTTTATTCTCTGCAGTGTGCACACTGCACGCATATAAAATATGGGTATCAAACGAAAGGGGATGGCCTCAGGTTTCATTTTAACTTCGATATATATCGATAAATTTATCGATAACTGAGGTATCGGTCAAAATGCGATTGCACAAAAACCTTAATATTACCCTACAATATGGGTATCAAACAAAAGGGGATGGCCCCGAGTTTCATTTTAACTTCGATATATATATCGATAAATTTATCGATAACTGAGTTATCGGTCAAAATGCGATTGCCCAAAAACCTTAATATTACCCTACAATATGGATATCAAACGAAAGGGGATGGCCCCAAGTTTCATTTGAACTTCGATATATTTCGATAAATTTATCGATAACTGAGTTATCGGTCAAAATCTGATTGCACAAAAACCTTAATATTACCCTACAATATGGGTATCAAACGAAAGGGGATGGCCGCAGGTTTCATTTTAACTTCGATATATATCGATAAATTTATCGATAACTGAGTTATCGGTCAAAATTCGATTGCCCAAAAACCTTAATATTACCCTACAATATGGGTATCAAACGAAAGGGGATGGCCCCAGGTTTCATTTTAACTTCGATATATTTCGATAAATTTATCGATAACTGAGTTATCGGTCAAAATCTGATTGCACAAAAACCTTAATATTACCCTACAATATGGGTATCAAACGAAAGGGGATGGCCTCAGGTTTCATTTGAACTTCGATATATTTCGTTTCTCAGTATCAGAAACAAAATTAATTCTGTTCCTTGCAACAAAAACAAAACCAGAAACGAAATTAATTTTGTTTCTCAGTGGAAAAACTATAAAAATTATTATAATACTATTTGCCGTACATTAGGATGGACTTATTATTTTTAGGTATATAATATATATATATATATATATACCTGTGGCATTTTGATGTGTAAACATCTTTGCTGTAGCTACGAGTAATTTCGAAAAACACGTTTATATGGTTAATTAATATATTGAACCTGCTATCTTTTTTCTTGAAAAAATTTGCAGTTTGCGAAAAAAACATAATTTTGTCCCTTACGATAATTTCGCTCTCAATGTTTTATGAGCGTATTTGAATAAATGTCCCTTACGATAATATTTAAAAAATATAAGTGCCTTATTCCATACTTTAGTTGGTTGCCACAGACATACATATATATGTGTATTATTTACATAAAAATAACAACTCCATCCTAATGTTCTGCAAATATAGTTTTTCTACTGAGAAAAAAATTAATTTTGTTTCTGGTTTTGTTTTTGTTGCAAGGAACAAAATTAATTTTGTTTCTGATACTGAGAAACAAAATTAATTTAGTTACGTTACGGATTTTGTTACAAGGAACAAAATTAATTTAGTTTCGTTACAGGTTTTGTTTCTGCTGGAAACGTTTCGGAGGTTTGTTACGACTTTTGTTACAAAGGAGTTTTGTTTCTGTTTCAGTTTCGTTACTTAGCTGTGTAACAGAAACCGAAACCGAAACGCGTTACAAGTCCCTGATACAAAGAATGTAAAAAATTACATTACAGCATTTTTAATTCTTTTGGAATAACCTTATTTCTAATATTTTTTCTGTTTGAATAAAACTTTTTATTTTTGATGTGTAAACATCTTCGCTGTAGCTAAGAGTAATTTCGAAAAACAGGTAAAGTTTACGCGTAAACGCGTAAACCGTAAATTACCTTTGTGTTAGTGCGCTGCTGTGTACGTGGGAATCGGTTGGCATTGTCAGTGGTAGGTACACATATACTTACAAATGCTTGCATGCATAGCCGTGTAAATGCATAGAAAACCAGGAAAAAAAAGGAATAAGGAAAAGGGAATAAATATCCGATTTTGAAACTGTTTACACATCAATGTTCATGAATACCCGTTATTCACGCTTCAATTTTTTTAAGATTTTTCATACATACACGAATATTTCAAAAGCAAGTTTCTGCTTTTAATAAGAGTATTATCAAACAGTAATAATGCACCAGATATTCTGTTGGTTAACATTTTGGTGTGTCAAAATTCGTACAATTTGTCCCGTACAAACCATGAAATGCTCCTTCATTTGACACGGTCGGCAGGAAGCGACGATAGGTTGCATGAAAATGTCGAGAAAAAAGGAAAGTGGGGTTGTATTATGTGATGTTTATAGATGAAACATCCGTTGAAATTAAAATCCGAGCTGCTCCTTTTTCAAGGATATCCAAATTTTTTGTTTTTTTTTGAAAGGATCAAATATTGAGGAAATCGAAAATTCGCCACCGTCCAAATTTTTCCGATTTCAATACATTATTTGGTCGCTAAGGGATACAAAAAAAGGTATTAAAAAGAAAAAAGGACACCTGTAGTAGAAAGATCCAATGTGAACAGGACCTAAAGGATAACCACTGAAATATAAAATAACACAAAAAGTACCCACTTTAATTTGCGTATAATTCCTAAAATGTTAACTCTACGTGAAAATTCCTTATTATATGTTTCATTCAGAATAAATAAAGAAATATTTCTTTAATATACAATTTTGATGTACCTGCAGTGCTTAATGTACTTTTGTGCATCTAAAGTGAAAATTTCAAAAAAAAAGTACGTTTTTTTTATGGTGCTATTTTAAGTTCAAATATTTTTCTAGTTTATGTAAATATTTTAATCTAATGATCCAACTCTCATTCCTACATATCTATACGTTAATACTAAAAAAGAGTTAGAGCTGAGATACGCGCTAGCTGTGCACGGTGGGCGGGAAGCAACAATAGGTTGCATGGGAATATCGTAAAAACGATGACCCAACGAATATGTGCCTAGCTGTGTGCTGGTACTAATTTTCGTTTAAAAAAAATGTTGGAGATTTTATTGACGCTTGCTGTGTGTTTATGAAGTATATTAGAATATCATTTTACGTAAGTTTTTAGCCGGCGATCGTTTTTTCGATATTTTCATGCAACCTATTGTGGCTTACCGCCCACCGTGCACAGCTAGCGCGTATTTCAGCTCTAATTCTTTTTAATATTAACGTATAGATATGTAAGAATGAGAATTGGATCATTAGATTAAAATATTTACATAAACTAGAAAAATATTTGAACTTAAAATAGCACCATAAAAAAAGTCCTTTTTTTTTTTTGAAATTTTCACTTTAGATGGACCAAAATGCATTAACCACTGCAGGTACATCAAAATTGTATATCAGAGAAATATTCCTTTATTTATTCTGAATGAAACATATAATAAGGAATTTTCACGTAGAGTTAACATTTTAGGAGTTATACGCAAATTAAAGTGGGTACTTTTTGTGTTATTTTATATTTCAGTGGTTATCCTTTAGGTCCTGTTCACATTGGATCTTTCCACTACAGGTGGCCTTTTTTCTTTTTAATACCTTTTTTTGTATCCCTTAGCGACCAAATAATGTATTGAAATCGGAAAAATTTGGACGGTGGCGAATTTACGATTTCCTCAATATTTGATCCTTTCAAAAAAAAAAACAAAAAATGTGGATATCCTTGAAAAAGGAGCAGCTCGGATTTTAATTTCAACGGATGTTTCATCTATAAACATCACATAACACAACCCCACTTTCCTTTTTTCTCGACATTTTCATGCAACCTATCGTCGCTTCCTGCCTACCGTGTTGATACCAATATTGCTCAGAAATATTCCGTGGTTAACCAATACCCGGACTATAGAAATTGCCATCGCTAAATGAGATCGCTATCCCCTTTCGTTTGATACCCATATTGTAATATTAAGGTTTTTGTGCAATCAGATTCTGACCGATAACTCAGTTATCGATAAATTTATCGAAATATATCGAAGTTCAAATGAAACCTGAGGCCATCTTCTTTCGTTTGATACCCATATTGTAGTGTAATTTTAAGGTTTTTGTGCAATCAGATTTTGACCGATAACTCAGTTATCGATAAATTTATCGAAATATATCGAAGTTAAAATGAAACCCGGGCCATCCCCTTTCGTTTGATATCCATATTGTAAGGTAATATTAAGGTTTTTGCGCAATCGCATTTTGACCGATAACTCAGTTATTGATAAATTTATCGAAATATATCGAAGTTAAAATGAAACCCGGGGCCATCCCCTTTCGTTTGATACCCATATTGTAAGGTAATATTAAGGTTTTTGTGCAATCGCATTTTGACCGAAAACTCAGTTATCGATAAATTTATCGAAATATATCGAAGTTCAAATGAATCCTGGGGCCATCCCCTTTCGTTTGATACCCATATTGTAGGGTAATATTAAGGTTTTTGGGCAATCGCATTTTGACCGATAACTCAGCTATCGATAAATTTATCGATATATATCGAAGTTCAAATGAGACCTGAGGCCATCCCCTTTCGGTTGATACCCATATTGTAAGGTAATATTAAGGTTTTTGTGCAATCGCATTTTGACCGATACCTCAGTTATCGATAAATTTATCGGAATATATCGAAGTTAAAATGAAACCCGGGGGTATGTAATATTTACTGAGTTTCTGCGCACTCACCCACACGCTCACACGCATTGCACAAAGAGAAGAGAAACCCTACCACGGCTCACCTCACACGCAGCGTGAGCGCCTCATTTCTTCATCACTCATTCGAAATGAGTGAAGAAACAAAAAAACTCTCACTCTGCTTTCTAGATGAGAGAGAAACGAAAACGGCCACTCATCATCATGCCGTGAGGCGGAAATTCCTCACTCACTCACTCATACTCTGAGTTTCTTCCTACCCTGCATTTTATTAAGTATGATAAATATTCTAGTCTACTATTCTTATGGCGTGGCTTTTACTCCAAGTTCAGTGGAATCTCTTCTTCGTATTTCTGCTTGGTATCTAATCCTCACTTAAAATAATTAAGAGACTCAATAAGCATCAGCTTGCATGATTAATTACACTACGCGGCACTACTCGACATTTTATACATAGTTCCTATGTAGAATTTTCTGCTGATCCCAAATATGCTTCAAAAGTAGAACAGTTTTCGAGATATTTTGAAATTTCAGTTTTTGAGCTAATAAAAAAAGTAGGATTACTAATCTGTCAATATCTCCGCCATTACGGGCTCATTTTTTATGTTATTTATAGCCGAATTCTGTAACTCCGTCTTATCTCAAGTCCAAAGACTGTGGTGAAAATGTACTGATACTGTTTGAGATTTTGTAAATGAATTTATGAGCAATATATAGCATTAAAAAATAAAGCGTATCATTACTACTTAACACTTATAAAAATAGTTAGGAATATAAAGTTTTATGAGTGTTTTATCTGTACCGATTCGCAAAAAAATCATGTAACTCATCACTATTTACACTTGATCGAAATGGCGGAAAAGGAAGGTAGCAGAACTAGCAAAATTTTATTATTTTGCTAATTTCATACAAATAAACTTGTTTTATTACAGAAAATAGCAAGCGAACAAGCAAAGAGCAAGCAAATTGTAAGTTTTTATAAATCTTGACGCTTTATTTAGTTCACCTCAATATTTTGTTTATTTTGTGACCTCCTCGCCACCAGGCCAGTAATTAGTGACGTATTTTTTGAGAGTTGAGACGTGATCTCGCTTACAGAATACCAAATTGTCTCAAAATAAATCTCACCTCAAAAAAGTCTCAATTAGTGACTTGACACAGCTTACAGAATACTAGTATTAATTTCATTAATACCCACAAAACAATTTGTTTCGCTTTTTTCGGTAGTCAAACTTTTCTGAGCAAAGTCGAAAGTCTTCCGCTACAGCTTAACGATTTCGTTCTAATTTCGTAAAGAGAAATCGGAATGCATCGGAAATTAAATTTTTTTGATCGAAGTCAACAGTCTTTCGCTCTAGCTTAAAGATTTCGAAACGATTTCGTAAAGTTTAATTCATAATTTTGAACTTCAAAAAAAAAAGGAAAAATATAAAATTTTGAAGAAAACGAATTTGTAAGCTGCAAAATGAATAATTGGAAAAATACAACAATCGCCACAATATTATTGCGTCTGTACCATTCACTACACGGTCGTGTTCTGTTGCATGATCACAATTTGGGAGAGTTGAATCCAGTTTGTTTACGTAGTTACATTGGTGCTGTTAATCAGGTAAATATAATCTCTGATTTGTAACAATGTCATTCTTGAAAGATTATATAATTTACCAGATACTGTGAACCCACCAATATACTTATGTATTCAGATATAAGTTGCTCATCTCTAACTTTTTTAGATACTATGCTTTTTATTATCTCTACGTTTGTTACTGAAATGAATCAACGCACTCTTTGTAAGAGATCAAATTCTTTATCTTCAATAAAGAGATTATCATTTATTTAACTTCAATTCCTTTACACTACTAAATTCTGAGGTTATGGGCCCAGTGCCCAGAATGTGCTAAAAGGAATTGAAGTTTGGAAATTATAAAACAACATGTTGGAGTGGAATTCATTTTGAGGCTTACTGCAAAAGGCAACGGATCACGAAAAACAAGATGGCGGACAACAGTAATATAATAAAGATACCACAATTTGATGGCACGAATCAGTAATTGGAAATATCGTGTAGGTATTTTATAATATATAATACAATGGCGCTATTATAACTCTGACGAGTTTTATGGCCGAGCTTCTCTCCCAATTCGAGGTGTGCTCCTTTTTGTTTTTCCTACTAATTGGGTGGACCTACAGTTTTATGCCGGCTCCGAACGGCGAATGCATTTTTTGTGAGAAGCTTTTTCATGGCAGAAATACTCTCGGAGGGTATGCCGCCCACTGCCGAGAGGTGACCGCTGCTCTTAAAAAACCCAATAATTGGATTTTTACTAATTAGAAAAATTTGTTTGGCTCGGACCGTGGTTTGAACCCGAGACCTCTGGCATAGCAGGCGAGCACTCTACCCACTGCACCCAGTAGGTATTTTATTGGACGAGCGAAATTTACGGCAGTATATTGAAAAAAGATATTTCTAGTATCTTGGCGGCGGCAAATGCAGATAAGCATAATGAAATTCGCTTCGTAGAGAAAAAGTGTGTCTCGATATTGGTACAACGATTAAAGATAGTCAGCTGGAGTACGTCAAAGACAAACGCAGTGCAAAAGAAATGTTCGATTCATTATGTGCAGTTTTCGAAAGAAAAAGTATCGCAGGTTATTTGCTGGTCAAAATGGAATTACTTTTGATGAGATATCGAGATGGTGATGAAGTGGTTGAACACTTTGTGAGATTTGACACGAAGGTACGAGAACTGAAGTCAAAGGGAGCTAACCTAGAGGAGCTGGATGTAATTGCACATTTACTCATTACATTGCCGGAAAGCTATGATAATTTATTAACGGCATTGGAAACTATGAACCAAGATAAACTCACGCTGAAATTTGTGAAAATGCGGCTGATGGATGAACACAACAAACGCAACGGCCGTGAACAGTCGAAAATTTCGTATTCAGAATCAGGTGCAATGCAAGCTAAGAGTAAGAAGAAGTTGTTAAAATGTTATCAATGTGGAAAAGTTGGGCACATAAAGTCGAAGTGTTATTCGAAGAAGAAGGAACAAAAGAGTTCAAATAAAGTATATAATGAAAATCATACAACACTTTGCGCAGTTACGAAAAAGCTCGGGGTCTTGTGTAGTTCTCAACCAACGATATATGCAGCACAAGAGGTTCAAAGTGGCGTTCATGCGGGTCAAATTAAGTTCACGCTTGATTCTGGTGCAACACAGCACATGGTAAATGAGCGCAAATATTTTGATACCCTGAAAAATATCGATAACATTGACATTTCGGTAGCAAAGAAAATGAAACTATTTTGGCGAGACAACAAGGTGAAATATCCGTAAAAACGTTTTATGGCGGTGATAATTCTACAAAAATAATGGAAAAGGTTTTGTATATTTAGATTTACACTGCAATTTGATGTCGATTCGGAGTTTAGCGCAAAAGGGTTAACGTGTTACATTTGAAGGAGACAAAGAATTTGTATCAAAGAACGGCAAAACAGTATTTGTTGCACGTATGAATGGAAATCTGTATGAAGTAATTTTACACATTGATCGTAACATATTCGCTGGTGTAACGGATGGAAAGAGTTTAAGGAAATTTTCACAAAATCTATGGCATTTCAGAATGGGGCATTTAAACTTGTTTGATATGAAGAAAATGATAACTCGAAAAATGGTTGATGGCTTAAGTGGCATAAGCATTGACACGGAATCAAAATTTTGCGAATCATGCGTATTTGGAAAACAAACACCTTTGCCGTTTCCAAAGAATAAACGCGTTCAAACCGAATATTAGAGTTGATCCACAGTGACGTTTGTGGCCCGATACCAGTAACAGCGTACGACGGTTCCAGATATTTCATATCGTTCACTGATGATTTTTCTAGGGCATCAATGATTTATTCGATTCATACAAAAAGTGAAGCGCTTGAAAGGTTCGAAGAATTTAAAGCAATGTCCGAAGCATTTCATGGCGTAAAAATTGCAAAGTTCACAACGGATAATGGTGGTGAATATATGTCGAACGAATTTAAGCAATACCTTAAAAGTAATGGTATCCAAATGAAACCAACTGTACTATACAATCCAGAAATGAACTCAATTACCGAACGGCTAAACCGAACACTTCAAGAAAAGGCCAGAACCATGCTATTGGCAAGTAATGTAGATGAACAGTTTTGGAATGAAGCAATTTTAGCGGCGAATTACCTTAAAAATCGATCAATAACGACGGCTGTTGGTAGGCATTTTATTTCAAAGACGCCAGCTGAATTATGGTTCAAACATAAACTCAACTTATCACACTTACGCATATTTCGTTCAGAATGTTATAATCATATACCATCAAGCAATCGTTCAAAGTTTGGACCGAAGTCAACAAAGTGTATAATGTTGGGTTATGGTGCATCTATGGGCACATATAGGCATTGGGATATGACAAAGAACGAACTAGTTATTGGACGTCATGTGATATCCAATGAGGCTTCCATATTAAATCAAACTAGATTGGTTGAATTACCAGTCTCAGAGGCGGTAAAGAATAACACAAAAATCGAAACCAAAATGGATCGGTGTGAGACTGAATTACTATCCACAAATGAGTATTTAGTAACAAATGGTACGTCGCTTGATGATGACGACGGTGATGGTATGTACAGAGATGCTTTAGATCTGGACAGCATAGATGACATGAATTATAATAACGACAAACACGGCGTCAATAGTAAAAAGAGTAATAGCGTTGAAAACATCGACTGTGGTGTTCTACAATTGAACGAAAACGAAGAGCTCCGGAAAGGTATGGTGAATGGGCAGAGATAGCTCAGTTTGCACTATCAGCTGAACAATTTGTTGAGGATGATCCGATTTCAGTTGATGATGCGATGAAACTCAGCGATTGGCAAAAATGGAAAGAGGCCTAGCAAAGTGAGTACAAATCTTTAATTAAAAACTCTACTTGGACAGTATGTGAATTACCAAAGAATCGAAAAGCAATTACAAGCAAATGGGTTTTCAAACTAAAACGAAAATCTGATGGTCGTATTGATAAATATAAAGCTCGTCTAGTCGCGCGGGGTTTCACGCAAAAATATGGATTGGATTATAGAGAAACATTTGCCCCCGTCGCAAAGTTGGGGACATCACGAGCTTGGAATGAAAGGTGTAACAAACTTATGATCCGAATTGGATTCAAACAATGTGAGTCTGATCACTGCGTTTATGTCAAGAAGCAAAATGATATTTTGGTTATAATTTTACTATCCGTCGATGACATACTAATGTTTTGCCGAGATTTACAAATAATCAATGTCGTGAAGCAATTGTTATCAAAAGAATTCGAAATGATTGATATGGGAAGGCAGGTATCTTCTTGGGGATGTGCATCGAACAAAATATTGAAAAGGGAACTATCGTTTTGAATCAGTCGAAGTATTTGAAAAAAGTATTACAAAAGTTCAACATGCAAGATTGTAAACCTAAAGAAACACCAATTAAGAAAGGGCTACATTTGGAACCAGGCGATAAAAACTATTAAAGTCACCCGTACAAAGAGTTAATTGGATGTTTAATTTATGCAACAGTTACTACAAGGCCGGATTTGTGTGCTGTGACTGGATACTTTAGTCGATTTCAAAGTTGTTTCAATGAGAAACACTTCAATAGTGCAAAACGCGTTCTCCGGTACATTCTTGGGACCTTGGATCTGAAATTGGTATATTCAAAAACTAATGCAGTACAAACCTTGGTTGGATACAGTGATTCAGACTGGGGAGGCGATAAGAATGATGGAAAATCAATATCAGGTTACGTGTTTAAATTATTCGGAAATACAGTCAGTTGGGCATCACGCAAACAACCAGCTTATCATCAACGGGAGCTGAATATATAGCCTTAACTGAAGCAATTCGTGAACTCAAATGGATTAAAAATTTACTTTGGGAGTTAAAGGTTAAATGCGACCAGCCAACAATAATATTTGAAGACAACCAATCATGTATAAAAATAGCCAAAGAGCCGAAAGAGAGTAAACGAATGAAGCATTTGGACATAAAATACAATTTTATTCGCGAAGTCATTGCTAGTGGTGAAGTTGAATTACAATACAAACCAACAGATGAACAAATCGCGGATATCATGACCAAGGGACTTGGCAAAAACTTGTTTCTTCAACACCGTAAAAATTTGAATTTGATTTAAATCAAACAGAAACTTATGTATTTTTGTTTATTGAATTAATGTTAAACAATTTTTTTATGGAATTTTAAAATTGCATTTACAATTTTATATTAGTCGCAGTTTCTGATAAATTAAGAGGCGGTGAAAGATTATATAATTTACCAGATACTGTGAACCCACCAATATACTTATGTATTCAGATATAAGTTGCTCATCTCTAACTTTTCTAGATACTATGCTTTTTATTATCTCTACTTTTATTACTGAAATGAATCAACGCAATCTTTGTAAGAGATCAAATTCTTTATCTTCAATAAAGAGATTATCATTTATTTAACTTCAATTCCTTTCCACTACTAAATTCTGAATTCTAGTATTAATATATGTTATCTCATATTGTATTCCAGCAGCAAACGTGACATATAGGGTATGTCCAGAAACGCAGCATGAAACTCAACATCGGCAGTAATTATTTTTTTGATGATTGTGATGAGCGACGCTTCATGCAAAATTTACGTTTATGAACGCTCTGCTTGTAATAGAAAATCAAGTTGGGCTTCAAACTGAGTTTCTGAACAAAGCCATACACACCGTTATGTGCATGGACTAAACCCCGATAGGTACAACAATAAGCAATTCAGGATTTGAATACACGTTGATGAATTCATGGCACAGCTACTCCATGGACTGAATAAGCTGGTGGAACAACAAGGTAGGTATATACCTTAGCGGTTACAAAGACAACGTGTAGCCATAGTATGCGCACTCATAAAGGTATGTACAAACGTGCACAATCACTCGCACTGCAGAAAAAATTATAAAAATATTTTGTTCTCTTCCCCAGAATCCAGCTGTCTTGATATTAGATGAAGTGAACGTCGCTTTGGTGGAATCGGTATTAGCCATGGGTAATGGTGCAATTTTTTTGGCGCTGATACCATAACACCAGCGCCAACCGTGGCGCCAGCGCACGGTTCTGACGCAATAACACCTTTAGCGCAATTGCCATGAAATAACCGATAAATAACACTTGTTCGCTTCTTATTGTCTACTATCCCCGTTTTATTTCTTTTGGCGCAATTCTGCTTACACACACGCGGGCACAATAGTTGTGCCACAATTAAATTTAATTTTAAAAATCATTTGCATATAGTTGTCAAAATATGCTGGCATCTCGTTTTGTTGCATCTTCATTATAAAATACGAGGGTCGGCTCCACCCTATTAAAAAGAAAGATTCCGGGTACGGGCGCATTATATCGAAATTCCCCCTTACCATTTACCATGCGTAACAAAAATATACTATATGCTAATAAATATTTTATTTAATTTATTTTGTATTATATTTTTCTCTCCTATTCACAGATAATGTCAATTTTGTCTTCTTTCTTTGTGAAAATAAAATATCAATACCCTTTCGTATTAGCGATGGTATTGGCGTTAGAATACATAATTGTGACGGTGTCATATGCGCTGTGCTGTTATTGGCTTTGTGGTGGTGCTATTTTACACTAGCGCTATATTGGTGCTGGTGTTAGCGCATGAAATTGAGTCAGTGTTATATTGCAATAGCGCAACATTGAGTAGGCGCATTTTCCAAATCGGAGTTAGCGCAATAACACCAGGGTTGGTGCTGTCGCAATTGCGCGGCGCAGCGCAGTGTTACCCATGCCTAATCGGTATCTGAAGAACTGGTATATGTTATGTGAATGAATTTTATTTATTAATTAATACATATATATACATATCTGTTCAAATGTAATGAATTTTAATATAAAATTAATAAAAAATTATTAATTAATAAATAAATGTACATATATATTAAAAAAATGGCATAGGAAATTTCGAAGCCATTTCGCAAAGATTAAATCGAAAAGATTTCGTAACGATAAATTCGTTTCGATTTAGTTAAGAACATTCTTTACGAAATCGTTAAGACTATTTCTTTACGAAGTCGTGTCAACCCTCTCATACAAAAATCGTTACGATTTTGCAACTAAATCGGTTCCGATTTCGGAAAAATTTTTCGATGCAGCGCACAGTGGTTCAGCCGCGGAAAAATTCATTTTTTTCAATACCTAATTTTCAGATTGACGTAGTCTTATAAAAAAATGTCCAAATATGAACAATTCATGACTACTTTGCAAAAAGTTGATTTTTTTACAAAATAATGATATCAGAAATCAGAAAAATTTTATTCAACAAAAACTGCTTGAAATTTTTCCTAAATTTAGCTATAAATTTTCCTTATAACTTATACCTCTATTGTCACTGTTGTGAGTTTAAACAAAATATAGCACTTCCTTGACTAATTAAAGAAAAAATCAGTGTAATCGACCAAATATTAAAAAAAAATATAGGCCAGCAAAAATGGTACTTCATAAATGCTACCTTTTCTAACTTCGATGGACAAAAAGTTGGTGTGCTACAGCGTGCTACACTCGCTAACTGCAATAAAATGAAAGTTTGGAATGTCTTCTATAGATTTCTGTTAAAAAATTTTTCCCATATTTTCCCCAATCGATACAAACTTGATTTAAATGTCGAAAGTCCCATCAAATTTTGATAAAATTTACAAAATGTAGCATGCTTTTAGGCTGATGAGTATATATTAACGTTTACGTCTTATGTGAAATTTTTTTGTTTACGAATATGAAGGCACAGAGAGGATTAGATAAAAATTCAGATAGGTAAATTATACACCTAATTTGTTAGAATAAATGGTAATGCAAACAAAAATAACGATAAACACATTCGTCATAACATTGCGGTTTGCAAACAACAATTTCAACAAACACATTTGTTTAAACATTTTACTAGCTTATTTTAAGGTATTAGATGAAAAAAAAAATGTTATCCCGACGAAATTGTAGTAACAGAAACATATTCTGCTGTTAATTTGCAAAGTTTACTTGATCACACAAGAAGAAGACTTATTGATACTTTCTCAGCAGAAAAGTTGAACTCCTTATCATGTTCTGAGTTAACCCTTACTAGTAAATAGAGCTTATGATTTCTAGGCTTATGTTTTCTAGGAAAAGTGATAGAATTTCTACCAATACAGATGTTATTAATCGATTACCGGCAAGTTCTGATCATTATATAAAGTCCATAAGACGACAACCCAACAAAAAGTGTGTGGAATTGAATCCTGTTGTCAAGGATATGCTAAATCATTAAACATTTTCCTTATATTTGTTTTTTTTTTCTTTCCATATATACATACATAGTTATATTTTAGATTATATGTATTATAAATATAATCATAAAGTACATCAAATTTTTAAAAGGGCTCTTTTCAGTTACTGAAAATGTATATCTTCATTTGTTTTTGAATAAAAGGTGTAGGAAAAGTGGGCGTGGTTGTTTGCCAATCACGCCTATATTTGGTATTGTCGATATCTTTCATGACAGTAACTTATGCGCCAAGTTTCGTGAAGATATCTTAATTTTTTGAGCTGAAATTAAAATTTTTCTTTAAAAATTTTTACTATAGGTCCAGGCGAGGTACCCCTAGGGAGTGGCCGATTTCAACAATTTTTGGTACTGTCAATGCCTTTAATTAGGGTAACTCATGTACCAAGTTTCGTGAAGATATCTTAATTTTTTTTAGCTGAAACTAAAATTTGTATTTAAATCATTTTTTTATAGGTCCAAGGGAGGTACCCCTAGGGGTTGACCGATTTCAACGATTTTTTGAAAATTTCTTAATTAGCTCACATATAACCTCTGTCCAAAATTCCAATGGCCTAGGACCACTCCTATTTTTTTCCGCAAAATGTATGGAGCCGAACCACTGTGCGGCGTAACGATTTCGAAAAGAAATCGGAGCAAATTGTTTAGTGGGTAAGTACTCGATAAAAAAAGCCACCAAGATCAAAATAATACTTTTATAAACCGAAATTTTACGTTGATTCCGAATATCATCTTATGGCGGACTCATTGCATCACATAAGTGCGGCAAAAAGTTTTATTAGACATCGCACATAGGTAGATTTTACGAATTTATGCGGCCAAAATTGAAAATTTTTAAATTGGTGCAAATACAAAATCCAAAATCGCTCTACGTTTATAATAGACCGGGCGATAATAAACCGGTCTTCTCAGCTTTTATAGACAACCGGCGTGCCCCTGCCGCTAGTCGAAATTTATTATTCTCCCACTTTTTCAATTTTTTATTTTTTACGTATTTTAAGTAACCCATTTTTAAACGTCAATATTTTTAGTTTTAAGACAGTTATCAAAGTAAACTACATGGATTCGAGTGCTTCAGGTAAATATCATTATTTATTGAAGAAATCGTCAACCTACACGGTGAGCTTAAACAACTTATTATAAAAAGTCAAAGTAACCAAGATATTATTTCATGGTTGTATTCTTGGACATATTAGAAGATGTTCTGAGCCAAAATTTAAATCATTCATCGGACACATTTTGAGAAATTCCATGTTTTTTAAAAATTGGTCCACTTTTTCCTTTCATGGGTGGCCCTGTTCTTTTTATAGCACCCCCGGTTCTTCTAGTATATACATAAGTGTATAGTAAAATTCATTACAGTAAAAATACATTTTAAGACGTTTATTATTTGTTATTTATCATATTTTAACCCGAATAACCCTGGCGTTGCCATATGGCAACGTAATGAGAGGTTCCTTTGAAAGTCTGTAAAAACTGAATGAATTCAGGTAAAAGGGTGTGTGATAACCAGGGAACGGATTTTTACGACCTAAAACCTTATAAAAAAGGCAAAATTAAGTAGCGAAAAAGGCAGGAAAAGGCACGAAAAAATCGTAGAAAATGCAAATAAAAGGCAAAAAAAACTTTTAAAGTAGGCAAAAAATCTATTTATTTAGAAATTCTATATGTAAATAAGAGCGCCATTTTATAGCTCAATCACAAAATAAAAAAATTAAAATTAAATTATTAAATCCAATTATAGTACTTTGATTTGACTTTGATTCAAACTGAGTTTTTAACTCAAAAACTTACTCCCTATAGTTGTAGTAACACTGTACCACAAGATGCATTTTAAAATTTTCAGGCAGCATTTTCATTCGATTATCGCGAAGAAAAGCCTTGAATGTACTAAAAGTGCGTTCGACGTGAGCTGATACAAGTGGTGCCCAGTTTAAATATTGAACGGTGGTAGCATTCAAGTTATGAGCGATAGGTGCGTTCTCGTTGCCTTTTAATATTTCATCGACAGCCCTTATTGTCTCTAAGCCCGTGTTGGCGGCAAAAACGGCTTCGAATTTTTCCAATACCAGTTTGGAAGAAGGTCCCCGCGCTTCTATAAGGCGATTCTGGATATTATCTAAAACATTTAAAACTTTGCCCACTTGGATTCCTAAAATGTCTTCAGTAAGGAAGCTATTATTTTTTAATACAAAACTTTTTAACAAACCTGTTTTTTGAAGATTTTCGAAAATTTTTTCTTCTATAATAAATCCAAAGTTATGTTTTATATACATTAAATTCCCAAAAATAGATTCTTGGTTGAGCAATCGTTTCGAGAAACTGACGCATGCCGCATCGTCAGTTATGTGGTCAACTATTATTTTCATCGAATCAAAGTGGTTGGCATAATACAAGACAGCACTTAACCATGTACCCCATCGAGTAATCACCTGTTAAAATCAATAAAATAACGGTTAAATTCCACAATAATAGCAAGTTTTCTCAATATACCGGCTGAGGTGGAAGAGGTAGATTTGGTTCAATTTCTTTGAAAACTGCTACCCTGGATGCGCTTTTTAGGAAAACTTTTTTTAAGTTTGAAACCAAAGCATCAACATCGGAGTACCTTGAACGTATAGCTTCACAGACCAGACGCGGTGTAAACCATGTGCCACGCAAGTGATGTGAATCATATTGGGGTAAAGCAGTTTCAATAAAGATGCACTTCATGTAGGGCGCTGCATCAGTCACAAATACCAAAACCTTTTCGCGCTGGAGTCCGTTTGGCCATAGAACGCGCATGGAATCGTCAAAAACTGTTGCGATCGTTGATGAGTTCACTTTTTCTAACACTTCCACCGTCAAGAGATAACCTCGCCCATTTCGATGCAATGGTCCAACAATAACGTTAGTTACACAGCGGCCTGCCTTGTCTGTTGTCTCATCGATCGACACAAAAATATGGCTTTCTCCTACTTCTAAACGGATTTTCTGCAAAACGGAATCGTAACAATCCTTGATGTAATTTTTCCTTAAAGTTGATTCATTTGGGAGAGGCTTGTGAACGTATTTTTCGAAAAATGATTTGAATGCCTCATTCTTTAATTTATAGAATGGAATGTCACTTGCAATCATCATTTTAGTGAGATCTGCGAAAAAAGCATTCTTTTGCACAAATGGCGATATCATTTGGGTCTTGTTTTTTATTAATCGCACCCCATTTACATGTTTTACACTTTTTGTGTGCTGTTGAAGATAATACTTTTTTTCGTGATTGACTTTTGTTGAACAAATGCTGCAGAATAGAACGGACCCATCTGTATAAAATATATCGGAACCAAATTCCTTGATCAGCCCATTGATTTTTAAATTCTTTGCGGTTCTCGATTTCGGCATTTTTCTTTTAATATTAAGCAATCTTTCGTTTTTTACACTATTCGTCTTGCAAATTATTTTGAATAAAACAGCTGTGAATCAACTGTTAAGTCACGACCAACCAAGTAGGAAATTTTGTAAATATGTCGAAATATTCTAATGTGTCGGAAGAAATGCTTACCGAACAAGCTTGCAACGAAAATAACACTCGTTCGAACCAGCGTATGAGGTTAAATACATTACATGCAAAATCATTTCTAGCTCGGAAAACAGTGTCTTATGCAGGATCGAGAAATAATCACACTAGTTCATAAGCTTTTTATAAAATACCACACACATTCAACTTAAAATTACCTCAAATATCCAAAAACACATTTCTAGATGTTGAGTTGACTGTTTTAAGTGGATCGATACCCTAAAATTTGTTCAATAAATGAATTAAAAAATGATATTTTTTTTAAATTTAGAGGAGGAGGTGTTCAAATTAAAATATCTGGTATTCATAGGGCCGGGCCATTTTTTTCTCAACGGAATATCTTAGAAAACATATTTTTACATATGTTGCTTGTTTTATGTGCAAAATGATGCATTGCCTCATTTTTTTGCACGGTTTTCGCAAAAAGTTTAAAAATATATACAATCAAAATTAAATTTTTTATAAATAAAAAATTTAGTTTTGTATAGTTTTTAAAGACAGGATAAACATTTTTTAAAAAACAAAGTAAGGATAGGCATATGTTTGTATTGCCAGTAGCTACTCGATAATACCACTATGGATTAAAATTGAATTTTTACAATTTTAAGTGATCCGTTTCAGAAATTCTTACCCCTGTGTTAACATAAATGCGATCTTACCAAAATGTCAAAAATAAACTAAACATTTCCTACTGGTTTTTCTGCCTTTTCTTTCACACTTCTTCCATTTTCATTCACAACAGAGCGACAGTAATCTGGCAACCCTCGCTTTGCACCTAGTAGGCGAGTTCTCGTGGCAGTGATCCAGATCCGGATACAGATTTTGCATGCAGATGGGACAATTTTGGGATGCTGATATTTATCTGGATCAATTTCGGATCCGTGTAGATTGCAATAGATTTGTTTGATGCAGATAAATTTCAGGATCGCAAAACTGTTAGTTGGGTTTATGTTTTGTATGTAGCGTCCCAAGGTTGATCCATAAGGTTACCGCAGTGCGGAAAAGCAACCCTGCAATGCATTTTGTTGTTGCCCATTTTGCTATCTCAATTGTCAAACGACCATTTTCAATTGGCCAGGCAACACATGCATACAAGAACAGCAACACATACATACAAGAAAAGCAACATATACATAGAGATTGACACTTTAGGTAATGAAAAAAAATAATCAGCTGTTTCTACCAAGTCAACCTTATGTATCAACCTTGTAGCGTCCCGTCTCCACATTAGGGGAAACTCCAGTATGTAAAAATTTGCGGTCTTCACAAGCTACTTTTTCATGCCAGCTATTGCTATTATTTTTGATATTAACAAGTTTAGAAAATTTGAAAACGAAATTATTCACAAAAGGCAAACATAGGCATTTATTTGAAAAAAAGGCAAAAAAGGCAAAATCAAATTCGCATATATGGAATGAGGTGAAGCTAATTCGTGGTCATTTTTAAATAAAACCTCTTTATCTGTAACCAGGAAAAATAGGCAACTTCCATAAAATCCGTTCCCTGGTGATAACCGTTATGACGCAGAAATATCGGCGCTAACACTCGCTGCATAGAACATAAAATTTGAGTGAAAGATTTCATAGTTATAACATTGTGAAGTTGAGCGAAACAAAAAAAGTGAAAAAAATGACAAAAAATCAGCAGACGTAATAAGTAAGTGACTATAATTTATTTAAAAAAAGCAAAAAAACTATCAAGTTGCATCTTTTGAAAAGATTTCAAAATTCATGAAAAAATAATAAGTAGTGTAAACAATTTAGTTTGAGATGGTTTTTTTTTGCTGTTTTTTGCTCATGTTGCCATATGGCAACGCCAGGGTCGATAGGGTACAGGTTTTTTGCTGATAAATTTTTTAAATTTTCCGACCATTTGCCGTTGTTTATGGTATTATATATGGTTTTTTACTGAAATCAATTGATTTTCTCGTGTATAAATCTATCGCTGAAGGATATCTTAGACTATCTAGAAGACTTTGGTTCGGAGATCAACAGGTAGTTAGTATATTCATAGAACCACCGGAAAAAGGCGCAAGCAGCGTTGAAGAAAATGCAAGCTATGATGATTACGGGGTATAACTGACAATTTATTTGCTGGACAACTTCGAGCAAAATTGAATTTGCCAGTGGCGATCGTGTAAACAGATTTGAAGGCGCTTTTGAAACCTCGGATCTCGATGTTATTCAAGTCAAAAGTGCCAAACAAAAATGCAGTGCCAGTTTGGAAACCACAATGTGCTAAAATTGAATCGTTGTGCCTATTGATAAAAAACGAAGATGTGCCGGCTATGAATGCAGTTCAATAGTTCGAACGTAATGCAACAAACACAACGTTGGGAACTATTTGAAGCATTTCAAGCCATACTATATATTACATTAGTATTTTATTTATGAAAAATCACTAAAAATGAAATTTTCATCATTGTAAAAGTCTTTCAGTTCTTCATTTTGGTCAAATCCGCCCAAAAAATATGAATTTTCAATACATTTTCCTAGAAAAAAAACCTGTACCCTACCAGCCCTGGCGTTGCCATATGGCAACAGGACATATCTCAGGATCCAGGACACTTACCGATGTCAATTTTTGTACACTCTTAAAAATTTTCGTGTAATTTTGCATACAAAAAGGTAGGTTACTTTTTTCCTACCTTATTATGCGCAAAATCGCACACTGAAAATTTCAACAGATAAGCTGTTTAAATTTAAACAATAAAAGTGTAAAGCCTACACAAACAATCTTTAAATCTAAACACCAATCGAGTAATAAATTCTAATTTCGCATATACATAAGTTAAACAAAATTACCAATGCACTATGTAATTTTACCCCACTCAATTGTAATTTCGCGCACGATATTTGAAATTACAATTTCTGTATGCAATTTTAATCCAAAATGCGTGTAAAATCGCATGATATGCTCACTTTTGCTGAAAAGTGCGTAAAATTTCGTTTAGAACTGTAAATTGCACACTTGTAGTGTAAATCTACGAAAAAAAATGTAATTTTCAACTAAAAATTACATATATTTTGGTAGCATATTTACACGCAGTTTTTAGAGTGTATGCATCTTACACTCTTAGAAATTTTCGTGTAATTTTGCATACAAAAAGGTAGGTTACTTTTTTCCTACCTTATTATGCGCAAAATCGCACACTGAAAAATTCAACAGATAAGCTGTTTAAATTTAAACAATAAAAGTGTAAAGCCTACACAAACAAACTTTAAATCTAAACACCAATCGAGTAATAAATTGTAATTTCGCATATAAGTTAAACAAAATTACAAATTCACTATGTAATTTTACTCCACTCAATTGTAATTTCGCGCACGAGATTTGAAATTACAATTTCTGTATGCAATTTTAATCCAAAATGCGTGTAAAATCGCATGATATGCTCACTTTTGCTGAAAAGTGCGTAAAATTTCGTTTAGAACTGTAAATTACACAGTTGTAGTGTAAATCTACGAAAGAAATGTAATTTTCAACCAAAAATTACATATATTTTGGTAGCATATTTACACGCAGTTTTTAGAGTGTATTCATGGTCCTAATGATCAATCCTCAAAAATTCAGCACAGTATCTTTGCAAACAAGCTTCAGGGTTATTCGGGTTAATATAAACATAAAAAGGTTTACAGTTTTTTTTTTAAATATGAAGACTATTATATTCACATACAGTTTTCTTCTCCATATAATTTGGGTTATTTGGTTTAGTTCGATACTTATTATCCCATGTGTTTTTTGAAATCATAATGCACAGCCGCCATGGCTTGCTCTGACTTTTTAATACATCGGTGTTTTCCATTAATTTCTTAAAACTATTCCCATCAAAACCTGAGCAACCATGAAAAATCGTTTTGTGGACTTGCAACAATAAAAAATGTTGTTCAATATCAAAGTGATTTTGGAATTTTTCATTTAAACCAAAGTAGCTTGGATAAAAAAAGGCTCGATTTCGATCAAATAAACTTTTCTGAAAACTGCATTAAATTGCGCAGATTCCTGTATATTTTGATTAAAAAGAAATTTAAGGTATCTTGAAGATCCCCGGGTCCAAATTGAAAATTTGTGACTAAAAAAAATAAACTTCCACTATAGGCGATCTTGGTACCTTCCCTATAGCTCGTACTAAAAAACTGAGTACACCATTCGAATCTACATATTTGGAATATATGTAGACAATAAAATATTTTTGGCCGCATAAAACTTGAAAAGCTACCTATGTGCATCGTTGCGATTTGACATGTAGGAAGAGCTGGTAGAGAGAGTTCCAACAAACATATTTTTACTTCACACTCAAAAATTGGTCGAGTAGTTTGGTTACAATAGCAAAAGGAATGAAAAAAATAGAAAAAATCGGTGTTTTTTGAGAAATTTCAGATTCGACTGACCTAAAAACAGGAAAATTGTATGGGAGACAAATAGCTAGCCACCCTATCCTATAGAGAATTTAATTCTGAACTAAGTTTGCAATAATTGGATGTACCATTATTTATATTTACCTATATTTTATTGAAAGTCCTTAACCTAAAATTGTCCGGAAGAGTAAAATTTCAACTACAAAAATTGATTTCCTTCATAAAACTTTATTTCATTACATTTATTATGTGTTTTGAAGTGCACAATGCCTCTCAAAACAGCGATTAATTGGAAAAAAATTTCTGTATTTCGCGATTTTAAGAAGAGGATAAATGATGAGGGATTCTGGATTACTTTTTGTACCCCATACTGATTTTATGACAGTCAATCTGAAACTTCTTTAAGAAAATGTCTTGCATATATGAGTTTTTCTACATTTTTACCGATATCTCAAAAACTGGATCTACCACAAAAAAATGGAGATTATATTCGGAATAGGCATAAAATTTCGCTTTAGAAAAGTATTAAATAACATCCTGGTTTCTCATTTTTAGTCAATATCCTATTTCTTGTTGAACATTTTGATACTTTCCGGATTATAACCAGTAGAAAAATTGCAATGTTATAAGAGATTTAATGAACAAACCCTAGGCTCATTTTTCATCACAATGTTGTATTTAACTTAATTTTTTTATTTCTATATATATTAAAAGGTTTATATATGTTGATAGTTTTCGCCGTTTTGGTACATTTTGTTCTTATCGAAGAAGGAACCAGCAAAAATGGCCTATCATTCAATATCCTTGACATTCCAATGGTATCGCAATTCCATTTATTTATTTCTTAGTGAAAACGCTCACCATTGTTGTTATGTTGAGAGGGTTTCGGGAAAATTTTTTTTTATCCCGCGAAATACCGCGGAAGTATTTTTTTTTCTAACTTTTTTATTTGACATGTGTTTTTAAAATTGATATGTCATTATTTTAATCTTATGGAGCTCTGTATATCGCTCTAATGTCCTTTTGAGCTACGAGGTCGTTTTCACATAGTGGGATCACCTAACCAAGTTTTTCGCCTATAAAATATGTTGTCGTTTCACCTGAAAAAATCGCTAAAAATAAAGTATTAATGGGACCTTGGCATTGGCGCACACAAGGGGGGCGGGGTTTGGGGTTAAAACCCCCCCCAAAATTTGACAACACCATACAAAAAATTATTTTATAAAAGATGGTACATTTACAAATATTTGTGTAAATACATGTTGTAAAATCTTTGAATATTCGTAGATGTACATTGCCAATGTTTGTCAACAACTACTGATTATGTTTATTAGCAAGCAGTGTGGAGACATTTCCCTAAAAGTATGCTGTGGATATTAGCTGAGGTTTGTTATACTCAGATGTACTAGTACACAGAGTATTAAAGTTTTAATCACATAACGGTGTATTTTAACAGAATGAAATAATCGACATATGTAGATATAGACTTATATATATCAAAATGATCAGGGTGAAAAGAGAAATCGATTGAGCCATGTCCGCCCGTCTGTCCGTCCGTCTGTAAACACTCTAACTCGCGCAAAAATTGAGATACTTTGATGAAATTTGGAATGGAAGTTGGTATCGAGACTGGGACGGTTGGTATTGAAAAAATCGGAAATTTAGTATCTCAGCCACTAATGTAGCTGGAGCGATGAAATTTCACCTACGTATTTAGCTCAGGCCCTTATGAAGAAATATGGTGAAATTTTGGAAAGGTGCCACGCCCACTTATTAAACATTGAAAGTTTTATAGGTCATAACTCAGAAACCGTAGCAGATATATCGACTAAATTTGGTACGCGTAATTTACTTACTTAGGAGTTGAATTTTCTGAAGTGGGCCACTTTTTTTCGAAGTTGTACTATCTTTCTGAAACTTTTTTGTATAGTTCACAACAACAAAAAAAAAATACGTTTGGCCCAGTTTTTCGATATTCGAATTATTTTCAAAGTTATGGCTATCAACACTTTTCGAAGTTCCTCAGTTTTTGCGGATTTTCTCACAATTAGTCAAACCGATTTTGCTAAATTTTGATATATATATAAAAGATGATATCTTCTACCAAACTGCATTTCTTATTTTCGCAAATAATTTTTTTTGCAAACATTATTCGCAATTTTTATGTTCTGGACCACGGTCGGATGGCGCTTTTGTATGATGTTGTTGGACATTCCATTAGTAACTATTAGCAAAAAAAAAATTTTTGGGGCACTTTAAGAGAGCGGGAGTTATGCATGCTTTAATTAATTATTCGTAGTACTCAGTAAGTAAAAAGAAAAAATTTCATACAAAAATAAGTCTGTAAAGAATGTAAGTAACTCCCGCGCCGTTAAAGTGCCCCAAAATTTTTTTTTTGCTAATAGTTACTAATGGAATGCCCAGCAACATCATACAAAAGCGCCATCCGACCGCGGTCCAGAACATAAAAATTGCGAATAATGTTTGCAAAAAAAATTATTTGCAAAAATAAGAAATGCAGTTTGCTAGAAGATATCATCTTTTATATATATATCAAAATTTAGCAAAATCGGTTTGACTAATCGTGAGAAAATCCGGAAAAACTGAGGAACTTCGAAAAGTGTTGATAGCTATAACTTTGAAAATAATTCGAATTTCGAAAAACTGTTAAATACGTATTTTTGTTTAAGCGTTGTGAGCCATACTACCCACTTTCATTAAAATACATGGGCGTCGAAAAAATTTTAGGTGGCCCACTTCAAAAAATTCAACTCTTAGGCAAATGTTTGGACGAAAAATTGCAAAAATCGATTGACGACCACGCCCAAATTTATATATGGGTATTATAAAGTGACCTAATAAAAACATTTTAAGCGATATCTTTGTCAAAAATAAAGATAATTCATTGAAATGTCTCATGAATCCAACTATAGACAAAAAACAAAAAATATAATTATATATAAAATGTTGGAAAATGGGCGTGGCACCGCCTGTTTTCAGACAAAGGAATCTACGGAATTTCGGAACCCATAACTCTACAAATAATTAAGATGTTATGACGAAAATCAGTTTGAAAACTTTAATAACTTGTGGTAATACATGCTAAAAAATTTAGCGAAATCGGTTTATGACAACGCCTACTTTTTAATAAAGATATTTCTGGAAAAAAATTTAAAAAATGGGCGTGGCTGCGCCTACTTTATGCGGCACTCGATTCATATAAAATACACCCTAATCGAAAAAACGCAAACAAATAATGAAAGCATACAGCTGAGTATCTAATGTTCGATTCCACTCGAACTTAGGCTTCCTTACTTGTTAGTTTTAGTTTAAATACAGAGAAAATGCAATGAATTGAGATTTAAAAGGTGCCTTTGTTTAAAAATTGTCTGGACGAGTTTTAAGTATTTTTCTTTAGAAAGAGTTTTTAGTGCTTAGCACGAAATTTTTATTTTTAATTCAATTTTTAATTGCTGGGGTAAGTGGAAAAAAATTCAACAACTATTTACAGCGAAGGTTGAGTGTATAGCTATTTCACGAAAAACCATTTTCGATCATCAGCACTCTTTTCGGAAGTGGATGCACCGGGGATTGAACCCGAGTCCATTCCATCTTCAGCCGCAATGACCCAACGCATAAACACACTCGGCCATTGAGACTCTGTGCAAGCTGTTGGATTTTCCCCACTTTTGCCTTTTTCATTTTCAACATTAACGTTAGTGTGTATATGCTTTTGCATATATTCTCCACAAACGTGCTGAATATTTGTTGTAGGCAGTTCGCAATGTAAATAGTTGTTGAATTTTTTTCCACTTACCCCAACAACTAAAAATTGAATTAAAAATAAAAATTTCGTGCTAAGCACTAAAAACTCTTTCAAGTAAAATTGTTAACGTTGTTTGGTATATACATAAAATAAATACCAACAACAATGTTCATTGCGAACTGCCTACAACAAAAATTCAGCACGTTTGTGGAGAATATATGCAAAAGCATATACACACTAACGTTAATGTTGAAAATGAAAAAGGCAAAAGTGGGGAAAATCCAACAGCTTGCACAGAGTCTCAATGGCCGAGTGTGTTTATGCGTTGGGTCATTGCGGCTGAAGATGGAATGGACTCGGGTTCAATCCCCGGTGCATCCACTTCCGAAAAGAGTGCTGATGATCGAAAATGGTTTTTCGTGAAATAGCTATACACTCAACCTTCGCTGTAAATAGTTGTTGAATTTTTTTCCACTTACCCCAACAATTAAAAATTGAATTAAAAATAAAAATTTCGTGCTAAGCACTAAAAACTCTTTCAAGTAAAATTGTTAACGTTGTTTGGTATATACATAAAATAAATACCAACAACAATGTTCATTGCGATCTGCCTACAACAAAAATTCAGCACGTTTGTGGAGAATATATGCAAAAGCATATACACATTAACGTTAATGTTGAAAATGAAAAAGGCAAAAGTGGGGAAAATCCAACAGCTTGCACAGAGTCTCAATGGCCGAGTATGTTTATGCGTTGGGTCATTGCGGCTGAAGATGGAATGGACTCGGGTTCAATCCCCGGTGCATCCACTTCCGAAAAGAGTGCTGATGATCGAAAATGGTTTTTCGTGAAATAGCTATACACTCAACCTTCGCTGTAAATAGTTGTTGAATTTTTTTCCACTTACCCCAACAATTAAAAATTGAATTAAAAATAAAAATTTCGTGCTAAGCACTAAAAACTCTTTCAAGTAAAATTGTTAACGTTGTTTGGTATATACATAAAATAAATACCAACAACAATGTTCATTGCGATCTGCCTACAACAAAAATTCAGCACGTTTGTGGAGAATATATGCAAAAGCATATACACATTAACGTTAATGTTGAAAATGAAAAAGGCAAAAGTGGGGAAAATCCAACAGCTTGCACAGAGTCTCAATGGCCGAGTATGTTTATGCGTTGGGTCATTGCGGCTGAAGATGGAATGGACTCGGGTTCAATCCCCGGTGCATCCACTTCCGAAAAGAGTGCTGATGATCGAAAATGGTTTTTCGTGAAATAGCTATACACTAAACCTTCGCTGTAAATAGTTGTTGAATTTTTTTCCACTTACCCCAACAATTAAAAATTGAATTAAAAATAAAAATTTCGTGCTAAGCACTAAAAACTCTTTCAAGTAAAATTGTTAACGTTGTTTGGTATATACATAAAATAAATACCAACAACAATGTTCATTGCGATCTGCCTACAACAAAAATTCAGCACGTTTGTGGAGAATATATGCAAAAGCATATACACATTAACGTTAATGTTGAAAATGAAAAAGACAAAAGTGGGGAAAATCCAACAGCTTGCACAGAGTCTCAATGGCCGAGTGTGTTTATGCGTTGGGTCATTGCGGCTGAAGATGGAATGGACTCGCGTTCAATCCCCGGTGCATCCACTTCCGAAAAGAGTGCTGATGATCGAAAATGGTTTTTCGTGAAATAGCTATACACTCAACCTTCGCTGTAAATAGTTGTTGTATTTTTTTTTTTTATTTTCCGTTGGATATTGAAATCCCCCCAAAATATTTTTCTGTGTGCGCCACTGGACCTTGGTAATATTACGCTTAAAGTGTTTGCAATTAATAGGCTAATTAAAAAAAAAATAAACCTGATGATTTTCACAACTTCTTATAAAACTCCTATTTTTAAAATCAAAATTAAAAAAATCGCAAAAAATCCACAAAATTTTGACTTTGATCAGCTACCGCTCAACGAGCTTTTACTCAACCACTACAGGTTGTATGTAGTTAGAAGCGTATTTTGATTATCTTTCGAACGAGGTACTGTTAGCTGTTATCGTCGTTGTAACTTTAGCGAAAAATATTTTTGAATGAAAGGATAACCAAGAAACACAACATTGCCGTTATCTCAAAAACCTAACCATACAAAAAATAAAAATAAATACATAGTTTTGAGCTCATGGGGCTCATGCTAATTTTCCCCTATACCCTGATTTCTTGTTATTTCTTGCTGTAAACTAGTGTTATTGTTATAGTGGTTTACATTTGCAAGATCTGAAAGTAAAAATTACCACGACAAATAAAACACCGGTTCACTTGAAGTGCTAACTTATACCTTTAAAACGATGCCTTACTTATTATAATATAATATAATACAATGGCGCTATTATAACTCTGACGAGTTTTATAGCCGAGCTTCTCTCCCAATTCGAGGTGTGCTCATTTTGTTTTTCCTACCAATTGGGTGGAATTGGGATATTTTAACTAAGTAAGGGTTCTAGATATATTCAGCCTCAAAAGTTTAGTACGTATGGGAGGTGCAATGCCCCATTTTTCCATAAATCTTTGTTTTGGGTGAACATGGTATTGATATCGTATATATGCATAGTGATTTCTATGTATATGCCATGAACGCTTTTAGGGATATTTAGCCTTAATAATAATAATAATAATAACCCACGCCCTCCAATCCCGCCCGACCGCACGAGAGGCGCACCCGCATGACGTACGGATATTTTTTATTTACATAAAATGCCGAGGTGTTGAGTGGCAGGAGTTTGTTAAGCGTCGAGATCTTAAACTGCTCAGCTACAGAGAAATAAAATCATCAGCTGAGTATAGTACAATTGAAGTTAGTCTTGAGAATTATAAAAGAATAATCGCTACTATGTGTTAAGATAAGACAGTATTTTTTCCCTTATAATGAAAAGTGAGTCCGAAATATCTAAAAAGCTGGAATAGGAATTAAAGCTCTTACATAAACCCCGGAAAGGTTCATTTAATTCAAAGTTTGATTTACACTGCTTTAAGTAGATAGGGTTGAAGTGTCTTGTTGAACGAGAAGGAATGTTAAAGTTTATTTCAGCTAGCAAGAAAGGAGAAAGAATTAAGCCATTCAAGAGCTTAACGATAAATATTACCCCTAACATTTCTCGTCGACTTGCAAGAGTCGGAAGATTAAGGAGTTTTAAACGGCTAGTATACGGTGGAAGATTGTAACCAGAATCCCAAGGCAAATTTCTTAAAGCAAAAACCAAAAACTGTTTTTGGACTGACTCTAAGCGATCAGAGTGAATCTGATAGTATGGATTCCAAACTATGGAACCATATTCCAATATAGGTCTTACTAAAGTTGTAAAGAGTGTTTTAGTTATGTATGGGTCGCTGAATTCCTTTGACCAACGTTTTACAAACGCTAAGACACCTCTTGCCTTATTTGCTGTAGCATTAATATGAATGTTGAAACTAAGTTTGCAGTCCATTATTACACCTAAATCCACAAACTCATTTATTTGTTCGAGGCCAAAGCCATTTATTGCATAAGAAGCTGGCTGTACGGTTTTCCGGGAAAAGCGCATGAATTTACATTTATTGAGGTTAAGTGGCATTAAGTTAGTGTCACACCAAGAAACTAAGGAATTTAAATCTTCCTGAAGCAAAGTTCTATCATCAAATGAAGAGATTGATCTAAAAAGCTTTACGTCGTCCGCATACAATGAAATTTTTGAGTGTTTAATTGTAGTAGTTATATCGTTAATAAATAGCAAAAACAGAATCGGGCCAAGGTGACTGCCTTGAGGAACTCCTGAAGTAACATTAATAATAGACGAGTAAGCATTTTTGAAAATCACCCTTTGTGTTCTATTTAAAAGATATGAAGATATCCATTGCAAGAGGCTGGGCTGAAAGCCAAGAAGATCAAGTTTAAGAATCAGCAAGGAGTGATTGACTTTATCAAATGCTTTGCTGAAGTCCGTGTATATAACATCAGTGGGTAAGTTTTGAGAAAATCCATTAGAAATACTAGTGGTAAACTCCAGTAGGTTTGTGACCGTTGATTTACCCTTACAGAACCCGTGTTGTGAATCACAAATTAATGAGGACGTTGAATGAGACAATCTATTGGTAACTATTGCTTCAAATAATTTAGGAATAGCCGAAATATTTGCTATACCTCGATAATTTTCTATGGAGGACCTACTCCCGCTTTTATGAAGGGGGATAATGAATGACTCTTTCCATAGCATAGGGAAAATGCCTTGTTCCAAGGAACTATTGAATAATGCAGTTAGTGGTTTAAACAGGTTTATGGCACATTTTTTTAGAAAGCATGTTGGTATCTGGTTAGGACCATAACTAAATGACTCTTTTAATGATAATAAGGCTGACAACACGTCCTCTGCAGATATATATGGTTTGTAAATTGATGTATTAGGAGATAATCGATATGGATAGTTACGAAATGGAAGTTCTTCTATGTTGGAATAATTATGTTTGAAAAATTGTGCAAAAAGATTGGAAATTTCTTGACTATCACTTGAAGTGTTGTCTTGATATCTCATAGCAGACGGAAACCCATTAACTTTTCTCTTGGAGTTTACGAAACTGTAAAACGATTTTGGATTACGAATAAAATTAGACTTAATTTTACGTATATAGGCTCTATAGCAATTTTTATTTAACACAAAGTATTGGCGTCTAAGCTCAGCATACTTTAAGTAGTCGGCATGCAAGCCCGATTTCTTGTATGATTTGAAAAATCGGGATTTCTTATTTTTTAAAGTTTTAAGCTCTTTTGTGAACCAAGGTTGTATTGGCTCACTGTACTCACGAACACGTTTAGGCACAAGTTTTTCAAATAGGCAATGAATAATTTTATTAAAAGGTAAAACGTTTTGCTCGACATCGTTATTGAATTTTGGCCATGTTAAACTAGCTAACTCATGATTAAGTTTTTTAAAGTTGGCCTTGGAAAAATTATAATATGTACTTGTGTTAGCTGAACTAGAAATGCAGCCATTAATATTGTTTACAATTTCGTATGTAATCTCTAGAGAAGGGTGGTATAAGTCCTCCGGTAGAACAAGAGGGTCACAGCGGTGAAGGACATACTTAGAGCTATCATCTACAAAAACTAAGTCTAAGATTTTCCCGTACGCATTCTGAAATATGTTCACCTGGTTGAGGGAAAGATCGGCAATCTGATCGAAAAAGCTATTCATGTCCGATCTCGATGAGTTCGGAATAATATTCTCCTCTGAAACGCTCCAAGAAATGCACGGAAGATTAAAATCGCCTAACACAAGCATAGAGTCAGAGGAGTTCATCAGCGCGTGTACATCTTTAAGCACAGATGCTAATTCCATATACACGCTTATATTGCAGGCTGGCGGGATATAGCAAGCAAATAAATAAATCCAATCCTTTCCTTGCTTAATTCGAATGCAAATCGACTCCACACCACCAATATTAGGTGTACTGACCACCTCAGAATGTAATGAGGACTTTACAGCAAACAAGACACCACCGCCGATTCTGTTTACGCGATCATTTCTATACACCTGATAATGGTTACAAAAGATTTCAGAATCGAAAACATGAGGCTTAAGCCATGTTTCGGTAAAAGAAATTACATTATAGACGCAGTCAATCGTTTTTAAATAAAAATCACTTAATTTGGTGTTCAGGCCCCTGACATTTTGATAGAAAATATTTAATGCGGAATTTAAGGTTATACTCAGTTTTTTGAAGCAGTACGAGAAATTTTCGCCGTATTGTGACCATGTATTTTAGGCCTGTTTTCAAACTCGCGAACAAAAGCACCAGGTGGCCAAAATGAACTGTTCAGTAAAGTTTGATAATCTTGAGGAGATACATCAATTTTAAAAGAAGAAATGTCTCTTGTGTATGAAAAGTTGAATTTTTTGATAAAAATATTTCCAGTAGAGATTTTGGACGAAATATAGCCCTTTAGATCATCCGCGGTTGTGTCTTTATCAAACCTAGATACGAATATTGATTTCTTCGGAGGAACGACAACCAACTTATTAACAATTGGTTCAGTCGTTTCGGGCATAGTTGATTGTACCGTAATACTTTCGAGAGGTGCATTAGAAGACCTAGAATTAGAAGATGAGTCCTTTGTAGAACAAGACCCCACAGTAACAATTAAGAACGCATGGGAGGTGCCACGCCCCCTTTTCGTATAACTCCTATTATTTTACGTTAATATAGAATTGTTATCGTTTATCTCCACACTACTTTTCTGCGTGAGAAGGGTTTGATATTACCTACCCCTATACCAATTTTCAGCTCCCTATCTTGAACTCTTTTAGAGATAATCAGCTTTAAAAATTAAGATTGTATGAGAGGTGCCACGCCCCCCTAATATTTTTTTATTTCTTTTTCGACTAAACCTTCTTGGGGTAACAACAAACAAATCCCCGTAAGGAAGTATTTGATTTGGTTCAGCCGTTTTCAAGTTTTAGCGTTACAATTAAACACCAAATCGCACGTTGTATGCAATAGGGATTTAACTCGAAATTTTCGATTTCTAGGATTTTGTCATTTATTTCAATAACTGGGTCATGCCTTTGAATCTAGTCTTATAAAATACTGAAAAAGATAAAAATGGCGTAAATAAAAGTGATTTTGTAGTTAGCCGTAGAAAGAAACTATTTGGAATTATAAAAGTTTGTTTGCGTTTTCCCAAAAAAAATTTTTTTTGAGTAAAACCCCTATTGCATAAAACGTGCGAAATCATTTTTATATATATAGATAATGATATATGATACATATCGCTATATTAGAGTGCAAATGTTAATGTTATATACAAATGCTATATCTATAATACAAATACAAATCAAATACAAAATGGAAATGCAAATTTTAAATTTAGCTCTTGTAAGCTTCTACTTTGGCCATAAGGGGAAAGAAGAAGTCAAAAAGAAAAAGTATACTGCGCTATGGCTTCTCTTTATAACAAATTTGACAAGTTCCCTATTCAGGTAACTAAGGTTTTGTCCACGTATTCTACTAAACCGTGAGTTCGTTGATAGTCTTGCTGCCATTTGTGGAGCGTTAGTTAAGCCGATAATCGCACTGTCCAGCTCGCCAGTTGACTTGAGCCTTGCATTTAAGTTTATATGGGAACTCATGTATTTTTTGTACTTAACCCATTTAGTATATTTATTAGTAGGGCATGGAATTTCATGTACTAAAAAATAAAAAATAGAAAAGGCGCGAGTGTGAAGAGCTTGAGATGCTGGCGGGTAGGAACGATGCTCGAAAATTCTATCAAAAAATCAGGCGGATGACTGAAGGTTTCAAGACCGGGGCAAATTCTTGCCGGAATGATAACGGTGATCCGGTAACTGATGTCCAGAACATACTTAAGTTGTGGAGGGATCACTTCTCCTCCTTGCTAGATAATGGCAACAGTGAAAGTGCGGAAGGAGAAGATGTACGACCCGAATCCCCAATAGCAGATGATGGTAGGCATGTTCCACCACCTGATCATGACGAAGTGCGAATAGCAGTATCTAGGCTTAAGAATAACAAGGCCCCGGGCGCTGACGGCTTGCCAGCCGAGCTATTCAAACATGGTGGCGAAGAGTTGATAAGGAGCATGCATCAACTCCTATGCAGAATATGGTCGGACGAGCGCATGCCCGACGATTGGAACTTAAGTGTGCCCTGCCCAATCCACAAAAAAGGAGACTCCACAGTACGCGCCAATTATCGTGGGATAAGCCTCCTGAATATCGCATATAAGGTCTTAGCAAGTGTATTGTGCGAAAGACTGAAGCCTATCGTCAACAATCTGATTGGACCTTATCAGTGTGGCTTCAGACCTGGTAAATCTACCATCGACCAGATCTTCACAATACGACAAATACTGGAAAAAACCCATGAAAAAGGAACCGACACACACCATCTCTTTGTCGATTTTAAAGCCGCTTTTGATAGCACGAATAGGAGTTGCCTGTATGCCGCAATGTCTGAATTTGGTTTCCCTGCTAAACTTATACGGCTATGCCAAATGACGTTGACTAACACCACCAGCTCCGTCAGAATTGGGAAGGACCTCTCCGAGCCGTTCGAGGCCAAACGAGGTTTCAGACAAGGTGACTCTCTTTCGTGCGACTTTTTCAATTTGATGCTGGAAAAGATAATACGAGCTGCAGAACTTAACCATACAGGAAGCATCTAATATCACAGGAGTGTGCAACTGCTGGCGTACGCCGATGACATCGACATCATTGGCACTAACACGCGCGCCATATGTTCTGCCTTCTCCAAGCTGGATAAAGAGGCTAAGAAAATGGGTTTGGCGGTCAACGAGGACAAGACGAAGTACCTCCTGTCATCACACAAAGAAACAGCACGCCTTGGCAGCCACGTCAATGTTGATAGCTACAAATTCGAAACTGTTAAGGACTTCGTCTATCTGGGAACCAGCATTAACACCAAGAATGATGTCAGCACGGAGATCCAACGAAGAATCACGCTTGCCAATAAATGCTACTTCGGACTAAGTAGGCAACTGAAAAGTAAAGTCCTCTCTCGACAAACAAAAATCACACTCTACGGGACGCTCATCGTTCCAGTCCTCATGTACGGCGCAGAAGCATGGACAATTTCAAAATCAGATGAGATGGCACTTGGAGTATTCGAGAGAAAAGTTCTTCGTAAGATTTATGGACCTTTGCGCGTTGGCGTGGGCGAGTATCGACGGAGATTTAACGATGAGCTGTACGAGCTTTACACACACATCGACATTGTTCAGCGAATAAAGATCCAGCGGCTGCGTTGGGCAGGTCATGTCGTGAGAATGGACGAAGGCGCTCCGGCCAAGAAAGCATTTCTATCGAAACCCGCTGAACGCAAAAGAAGAGGGAGACCTTCACTGCGTTGGGAAAATCAGGTGGACAGCGATGCTGCCTCCCTAGGTGTTCCCAAGTGGCGCCATGCTGCACGAAACAGAAGCAATTGGCGCGCTCTGTTGGACTCGGCCAGAATCGTCTAGACGGTTAAGCGCCAATCAAGAAGAAGAAAAATAAAAAATATGCGCATAAAAAATGCAACAAAAACTAAGAAATATGCATGAAAAATCAAAAAAAATGCAATAATTCAAATTTCCTCAACTTCAGATAATTCATGTTTATTGAAGTTACAATAGTTAAATAAATTAGGTACAAACATTTTTTAACTCAATTTTGCTCTTACGTTGAACGTTTGCTTAAACAAGTCTGTGATACTTGTCATATTTCTAATCGTTGTTATTCAGCGATACGCAAATTGTGTAAGTCCAAAAGCGAAGAAAATTGTGTAAGTCCAAATATTTACATGAACAGAAATTTTTTTTTTCATTTCGAAATTTGTTAATTTTTTGTTTTTTGTCTCTCCTACAATGTTTGAAAAAAGGACTTACAAAATTTGCACTCTAAGCTAGCAATATGTATGTTTTTATAGATATGTACATAAATTCAGTCTTGAACATTTCATAATTTGTAAAGGTTCATCCTTATTTAACGATTCATTAGCATACACAATGAAATATTTTTTCATATTATCAAAAAGAAAACTTTGCCGATTCGGTCGAAAAAAGCTCTTATACATAGAAAACGAACGTTCTACATCCACAGAGGTAATAGCAGCATGTTTGAAAACGGCTCTTTGTCGACAGGTATGCACCGTATCGAAAATAATAGCCGTGTTCACACGAAACTCAATTCGTCGTCAGATGACTGTTATGCATGAATTTCGTTTGTATAAAACTGTCAACTAGAAAATTACAAAAATAGGCAATATAATGCGAAATATGTAATAAAAAAATGCAAACAACGCAAAATATGTAAAAATATGCATATATGACCAAAATATGCAAAATACGCAAAAACATTTGAATGCCATTTTTAAGACAATTTCACGATTCGCAAAGATTTTATTTATTTTGCTCTACCTAAATCTAAGAAAAACATATATTTGCATAGATTTCCATGCCCTATTTATTAGTTATGCTCGGATTTGATTCGTAAAAAGTTGGAGTTGGTTCGTAAACTGTTGAGTGTTGAGTCGTGTAGACGTGTTTTTTCGCTTCTCGACCATAGATAGTTTTAATATCGTACAAAGTCAGGATAAATATATGAGATAGTGACTCTGAATCATAAGCATATGTGTACATGTTAGTAATTAATCCAATAATTATATATATATATAAATTGGTTGTCTGCCTGAAATGGATGACAATTGTGATAGATGCAATAACCTCTTTGCAATAGGTGAAACCCTCATCGTGCCATGTAATGGCTTTTGTAAAAGACGTTTTCATAAATCGTGCTGTGCTGGCCCTATTAGTGAATATAAGGTGAAAATATTAAAAGCTTATCGCCATATTTTGTATATGTGCGAGGATTGTGTGGTTTTTCCGGAAAGGCTGAGTAAAGACTTTGGTTCTATTATAGCAGCTCATAAACTTGCAATTGAATCAATAACGCATTTATCTGAAATATTCTGAAATAAATCAAATTATAGATATTTCTAAAAATTACAGTATTGGTTGAATAAAAACTCGCTGAGCGATAGCTGGTCAAAGTCAAAATTTTGTGAATATTCTGCAATTTTTTTTTTAATTTTGATTTTAAAAATATATTTTTTATAAGAAGTAGTAAAAATCAGTAAATTTTTGATTTTTAAAAATTTGCCTATTAAATTGCAAACACTTTAAGCGTAATGTTACCAAGATTTTTTTCAGGTGAAACTAAAAGGACATTTTATAGACAAAAAACTTTGTAAGGTGACCCAACTATGTGAAAACGACTTCATAGCTCAAAAGGACATTAGAGCAATATATAGAGCTCTACGCGACTAAAATAACGACATATCAGTTTTAAAAATCGGATGTGAAATAAAACAGTTGCGTTATTTCGCGGGATAAAAAAAAATTAAAATTGTCCCAAAACCCTCTCAACATAAGTTTCAAATATAAGTGCTGACTTTTACAACAGTGAGCGTTCTCACTAAGAAATAAGAAAAAGAAATGGAATTGCGATACCAAGGATAATGGAATGTCAATGACATTGAATGATGGGCCACTTTTGCCGGTTCCTTCTTCGAGAAGAACAAAATGCACCAAAACGGCGAAAAATATAAACATTTAAACATGTTTAATATGCATAAAAATAAAAAAATGAAGTTAAATAAAATACTGTTATAAAAAAGGTTTGTTCATTAAATATCTTATAACATTGTAAGTTTTCTACTGATTATAATCCGGAAAGTGCCAAAATGTTTACTAAGAAATAATGACTTAAAGTATGAAACCAGGATGATATTTAATATTTCTTAAAAAAATTACAAAAAAGAATATGAATGTCGAAAAAACTGAAAATTTGCATAAAAAAATCTTTTGTTCGCCATAACTCCGCCAATTTAACGTCAAATATTTTGCTTGTGGACATACCTAGTTATCTTTGAAATTTTGATCATTTATAAAAACATTTTTTGTTGGGCCAGAAACACGAATGTGCCCCATATATTTTTGGAAATTTACTTTCAACGATTTTTTTAAATTTTTTGTTGGGCCAGAAACACGAATGTGCCCCATATATTTTCGGAAATTTATTTTCAAGGAATTTTTACATTTTTTGTTGGCATTGTTTTTAAGGTATAAATTAGCTACACATGTGAAACGGTGTTTTATTGGGCGTGGTACTTTTTTTTAATAGTATTTTGCAAAAAAAATGTTTAAATTTAAACTAAAAGATTTGCGCCCAAAACTATGCCTTCAGAATTACTTTATTCTAACAACAGAGCAGAGTTAAATACAAATTTCAAATGTAGATTTCGCTCCAGTTGAACAGTCGTGTATATTTGCAAACACTTTTATAAGCTTCAGCTGTATGTTTGTATGTAAACATCACATTATTTTAGGCGAACACGTGTGTATTCATACTTACGCTGAATGGGGGTTTTTCAGCATGGGATGTGTTTATTTATACACAGCTGTACGTAGTACAATATATGTATAGGTATATATACTTTTGATCAAATAATGGTTGTACGTAATACCATAAAATAATTGAGATAGATATGGACTTATGGTGCAGTGGTAGAGTGCTTGCCTGCTATGCCAGAGGTCTCGGGTTCAAACCACGGTCCGAGCAAAACACCAAAACAATTTTTCTAATTAGTAAAAGTCCAATTATTGGGTTTTTTAAGAGCAGCGGTCACCTCTCGGCAGTCGGCGGCATACTCTCCGAGAGTATTTCTGCCATGAAAAAGCTTCTCACAAAAAATGCATTCGCCGTTCGGTGCCGGCATAAAACTGTAGGTCCACCCAATTAGTAGGAAAAACAAAAAAAGGAGCACACCTCGAATTGGGAGAGAAGCCATTGTATTATTATTATATTATTATGGACTTATACTGATTTCACACAGGCGGTTAATGGAGTAATTATCCACATTTTCTTTATTAAGTCAATAATGAAGCTCGATTTTCCATACAGAAGTTCAATTATTAATGGATCCATTACTAATTAATTGAAGTTTTAAACGAATAAAAATCCAATACAACTCTGGGAGGTAAGTTCGTTTTTTTAATTTTGAAATTTTCAGTGTCAACCGTCAATTAGTTTTGGCATGAATTTATTATCCCAGCAAACATTCTCAGAGCACTCATAATTTGGAGTCGGATATGAATCACAAACATGAGGGAAATATGTATGAGCTTAAGAAAAAAATATTTATAAAAAATGAGTGCTGATCGTAGCAAAATACGCTAATATTATCGCCGGTTGAATGTGCCACAAATGTACAAAGTAGTTCAATAATTTTTGTAGGGAATTTGTAAATACATGTCTACCTCCCACTGGCAATACCCTGCAGGGAACTCAATAACTAGTGATCAAAATTTCTAATTCCGAACTAGCGAAAAGGTGTCAAAAGGGAACTAGATGAATTGTAGTTAGACCCTCACCAGTTCAGAAGGAGTAAATTGAGTGACCATTATAAGACAGACTGTGGTCGCTGTGGTGCAGTGGGTAGAGTGCTCGCCTGCTATGCCAGAGGTCTCTGGTTCAAACCACGGTCCGAGCAAAACACAATTTTTCTAATTAATAAAAATCCAATTATTAGGGTTTTTAAGAGCAGCGGTCACCTCTCGGCAGTGGGCGGCATACCCTCCGAGTGTATTTCTGCCATGAAAAAGCTTCTCACAAAAAATGCATTCGCCGTTCGGAGCCGGCATAAAAACTGTAGGTCCACCCAATTAGTAGGAAAAACAAAAAGGAGCACACCTCGAATTGGGAGAGAAGCTCGGCCATAAAACTCGTCAGAGTTATAATAGCGCCATTGTATTATATTATATTATTATTAGACAGACTTTGATTTGTATGCAATTTCGAAGTGACAAAAATTCTATGAAAAATTTTCGTTCGTTCAATTGCCGTCGGCCTTGTATATTTCTGCAATTCTCAGATGTTTAGTGAAGCACTAAAGCGGCAGATGTAAAACTGTAGAATTTGTAGGTACTTCTAGCAGTGGCGTAGTAACGGGGAGGGGGGTTTTGGGGACAACCCCCCCCCCCCCCCCCCCAAACGATTCGTTTTGACCATAAAACCATCTTTGACTTTATTAGCATACATTTCTTTTTCAGGAAAAAATCAATGAGAATAGTAATTTTTCGAAATTGGTAATTCGAAATTTAGCGCTTTTTCACGAAGTATTACTTATAATTCTAGCGTTTGTTGAGCCGTAGGAAAGTGCAAGAACCGCAGGAATTTTACCACAATTTACATTCTTTGTACTTATATTCGCTCTTTTGTGGTAAAATTCCTGCGGTTCCTGCACTTTCCTACGGCTCAACAAACGCTACAATTATTATAGGGTATTGCTGTTATTAACATGCTAATAACAGAAAAGTAACGCCAATTATTTAAATTTCAAGTTTTCTTTCAATTACTTATAATCTTAATCAAATAATCTATATATATAAAAATGGTGTAAAAAATGTTACTAACCTCATCAGATGAGAACGGCTGGGCCGATTTCTGTAAAATTTTTTGTCAGTTGTTCGTATTCTCGGGGAGATGGTTCCCAATAAACATTTTTCTTCATTTTCAATTTGAGGTTCATTTGAGAAGTAACCCTATTGTCAAATATCAAACGTTTGTTATCAAATGCACCTCAAATTTCCCTTTTTTTTTTTTTTTTTTTTTTTTTTTCTTCTTTTTTTTTTTTTTTTTCTTCTTTTTTTTTTTTTTTTTTTGTATAGACTTAAGTTATCATATAGTATTGTAACAAATGTTGTACTACAAAAGACAATTTGTTCTTATTGTACTGATGCATTATAATAAATAAATATGATGAAATATGAAATATGATGAAAATAGCGTTCTCAAACAAAACGGCTCATTTTTAGTATGGGATTTTGGGCTGATTCTCAATTTGATTCATTTCATTTTCTCAAACCTATTTCAAAGGTGGTACGAAATGGAATGCAATCAATAGATGTATGTATGTATTACGTATTTGTACTCTAGAGTACAGAAAAATTGAGGGATAGTGAGAGAGTTTGTGTTTTGAGCGCAGAAGTGGAATGGAATAAATAAATGTATGTACATATATATTACTCGTACATATTTGTACTCTGATGTGATGTTTTTCATTTACCCGTGCGGGTGAATTTTGCCGGTACCTTTTGTACAGTTACATGAGTATGTTTAACACTATGTTAATATCTTTTTTAATATGCATACACACATGTGAGAAACAAACTGTTTTTATTAAATTTTGTGTAACTTCACAAAAAGCCACAAACAAATAAAATAAGAGTAAGATATACAGAATCATTATTACACACAGTCATTTTCAACCATCATCATTTCAACCGTTAAAAGACTGCTCGAGTAGAACAACGAAATTCGTGAAATGGCACAAAACGAAACAAGTTTTTTTTTTTTCAAATGTGTTGTAAGTTATTTTAAAATTGATAAACAATGTTTGATGAACACTTGAAAATATGTTTATTTTCAAATGATATATATGCTGATTCTCAACTTTAGAAACAATATTTTCTCAAACGTTTGATAATTTCTTTTTCAGTGTTTAATGGGTTCGTACGGAAGAAAATTTTGGAAAATCCTTCCGGAAAAGTCCGAAAATTGGAAAAATCGGTGTGTATGTGTGCATCTGTGGATGTGTGTCCTTTATAAACTCCCAAAGTAACCAACCGTTCTTTATGATTTCTAAGGCTGTTTCCCAGAGATGGCTAAAGTAGTGGGCCCGGATTGTGATGGACGGTCCCCGTAAGGTAAAGGTAGGTAGCTATAGGGATAGGGATAGGATTAGGGATAGGGATAGGGATAGGGATAGGGATAGGGATAGGGATAGGGATAGGGATATGGATAGGGATAGGGATAGGGATAGGGATAGGGATAGGGATAGGGATAGGGATAGAGATAGAGATAGAGATAGAGATAGAGATAGAGATAGAGATAGAGATAGAGATAGAGATAGAGATAGAGATAGAGATAGAGATAGAGATAGAGATAGAGATAGAGATAGAGATAGAGATAGAGATAGAGATAGAGATAGGGATAGTGATAGTGATAGTCGGGGCCGTGCGCACGGAGGGGGGGGGGGGCTTTTGGGGGTTAAACCCCCCTCCCCCATGACCAAATCTAAGTTGCAATAAATTTGCAAAAATTTTCAAAATACAGTTTATAAATTTTGCATTGAATCTTGACTCATAATTTTTGACAAAATTAGTTACAATAATTTTACGGAAGAAGAAATTGGTGAAAGTTGCAAAAAATAAGGTTGGCCAATACATAAGTTCGGCACTTTGAATTGCACTTGGAGCTTTCCGAAATTACAAAGTTGTGTAGCATATGTTCGTTTGGCATTTTTAAAAAAAATGTACTGATAACAAAAAATTTTCATTTTGTGAAAACAGTGAGCAGTTTCAATTAACAAGTACTGTAAACAGTACTATTCAGGACCTGTTTAACTAGGTTTTGATGAATCATAATGAGTTTCAGAAAAGTTAGAAAACATTTAAATTTATGGTGTATGGGTCTAGATATCTGTTTCAGCTAATATGTTTATCTTAGCGAAAAATGGATTCGAATGCAAACCAAAATTAAACCCCCCCCAAGGCTAATTCCTGCGCACGGCCCTGGTGATAGTGATAGTAATAGTGATAGTGATAGGGATAAAGATTGAGATTGAGATTAAGATTGAGATTGAGACTGAAATAGAGATAGGAATTGAGATAGAGATAGGGATCGGGGGAAGTAGGTTTGTCGCGGTGAATACAACTATAACTTTTATTCAGAGAACATACAATTTTTCATTATTCGCAGTCATTAAAATGGACTCTAAGATAATGGTTAGCAATACGCTAATCATATACTTATCTTTAGGCTTCATAGGAATAAATTTTAGCAGAACAACGTCTGCCGGGTCAGCTAGTATTAGTATAAACTACAATGGGAATTAGCACAATAGATCTCATTGGAGGGCGCGGTGCAGTATTGCCCTATAATAATAATACAATGGGAATAAATATGCAATGTATAAGAGTATCTGAACTTGAGATTTTACTTAATGTCTGTCAAAATGGAATATTAAAAAACTAAATTATATAAGAAAATTATTATTTATAACCGTAGCACATAGGTAGATTTTCAAGTTTTATGCGGCCAAAAATATTTTATTGTGTACATCTATTCCAATTGGAATTTAAATTCCAATTTAAATTGCTTGTTTAATGCAAAACTTTAATAATTTGCGTTAAAAGTAGAGGTCTCGATTTTTTTGAACATTTTCGAGTAGCCCGAACAGTTGTTGTTCAAATGCTCGAAGAGTTGTTTGTTTGTTTATTACCCGTATGTTTGTACGGGCATTTGAACAATTCGGGAATTTGGAATTTTTTTTTTCTTTTGTTTATTATAATTTTTTTTCTTTATATGTAGTTTTTTTATTTTTGTTTTTCCGATACACTTTTTTTTTGTTTGTAAGCTCGAATGTTTGTACGGGCATTTGAACAACAAACGGGCTTCAAACAAAAACGATCAGATCGAATTGCTCGATACCCGGGTATCTAGGGCTCTAGTTAAAAGTCGATTTTATTGAAAAATATATACAGTGACTCAAAAAAAAAATCATACGCCAGAGTTTTTAAATTTATTTCAAACAGTTCTGTCGAAAATTTGACTCTCTTATTTTCGTTTAAAAATGTAAACAATTTTTCAATAAAAATCGCCTTAAGAAGGATTTCTAAGCTTATAGAAAAATCCGAAAAATCGTAGAAATTTCTAAAAGTGGATTAAAAATTTCAAAGCGCGGCCAGAATTTATAGAAGATTTTGAGGAGATTTCTAAGTGTACTGTTATGTAGCCAACCAATTTTAGTGTAAAAAGTGCTATTCTCAATGCTGTAAAAATTTCCGTCGATTTTAGTAATTTTTTTCTGTAGGGTGTTTGCGTTATATGTACTCACGTACCGTTCCAATTAAAATTTCCGAAAAGCCAATGAAAATTTTCAAAAAGTTGAATATTGCAATTACAATTGAATGAGCTGCAAAATTGTATACTCAAAAATCTTCTAAAAAATGTAGCTTTATAATTCTTAGCCCCTTTTTATGATAAGTACTTCCTTATGGTTGAAAAATTGGAAATACTAAAAATACTGCCTAAAAAGTTAACAATAATCGCTGCTAAATATCTGGGTTACTTTCGAGCATCACCTACATTAACCAAGATATGCGTTAGAAATATAAACATTAAAATTAAATATAAAGCACAAAAAGAAAATTATTGTAGGTACATATGAAAAACCCTGTATCTAGTAGTGAAGTGCGGCTTTGTGCGACGTAATTTTTTGTCGTCAAACTACTAATTGTACTAGATATCATGTCCGAGGGTTAATTTGACTGAGTCTGACAGAGCAACATAACAAAACCAATTTTTAACTTGAAAAAGAGTGATAATTTTTTTTTAAATATCCCAACTTTAAAAGCTTAAAACTATAAACTTAGAATTATTGGAAACCAAGGATATTATTGAAAAGTGTTAATAATTACTTGAACGAATGAAATGCTTTAAATAATAAATATTCAAGTTGAAACTAGCACTTAAAAATATGTAAGAAAAAAACAAAAAAATTAACTTCAGATATGCTAAGTTACGACCATCTGGGGCAAGTGCAGAGTAGGGGTCGGGAAAAAAGCGATGAATTATTGTTCCCCATTCTATTTCCAATATGTGGATATGTTTTTTTTCTGTAATTGTAATTTTACAAAATTCAATTTTGGGCGCATAAAACTTGAAAATCTACCTATGCGCGTAGATTTCCAGAAGAGAATATGAGACTTACTTTTGAAGTATAGTTAAAGGCCCTTGGCAACTGACAATCTGGCATGTCAAGCAGTGTGTATGTGTGAGTTTTTTTGTGTGTGTTAGTGCAATCGGCAGTCGTCGTGCTACACGTTCTTGTTCGGGCTCGCGTTGATGAGAATCAAATCTTTTAGATATTTGCGTCAATCACCCGACACACACATATGTATACATTGCTTAACATTCCAGATTTTAAGTGGCCAAGGGCCTTAAGAGTTTGATATATGTATTATAAGCGATATTTGTGTACTAAAATGGTAAATTATAGTCTGAAAAAAATTACATTTCGCTAGCTTAGAGTGCAAACTGTGTAAGTCCACTTTTATGAAAAAGTGTATTTTTATGTAGAACGCTAGAAAAATCAAATACGCACCGCGCTAAACAAGTCTGAGATACTTGTCATATTTATACTCGTTGTTATTCAGTGATACGCAGTGTAAGTCAAAAAAGCGAAAAAAATTGTGTAAGTCCAAAATATTTATATGAACAGAAATTTTTTTCATTTCGAATTTTTTTTCTTTTTTGTTTTTTGTCTCTCCTACAAAGTTTTAAAAAAGGACTTACACAATTTACATTCTAAGCTAGCGATTTTTATCATTTGTAAAAAAATTGTAGTTTTTTTGGTAATTTTAATTTTGGTAAATTTTCTACATTGGCTGTGACCCCCCCCCCCCCCCCATGAAAAATTCTCTTGCTACGCCACTGACTTCTAGCTAGTTCAGAACTATCGAAATTGTACTCTGAAAAAAAAACAAACACGTTGTAAATCCAAAGACTTTTGCAGTTAAATGAACAACTTTCCGCAGTTGAAATGTGCCCAACAACGCTCCGTTGTTGTTTCAAAGATGCGAGCGTTTTTAATTCAAATACTTTTCGTATTTAAGTTAACAACGCAAACTGTTGAATCAAATACTTTTATATTTAAGTTAACAGTTTTTGCTTTTGAATTAATAGCAAAAATTTTTGGTCCAAAAGCGAGCACCGTTGATTTAAATATTCTGCGTATTTAAGTTAAACATTTTTGCTTTTGAATTAAGCGCAAAAGTTGTTGGTCCAAAAACGAGCACTATTGAAGCAAATACGTACGCATTTAAGTTAACCTCAAACAAATTTTAATAATTTTTTAATATAATATACATATATTATTTTATTTTATTTTTTTACAAATAAACTTCAAGGAAACCGCTTGCAAAATAAGAATTTATTATTATTATTCTTAAGACTCTTCAGCTTCTTTCACCTCGAATTCTAACTTTTGTTGTATAGTGAGTTATTTTGAATAGTATATGTACGGGGCAGGCGCGGATCCAGGATTTCGGCAATGGGGGGTTTTGAAAATTTCTTTTTTTGCAAGATGTTTTTTAAGGGCAGACGCTGCACATAGGTAGATTTTACGAATTTATGCGGCCAAAATTTAAAATTTTAAAATTGGTGCAAATACAAAATCCAAAATCCCTCTACGTTTATTATAGACCGGGCTATAATAAACCGGTTTTCTCGGCTTTTATAGACAACGGGGGTGTCTCTGCCGCTAGTCGAAACTTATTATTCTCCCACTTTTTCGATTTTTTATTTTTTATGTATTTTAAGTAACCCATTTTTAAACATCAATATTTTCAGTTTTAAGACAGTTATCAAAGTAAACATCATGGATTCGAGTGCTTCAGGTAAATATCATTATTTATTGAAGAAATCGTCAACCTAGCATAATAAAAGACCCACCATTTTGCAGCTTTTAAGCATAACTATTGGCTTTTCTTGAAAAAATATTGTTAATTTTTTAATTCAAAAGCATTTTAGTTATATTATCGCCTCCGATCGATTACCCGTCAACTTCTCTACGGAAAAATGCAAAGCCAGAAATTATCAACAATGGATTAAAAATTGGCCTATTTGGAAAATTACCTGATTTCGTATTTTTAGTATTTCCAATTTTTCAAAGTCAAGGAAATGCTTATCATAAAAAGGGGCTAAGAATCCTAAAGCTACATTTTTTAGAAGAGTTTTGGGTATGCAATTTTGCACCTCATTCAATTTTAATATAACAATATGCAACATTCAACTTTTTGAAAATTTTCATTGGCTTTTCGGAAATTTTAATTGGAACGGTCTCACCCTACACCCTACAGAAAAAAACTTCTAAAATTGACGGAATTTTTCACAGCATTGAAAATTTCAGTTTTTACACTATAATTGGTTGGCTACATCACAGTACACTTAGAAATCTCCTCAAAATCTTCTATAAATTATGGCCTTGCTTTGAAATTTTTAATCCACTTTCAGAAATTTCTACGATTTTTCAGATTTTTTCCATAAGCTCAGAAATCCTGCTTAAAACGATTTTTATTGAATAATTTATATTTTTAAACTAATAAGAAAGTAAAATTTTAGACAGAACTCTTTGAAATAAATTTAAAAACTTTGGCGTATGATTTTTTTTGAATCACTGTATATATTTTTCAATAACATCCACTTTTAACTCATATTATTAAAATTTTGCATTAAAAAAGCAATTTGGAATAGATGTAGACAATAAAATATTTTTGGCCGCATAAAACTTGAAAATCTACCTATGTGCGCTGGTGAAAATATGGACTTGTACCACCTACTATTATTATTCTATATACTAGTTGCGCCATTTCCCGCACCTTAAAAACACCAAACTCAAAACTCTCAAAATTAACAATAGGTCTGTTTCTTATTAAACTAGAAACTAGCTGTGAAGTGAGCAAAACGGAAAGAATTGCGCTAATAAAGAGCGAAACGAACAGAAAATCAAGAAACGGAATACTAGTAAAAATTAGCGATTAGTAATTTGAATGCCTTTTTTGACTGTTAATGGTTATTTTTTCTAAAAAAACATTTAATTTTCTTTATTTCTATTTAAAAAATTCAGAAAATTTCAAAAGTAATAAAAATCAAAAGTATTCGTTTGTTTATTTTTTCAACAGCTGTTTCTTACTTTGGCAGCGAATAATTTCAGCTAGGGAAAATTTTACTAGCTGAAATTTGGAGCTGTCAATGGATCTCTTCTGCTATTTTTTGACTCAAGAAACGATTTTCCAGCCGAAACTTGGCTAACTGTTCATAACTAGCTAATAATAAACGGACCTAATATGTATGTCATCACATAAAGTGCAGGAGATTTCAATTGAAGTTCTAAATAACATGTATAACGTATATATGAAGATTTTTGCATTGGTACGTGCGAATGAGTATCGTATGGTATTGGTGGCAAATTGATCATCAATTTCACTTACCCTTGCATTTAAAGCCAAAATAAATAAGAATATATATATGTAGTACTTTTTGGTTATATTTATATTTTTAATAGAACTTTTACTTTATTGAAGTTCTTGTGTTTATATACTCAAATTTTTAAAAGATTAATTTAAACAAGAATTGCGAAATGCCTCTGAAAAAGGCAATTTCTCCAACGATTCAGACATTTCTGACCAAATTAATTCTGTACAAGCCCGATAAAAATAGGGATAAGAAAGAAAAGAAAATAAATTTGCGATTTGCCAATTTGCGAATAGCATTTGACAAATTTGATTTTATGCACGTGCGTCCAAAGGTACCTACATGAACTTTTTTCGCATGTAGGTAAATTTTTTTGGATGTTATATGGTCCAACCATTGCTTTGGTAATGATAGAGTTTTCCTTGATCAGTTTGGGAATTTTGGGCGCAGAATCAATAAAGGCATTAATTTGGGATCAATGATAAACCACAAGGAGGGGGGGTTTGAACCCCCAACCCCGCCCCCCCCGTGGATCCGCCACTGGTACGGAGTAACTCCAGGCTCGTTTCCTCTTCCTCCTTCAAGTATTATATTTGTAAATATAATTTACAGTTGCATAAGTATGTATATTCATATTCCTTCTTATTTCAGTATTTTTCAAATAATTTTTTGTCATTCCGGAACGAAGTTGTAAAAATGATAACGTTATTGTTGAGTCGCTCCGTTATTCGATTTGTAATTGCACCCTTGATTTCGATGGTGCTAATAAAAGTTGTAGTTGTAGATCTTGTTGTAGTGTTGTTATTGTTTTTCTAAAGCATAGATGCCCTGCAGCGAAATCAACTACTTGTAAACTAATTGACAACTAGTTGGCCATACAGCTCAACTAGTCAGTCATCTATCTTTTCTCCATATTAGCAACTGGTATTTTTAACACGGTGATGACCTAGGAAATGGCAATTGTCAGTATCCACACCAGAGTCATACCACTTGACTGACTAGTCAGTATCCATACCAGCATCATACCACTTGACTGACTAGTCAGTATCCACACCAGCATCATACCAATTTGCTGACTAGTCAGTGTAGATATCAGAACTATACCAGTTGACTGACTAGTTTTACATGCTACTCCAATGAAAATAAAAACTGCAAAATAAAGTTTCTAATACATTTATTTAGTTATTAGAATATGATATTTAAATTAAAGAATTCAGGCACATTAGATTGAGATAGATGATCTTGCATATTAAGTATTTAGGAAAATGAACGTTAACATTGTGAATAAGTAACACGTTGACCATTCTGAGCTTGACATTTATATTGATGATTTTCTGACTTTATACAAACATATCATGTACTTTTTTCTATGGCTGAAGTAGTATCTAATATACGGGGCTATATTAACATCTCAAACTATGTTATATTTGTGGTATTCACCTGATTTAATGATCTAACAATTTGCAACCAACTAAATCTACAAGGGGCCTACTACGCAGGGTTCGAATACTACAACAACAATAAAGAAGTTGCTTTACTTTTACTGCATACGTGTTCATTGCAACCTCCAGAAACCCCGGATACATTCGTTTTTAATTTAAAACCTTTTTTTGGCAAAACTTCTAGTTTCATAACTAATCTCAATTTGTCCCCTATGAATCTAGTTGAGCAACTCCCATAATTTATCTAGTCAGTTAACTGGTAGGTTGGCTGACTAGTTTGCACTTTCGCTGCAGGGTGCTCATGCCTATGCCCTTGAATCACATTTGTTTTTGTTTTTCCCCCAGACATAGACACAGATATAAATTCGCCCTTTGAATATAAAAATAAAATTTTGTTCCCCTGCCATATGCCCTCAGGTATAAAAAATTTCAAATGAATGTGCGTAGGTTCGCCCTTCCCATATGAAATTGAAAATTACACTAACAAATTGAAAATAAAATTTTTTTGAAAAAATTGAATTCTTGAATTGAAAAGCGACGTAACTCAAAACCCAAATAAATATAAAATAAATGGAAGAAATGCAAGAAAACCTTTTTCTTTACAAACGAAGCTTTGAAGTAAAACCTTGGGTAAGAAAGAAGACTTTTGCTGGGAGGAGACTAATGCTAGAGACACACATCGTAGTATAGTAGAAATATTACGATCTATACCACATATGTGTCACTCTCATATTGTAGTTTAATTGAAAATTTTCATAGTAAAGGCAAATCATAGTATTGATATTATAATATTCATACCACATGTGTGTCTGAGGCTTAACATTTAGCAGTCCCTAAATACGTTATTCATGGATTCAAAAAATTTTGAGTTGTGCAATTTTTTTGATTTAGGGTGCGATTTGTAGGCAAACGAAAAAACTGAACAAAATTTCTGGTTAATATTGAAAAATGTGTGGCAAAAGTGTATTTCAAATTATTTGAAGAAAAATAAAAGTAGATTTTAATAAGAAAAATAGGAATTAGAGCTTTTTTTGCTGACATATTATTGCGAGTCACAGTCTATGCTAATTAATTATAGGTACGTATATAAATTAATAATTAAGGTAAGTTACATATATGACAAGTATCCACTCATAAGAAATGAAATTTTAAAATACTTATCCATGTTCGGAAGCACTTATATTTGCGAAAAAGCCTTTTCTAGCCTTAGTTAGTCAAAACAGACCAAAGAAACCTTTTATCACAAAAGCGTTTGGAAGCAATTCTGCAATTATCCACCTCTGGTTCGACAATAAATATTGACAATTTATTAAACAGCCTTGAATAAACTTATCACTTATTGTTATTATGTAATATGTAGATACATTTTTTTTTATATGTACGAGTTCATATCTTAATTTAATATAAGGAAAATATGTTGTAAATAATGTACATATGTATGTATTTATGTTGTATGTAAAATTTTCCAATCGTAAAAATTTACTTGTGGTTTGTAATTTTTTTTTTTAAATCTAATACAAATTTTTTTCTGAGTGCACTAATAAATTTTTGTAGATGTATTGGAGTTTCCCCATTCAATACGAGAGCGTTGAGCACCCTTGTTCTAAAGCATCTCCAGCATATGTATTTTGCCTCACTTGCAGTCAAACAATTTCACAATTGCAGAACCCATGCCCATAATTATAATCATCAACACGCAATTTTCCAACGGCGATTGTGGACGCATGGGCACATGTATTCAACAGAAGAATATCTGTTCCTGGCTTTAAAATCGGTCCAGATTATTAATAACATATTTAAAATTTTTTAAATGCAATTTCTATATTAAATACATAATTAGGACGTAGCAACGCGGTGATATGTAGCTGCTCATCTGTCATTTTTTGGTATTGTAGGTTAACTTTCAAATGTAGTCGACTCTCTTCTTCTTGCATGTAACATATTCGGTCAAAAAGCACAATGTTTTCGCATAATTTCTGTAACGTTGTTTATATTACTTTTTATTTCGCTTTAATTTATTTAATTTAGTTTTATTTCGTTTTATTTTATTTTTTATTTTTTTACTTTTTTTCAAAGCCTTTTTATTTATACTAAAAGATTTTTTAATAGCAAGCGAGTTTTTGAAACAAGCACGCCCGTCTTTGAGGAAACTACGGAAAGTTGTTGAATCAAAAACTTTGCCGTTAAAACAAATACTTTTGCTGTTGAATCAAAGGCGGAGATTCAACAGCGGAAACTTGTTGATTTAACTACGGGTATTTTTTTCAGAGTACCAATAAACGAACTAGTGTAAACTGTAGAATTTAGTACTAGTTCGGAACTATCGAAAATGTAGTGCAGAGAGTGACAATTGACACCGCCTAGGACATCGCTGTGTTAAATTCGCCAGCTGATAACATGCAAAAGAGATTTAGCTCGCACTGGTAGTGGCGAAAAATGCACTAGAAGCGACCTAGTGCGGAACTAGAGATTTTCCCTACAGGGTATCAAGTGATTCACACGGACACAGCAGTGCACTAACACAAATAGTAATTTTTTATTACTTATTTTTTCAAGCAATGATTTAATGGAGGTAGGTGCCGTGAAAAGGGCCTGTAGTAGACATATACGCCGACAGTGATTCCGGCGCCATTCCAAAAAAATTTCGGCGGCGGCGGCGACGCCGGCGTGCTATTTCGCGCCGGCGCGCCTGCCCCAAATCTACAAATCACAATCCTTATTCTTAATCTTAATTCTATTTAGTTACCTTAATAGCGCTGGCTGAATGGAATAAATAAACTAATTTTCACCTTAAATTGTTGAAACTTTTTTATTAACCCTAATCACCGAATTTTAAAAAGTTACGTAAAACCGAAAGTGAGACTCTGAGGCTCACCTATGGGAAATTTTGAAACACATTATTTTGGTATTTGTTTTTTACTTTTATTTATGCAGTAATGAATGCAGAAGCATTTTTATACATTCTTATAACGGTTTATGACAATTTTTAGTATATAAAGATAAAAAAGGTAATTTCATAAAATAGGGTATATTAATGAACTGCAATTTTCACACATTTTTGTAGTTGTTGAATGTTCATTACAAATGGTTTTTTACATCTGTTATAAATTTTTTTTTGTGCACACAATGAGAAAAACTATGAATAAAATAAATATGAATAAATTTTTCATATAATCACCCCTAATATATATTTTCCGCGATCAAATTTAAAAGTTTTAAAACGCGACGTTCGTGGTGAAATTACTGACGCATAAAAGCAGACGATCGTTCGTTTCTCTATCTGAACGCATCTTTTCCGTAATTTGGAATCTCAGTAAACAGAAAATGATAAGATTTTAATGCTTTTGAAATTGCTGACTTTACCGTTCTCCATAATTTTATGACATCATATGATCTAAAGATCTATGGTCAAATACGACGAATTCACCAAAATCCGGGGGAAGTATGGTGAGTTCACAATGTAAAAACCTCACTGGATAAACCTTGTAAACAACGGATTCTAAATTTAGTTGAATTCTAGAAATGTAAGCTTATTACGATAAAGACACTTAAGGTGAGTCTTTGAGGCTCACTTTCGGTTTTTCGTTAAAATTTTACGCGATTGCAAAAAAAAATGGTTAAAATAAATAAATAGCCCAAAGATCAAAATTATTTCATAATTTATGAACACAAACGGAGGAATACCCAAAATTTCAGGCAAAAAGCTTTTTTGGTTTAGGAATAATTCGCTTTTAAACTTTAAAGTGAGACTGAGAGGCTCACTTTAGAGGATTAGGGTTAACAGCAAAAAACAATTGTTACATAAACTAAAATATAAAATAAAAAAAAAATAAATATTAAAGAATATACACAAACCCATATTTAAGGGTAAATTTAAATTCATTTGCTTATTTTGTATGATAATAAACATGTATAGTATGCATTGCATACATATATTTACATACATATTTATATATGTATGCACTTTAAAATAAATATATGTATATACAGTGTTGGAAAAAATAATAGGGACAAAATTTTGCAATTCTCCATTTATTTCATTTTAAGACCAAATAATAATTACCATATATTAATGCTTGCACGGAGAGGACATGCTTCAATGACTCTGGGGTGGTTTTTGTATAATAATTTAATTTTTATGAATAAAAATAATGAAATGTATAATTTAAGTTGGAAATAATAGGGACAAACATTAAATTCGATTGTTTTTTCAAATAAACTACAATATTACTGCTGCAGCTAGATTTAAACTAATGTTTATTTTTTATAACTTCCTTACTTCTGTGAGGACCAAATATCCTACATAAATTTGGCCCACACAAACGACCAACCCTCTATATAAAAAACACTTACAATACACCCAACATGCTGCATTACAACCAACAAGCTGTAATACAACCAACAAGCTGCAATACAACCAACAAGCTGCAATACAACCAACAAGCTACAGAAACATAAAGCACAGCAAGCCGTAGCAACAAGTTGCAGAAACACAAAGCACAGCAAGTCTTAGCAACACAATCATTGAAGTCATAAAAGGAGCGACACAGCAGAACAAAAGTCAGTCAGCACGGAGCTGTGGTTGCGACCGGAGCTACTTGCGAATAAGCGTCTGGATTGCGCAGAGGTTTGTGCCAGTGCAAGAAAGCGCTATTCATAGTAGAGAGCCGTGGCCAAGTGTAGTGGCTAATAAGCGTCTGGATTGCGCAGAGGTTTGTGCCAGTGCAAGACAGTGCGGTTTATCCACCCGCTACGCTTAAACACCACGTTCGCACCCCCTCGGGTAAACCGTCCCCACAGTCCGCCGTGAACCGCGTATAGGCGCATCTGATCGCCTACGTCTACGCGAACGTCGCCATAGTAGCGCGGCGGCGGCGCATTATCGCAGAGAGCGACACCGAACGTCAACGTCGCCATAGCAGCGCAGTGGCAGCGCATTACCATAAAGGACGCTCAACACCTACGTCAACGTAAAACGTCGCCGCAGTACCGACGCATCATCGCAGCGACACCGAACTCCCACGTCAACGCAATACGCCGTCGCAGAGCCGCGTCGCCATAACGCGCAGTAGCGACACTGATCACCTACGTCGACGCTAAACATCGCAGACCTACGCCGTCGCAAGGGCGCAGCAGAGATACGTCAGCACAACGCACAGCGCCACAGCCGCAGCTGGGCGTCTACCCATCGAAATCAACGCTAACGGGATACGTTAACGGGACCTCGTTAAGCCGTTGGGCCGTACAGTTATTAGAAAGATAGAATTTAGTTTAATTGTAAGATATAAGGAATTAAATAAATAAAGGGACAAGCGATTTTAAGGAGCCCCAACATAATAAATTTATTGTAAACGAACCTTGGACGCGGCGAGTATACCCCAGCACTAGAGTAGAAGCACCGGGGCGGGAAAAAGCTTCGTTGCAATTGGCGCCCGAGCAGGGACCCTAGAAATCGTACAACGTCAGACAGTAAACCTCTTACTAGAAACTTAAATTACAAGATGGCAGACCAGATCAGCATCACGTGGATAGACAACGCTTCCAAGGAACAGCTGGTATCCATCGCACAGGAATTGGGTATCGAGCAAACAGGCACTGCACGGGAAATCCGCAAACGCATAGTAGCATTGGCTGCTAAAGCGACCACTGATCTGGAGATTCACACTAAATTTTTATCATTGGAGGTCAAATACAAAGATATCGTGGCCATCATGGAGGGCGAAAGCGAGCCAAAAACTCCGATCCCTCCGAATACAGGCATAACCACGAATTTGACACAGCTAGATCAAAACCAGGTAAAGTTTCCTCCCGGGAACATTCAGCTACCACAACAGTATCTACCATTAGGAGTAGCCGCACCAAACGCGGATACGACACTCCACATCAATCCAACATCGACATTTGTAATGGCACCAATCATCGACCAAGTACGAAAATGGTCAGTAAAATACGATGGTGGACGAGATCCGTTAGCTTTCGTGGAACGGCTGGAAGAACTGGCCGAAGTTTACGCACTAAACGTGGATCTCCTTCCAAAAACCATGCCCGAACTACTAGGTGGTACCGCCCTTCAATGGTATCGCAACAACAACGCACACTGGAGCGATTGGACGAATTTCAAGCAGGATTTTTTGCGTTTCTTCCTACCGGCTAGGTATTTCGAACGCCTAGAGGATGACATACGGCAACGAAGGCAGCATGCACGCGAAAAGTATAAAGAATACGTGTTAGCAATACAGAACTTGATGCGTCATGCCGGATACAGTAACGAACAGCGGTTGGAGAGGATATTCCGCAACAGCCACCCTGATTATTTACTGTATATTCGTCGTAGGGATTTCAAAAACTTGGCCGAACTCCTCACCCTTGCCGAAGAATACGAGAGCATCCATGAAGGGTATCGACGGACATCAGAAGGACCACGGCGCGAGATAGCAAGACATATCGTGGGTGATAAATCCTCCGCTACATCGCCACGGTCAGGACGACCACCTCATGAGAAGTCGCCACAGGTACAACGCAACCCAACCCCATTGAACCAATGGAGGAGGTGCGGTCAGACAGGACACTTTGCCAGAAGATGCCGGAATGCACGGAAAATTTTTTGTTGGGAGTGTGGTCGCACTGACGTACGTACAATCGAATGTTGTCGTAGACGTCAGGGAAACGACAGAGGGCCTCACCAGGGAAAAGGCGCGGTGAGCCCACAGGACCAAGCGCCGAACCACCAGTAAACATGTACCAGGAGCATGGCCGACTTTATGCTCTAGCTCGGCTTGGCGGACAACCAGCAGAAGCGGTTATCGACACAGGGGCATCAAGGAGCTTCGTATCAAGTAATCTTGCAGAACGCGTAGTGAACGCTGGTAGCGGGGAGATGGTAAGAGTAGCCATCGAAATAACAATGGCCAATGGGACTAGCACCACTATCTTCGACGCCGTTAGGACCGAGGTACGCCTAGGAGAATCCTCACATCACACGGTATTACACGTCATGCCTGGGGCTATTGACGACATCATACTCGGTTTAGATACCCTTGGAAGCATGGGAGCTACAATATCATGTGGCGGAGGCCACATAGTACTGACCAGACCCGCTGCTCAGAATACATCTACATGTACACCAGTACTCACGACCCAAACCTCAGGGAATACATCATCTCCAGTCAGGAATAACAACGTAAACGAGAGATTAAATAGCATGCAAGTTATAGAACATAACGCCCGGAATAGCCACGTCGAGAACGAGGAAGACCGCATACGTGATTTCTTGGTAAAGGAACTCAAAATGTTCGAGACAATGAGCGGAGTAACAACGATAGCCGAACACAAGATCATCGTTACTGACGACCGCCCCATCAAACAGCGTTATTTTCCACGCAATCCAGCGATGCAAACCATCATCAATAACGAGATCGATGAACTCCTTGCGAAGGGATGCATCGAGCAATCGTGTAGCCCACACAGCGCACCGATCGTGTTAGCAAAGAAAAAGAATGGCAAGTGGCGGCTATGTGTGGACTATCGGCAACTTAATGCCCGGTCAGTACCCGACGCATACCCCTTGCCAAGAATACAACATATACTGGACAAACTACGAAGAGCGAAATATATCAGTAGCCTGGACCTTAAAAACGGTTACTGGCAAATACCCCTGGAACCAAACAGTCGACAATATACGGCCTTCACTGTACCAGGACGCGGACTATTCCAATGGCGCGTTATGCCATTTGGCCTACACTCCGCACCCGCAACGTTCCAGAGGACACTCGATCAAGTCATTGGTCCAGAGATGGAACCCCATGCCTTTGCTTACCTCGATGATATAATCGTCATAGGCTCCACGTTGGAAGAGCACACACATAACTTACGAGAGGTATTATCACGATTACAGCGTGCCAATCTAAGAATCAATCCCGAGAAGTGTGAATTTTTTAAAAAGGAACTCCGCTACCTAGGACACGTCGTCAGCGACAGAGGAATTCACACCGACCCAGATAAAGTAGCCGCCATCAAAGAATTGAAACCACCAACTAACGTGAAAGAGGTACGCCAGTACCTCGGGATAGCCTCCTGGTACCGACGTTTCGTACCCGATTTTGCCACGATGAGCCAACCACTCACCAGCCTTCTGAAAAAGGGTAAACACTGGAAGTGGGGAGCCGAACAGCAACAAGCATTCGACACAATCAAACAAAAACTCACTGAAGCTCCGGTACTCGCGTGCCCGGACTTCACAAAAGTCTTCACCCTACAGACGGACGCAAGTAACTACGGCTTAGGAGCAGTACTGACACAGGAATTAGAAGGTGGCGAACGTGTCATCTCCTACGCCAGCCGAAAACTCAACAAAGCTGAGGCAAACTATTCGCCCACCGAAAAGGAGTGCCTTGCCATTGTATGGGGAATCCGTAAAATGAGGCCATACTTGGAAGGATATCGGTTCAAAGTGATAACCGATCATATGTCACTGAAGTGGCTAAATTCCATTGAGAGCCCTACCGGACGCATAGCGCGATGGGCCTTGGAATTACAACAACATGCTTTCGACATTGAGTATCGGAAAGGTAAGCTCAATATGGTAGCGGACGCACTCTCACGACAGCCATTGGAAACTTTACGACAAGCCACGACGACAGAACCACAATGCAAATGGTGGCACAAGCGGTTGGCTGAGATACGCACCAACCCGGAGAAATTCGCCGACTATACGATCCAGGAAGGACAATTATATCGCCATATTCCCTGCCGTACACACGATGAAGAGGTAGTACCATGGAAATTATGTGTGCCCACACCACTGAGACAGCGAGTACTCCAGGAAAACCATGACATACCAAGTGCTGGACACATGGGTATACGTCGGACAATAGCAAGGATAGCCAGCAGGTATTATTGGCCAGGTATGTTCCGGGACATCAGTCGCTATATACGACAATGCGAATCTTGCCAAAAATATAAGGAGGCACAACACAAGCCAGCGGGGAAGATGCTCTCACAGATAGCCGAAGAACCTTTCGCCACGTTATGCGTCGATTTCGTTGGACCCCTCCCACGATCCACACACGGGAACACTATGCTATTGGTATTCTTCGATCGGTTCAGCAAATGGGTGGAATTGATCCCTATGAGACGAGCAACAGCAGACGGCCTTCGCCGAGCATTCCGGGAACGAATCCTTGCAAGATTTGGCGTCCCCAAAATACTCATCTCAGACAACGGCGTACAATTCACCAGTAAGCAGTGGCAGCGTTACATCAAGGAATTGGAGGTACGACAACAATTCACGGCACTCTACACTCCCCAAGAGAATCCTACTGAACGCGCAAACCGAACTATCAAGCGAATTATAGCACAACTCACTAAGTCACAACATAAGCGATGGGACGACCTCCTCCCAGAAGTTGAACTCGCCATAAATACTAGCGTCGCCGAATCCACAGGGTACAGCCCAGCTTTCCTTATACAAGGACGCGAGCCGCGACTTCCAGGAGCACTATTTGACGAAGTCAACATCGGGACAGGCACAACTCCCACCACAGCAGAAGACAAGTCACATAGGATGAAGGAGGCATTTAGAATAGTCAGGCAAAACATGGAGCGGGCCGCGACAGACCAGGCACGTCACTATAACCTACGGCGGAGAAAATGGACCCCCGTAGTCGGCGAACTAGTTCTCGTCAAGGAACACCACCTGTCCAAGGCAGCAGAGAACTTTGCAGCGAAACTGGCCCCAAAATATGACGGCCCATACCAAATACTAAGGTACGTCTCACCAGTAATAGTCCAACTACGGAAAGTCAACGGGGAAAAGGAAAGAACTGCAAATATCGCGGAACTAAAAGCATATCACACAGCAGAGGCCACGGAGACATGCAAACTAATTAATTAATAAACACAAAAAAAAAAAAAAAAAAAAATTTGGTGTACAGACACCCAACATGAACGGGTCATTCAGTCGCAAACCGCCAAGGTGATAGCAACATATTGAGCAAAAAAATTAGTGGAGAAAAAAAAAAAAAAATTTTTTTTTACAATGGAGAACAACAAAAAATGGAACGACAGCGTCAAACGGTTCCGCCAACGTATGGAAGAGGAGCAAGCGAAGCGCCGCAGAATACAGGTACTAGGGGCAGAAGAAAAAAACCCGAGAGCCGCTACACACCCATACGCAAGGCGCACCACCACGACGCTAAACATCGCAGACCTACGCCGTCGCAAGGGCGCAGCAGAGATACGTCAGCACAACGCACAGCGCCACAGCCGCAGCTGGGCGTCTACCCATCGAAATCAACGCTAACGGGATACGTTAACGGGACCTCGTTAAGCCGTTGGGCCGTACAATTATTAGAAAGATAGAATTTAGTTTAATTGTAAGATATAAGGAATTAAATAAATAAAGGGACAAGCGATTTTAAGGAGCCCCAACATAATAAATTTATTGTAAACGAACCTTGGACGCGGCGAGTATACCCCAGCACTAGAGTAGAAGCACCGGGGCGGGAAAAAGCTTCGTTACACTTCTTCGTGGCATAGGGTTGACCAAATCAGCGCAATTTGCAACTGGTATTAAGTACCAAGCTTCTTTAATTTTTTTTCTATAACTCTTGCTTATTTTTCCATTTTTGATCCCCCATCGTCTTCTTTAATATTCCCCATGAGTTTTCGATTCTGGAGGCATGTTTGGGATCATTTTCATGCATAAATCGGCATCTAATCAAGGAGGGTTTAAATTATTCAATTTTGAGTAGAACTAGCAACAGACCTCGAGAAGTAGGACTAAATGGAAGAGATCCCAGAAAAGTTCCGTATCTGAGAAAAAATTATGTAAGCCAACGAACTGAATTCGTGCAGAGGACGCCACCGTGCTTGATAGTCTTTCTGGTGCATCTGGGGTGAAATTCTGCATTCTGCGGGCGTTGAACGAACATTATGCCATCCGAGCCGTATAAATTTACTTTTGTGTCATCAGACTAAAGAACGTTATTCAAGTTTTCCGGCAACCTGTTCCTCTCAGCCTCAGGAACACGAACCTGAATGCGGAACTGTTTTATTTTTTGCCCGTTAAACGTTATTAACAAAAACTTTGGCTGTTCCTTACTTTACTAGCCTCAGTCCCAAAGAATTTAAGCTACTGGAAAATTTTCAACGAAATTCACAGAGAACGTTCAGGGGGTAATATCTAATAAAAATAAATATAATGTTTCACTAACCCACTTATAATGGTATTTGTCTACACATTTTCCCGTTTAAGTTCAGAAAGTTACAATTGAAAATTTTCCAGTAGCTTAAATTCTTTAGGACTGAGGCTAGTAAAGTAGGGAACAGCCAAAGTTTTTGTTAATAACTTTTAACGGGCAAAAAATAAAATAAAACATTTCCGCATTCAGGTTCGTGTTCCTGAGGTAAAAACACGTCGATTGGTTCCTTTTTTTTTTTTTTTTAATTTTGAAGAACTTCAGCAGTTAGCAAAACTAGGAAAATATGTACACATCTCGCTCCATACGAGTATGGCGCGCAAGCGCACGCCGCCGCGCCGATACGCCGATTTCACGGATTATGGCGGCGGCGGCCGATTATGAAGGTAATCGGCGCGGCGGCGTCAATCGGCGGCGTATATGTCTAGTCTGTAGATTATGCCGATATATGGAACTTAGGTTAATTCGAGTTAACTCACACTTGTAATTGCTATGAAAAAAAAAAATATATATATGTATATACAAATGAGAAAACGGCCGCGAAATACTTTGGAATGCGAATCAATATTGATCGATCAAACAATTTTTTGTTTTAAATAACATGTGTGAAATAAACTAAGTACATTCTTGAAATGAATCCATGGCAGTCTAGCAATTTGCACTGATATGCGAAACAATAAACAGGACTATACAAATTTTGTATTACAAAAATTAAAATTCGTTTTTCACAATATTGAAGTTTGAACTCATCGCCCAAAAAACCACCAAGGTAAATTGTATCACGAATTTCATAATTGACCAGCTATTAGAATCAGCGGTGGTAACCTATTGGGATAAGATCTCTAGATACCCGGGTATCGAGCAATTCGAACAGATCGGGTTTGTTTGAAGCCCGTTTGTTGTTCAAATGCCCGTACAAACATTCGAGCGTATAAACCAAAAAATTTTTTTTCAGGAAAACAATAAATAAAAAACACATATGAATTCAACAAAAAACAAATATAAACAGAAAAAAAAGCAAACTTCAAATACCCGAATTGTTCAAATGCACGTACAAACATACGGGTAATAAACAGACAAACGAGTGTTCAAGCATTTGAACAGCATTTGTTCGGGCTACTCGAAAGTGTTCAAAATAAATCGAGAGCTCTAATTGGGATGTCATTAGATTACCAACCAAACGCGGGCTCGATCCTCGACGAGGCCGCCTAGCACAAAGAAGTCTAATGAAGAGATTTGGTGATCTCCGAAATAGACCTATAACTTACCAAAAAAATTTTCTTAAATAAAACTGGTCAATAGCTCTATATAAAATACACATTATTTTATTTTGTTTTTACTTTATTTTTCGACCATGATTCATTTTTTTGGCTGTAGCCAAGATTTTTTTGAGGTTTTACGAGGGCTGCTCGAATGAAAAAGTGTTGCCAGGTGAAATCTGACATTTCCATTGGAAAGTCTGACATTTTTTAGCATAATCGTACTCAGATCGTTTTGGCGTTCGACCATCACTTGTGTTGTTTACATTGACTTGAAAAATTTAATTTGGCAAAAAAATTGAATTAATTCATGAACATTTTCGTGCGATCATTTTTTACAAATTTCGACGTGGATTATCACGACAAGAGTGCATTGATGAATTTAAATCTTTATATGGCAATGAAGCACCATCCTATGGCACTGTCAAAAATTGGTATAACGAATTCAATGGTGGCCGACGCTCGCTCAAAGACCAATTCCGTGAAGGTCGTCAAAAAACGGCCGTTGTAGCAGAGAATATTGATGCCATGCGTGAACTCATAATGCAAGATCGTCATGTGACATACCGTGAGATAGAGACATCCTTGGACATTTCTCCCACCAGCATACATTCGATATTGCATAAACACCTGGCTGTAAAAAAGGGTTGTTCTCGTTGGATCCCGCACAATTTGACTGTCGCTCAAAAAAAGGCTCGTGTCGATTGGTGCAAAGAAATGTTGCAAAAATACGTACGCGGTGCTTCCCAGGTGACGAATCATGGATCTATGCGTATGAACCTGAAACAAAACAACAATCGACCGTGTTGGTCTTCGAAGACGAGCCAATTCCAACGAAAGTTGTTCGTGGAAGAAGCACTTCGAAGCAAATGGTCGCCTGTTTCTTCGGAAAATCTGGTCAAGTGGTGACTGTTCGGCTTGAGCAACGTAGGACGGTCAATTCTGACTGGTATACCACAATTTGTTCGCCTGAAGTCTTCAGAGAAATTCGAAAAACGAACAAGAGAAGACGAATCATAGTTCACCATGACAATGCGAGCTCTCACACATCGGCTCAAACCAACGCCTTTTTGGCCGGCAAAAACGCCGAATTGATGGGTCATCCGCCGTACAGCCCTGACTTGGCACCCAATGACTTCTTATTGTTCCCGCTCATCAAGAAAAAAATGCGTGGTCAACGATTTTCGTCGCCAGAAGATGGTGTTCAAGCGTTCAAAAAAAATCATGTTTTGGAGGTGTCTCAATCGGAGTGGAAAAAGTGCTTCGACAATTGGCTTGATCTCATGCAAAAGTGTATAAATCATGCTGGAGAATACTTTGAAAAACAATAAAACCATTTTTTATGATTAATATTTGCATTTTCATTATTAGGCTAAAAATATATCGAGCAGCCCTCGTAATACGTGCACAATTTGTGAAAGGCTTAGTATGATAATCCCTGCTAATATCTATACATATAATAAAATTGTAACAGGTCGATGTCTGTACATTGAAGATATTGAAGAAAAACTGATAGGAGAGGTCGTTATTGGACCAGCGGAACCCAAATCTACAATTTTTAGAATTTTGGTCTATCTGTCTGTCTGTCCGTCTGTATGATTGTCCGCGAATCACGCAAAAACTACTGAATAGAATTGCATGAAAATTTCACTATTCTATCACTTAACGTCTAACTTAAAATTTAGGACAACTTTCATTTGGATATCTCATCCAGTTCCCGAGTTATTGACCAAAATGTGGGAAAAATGTGACCAAAAATGTGATTTTTTTTACCATAACGCCCGCGTCACACAAAAACGACTACATGGAAATGAATGAAACTTTCAATAATCATTTTCTAGACGTCTCTCCTAAAATTTAAAATATGTTTCACCGAGATATCTTACCCGGTTCCTAATTTATTGACCTAAATGTGGACCCAGGGTGACTGTTAAAAGGGATAAGGATAGAGATAGGGATAGAGATAGCGATAGGGTTAAGGATAGGGATATAATGGTGAGCAACACGACTTTTTCTTTAGGCTTTATAAGAATTAATTTTAGGCAGAACAATGTCTGGCGGGTCAGCCAAATTTTTCCCAAGTGACAGGGTTAAACTCAGTTAAACTTTTAACTGTAGTTTAACTTCCCTCTGAAATACTGAAATTATGTGGTATATGTGCTTTTATTAAATCGTTAATTCATATATAAAGTTTATTGCTTCTATTAATGGTTTAAAATTATAAAAAACTTTGAATTATTTATATTTTATATATATTTGCATGTACAGGGATGGGCTGGATTGGTCGTTATGGTTGAAAATCGACACGAAAATAAATGGATACATGTTAAATGTGACTGTGAAGAAAGCTACAATGTTGTATCTACAAGAGGAGAGTTAAAGACGGTGGACTCAGTTCCGCCTTTGCAAAGGTAAATGTTGTTGTACATAAATGTACATATAACTACGTGTGATACATTTAATTTTTTGAAAATAATACATATCATCGCGTAATTAGGCAAGTTATAATCGTTTTAACTCAATTGGAAGGAAGTGGTGGATTTAGCATTGCTCATCGCTTGACGCATCGTCTTGCAAACTCTAGAGGACTACACGACTGGGGACCTCCAGGAGCAACTCACTGTCCACCAATAGAAAATGTGCATGGCCTACATGCACCTCGGTTAATTACTTAAATTAACAGATTATAGTTAAGAACTCGCTATATGTCTATGTGTATATATTAGACTGCCTACACGGAACGGAAAATGTACATAAAATTAATGTATTTGGAACTTAATATAATAGTTTACTTTGTGCCAACTAACACGTTCATTAAAATTTACTGAACGACGTTTATAAGATCGAATTTTAATGAACGAGGCTTATGAATATGAACGAAATAATGAACGTGTTCATATAAATTTTATGAACGGGTTCAAAAAGTGTTATGAATTTTTTCATAGATTTTATGAATTGATTTGTTATAGTTGAAGAAAAATACAGTTTGAGTGCCGCATTTGACATAAATATTGCTCATTGCTCGAAATTTTGAATTTTGTTCTACTCCAAGTTTATGAATTTTCTTTTATTAACTTTATCAACCCCTTTATTAAATTTGATGAAATTATTGATTAAATTTATGAAAAATTCATTAAAATCAATTTATTTATTCATAAAAGTCACAACAGAAAATTTATGAACACCGTTCATTGAAAATTAATGAGCTATTTTTATCCGTGGATGAGTTGTATGGTTTAGGAAAAATGGTACCCAAAAAAATCGGACCACAGCACATTGGTTCAAAATCGAAGTTTTGAGGAATTTAATCGAATTTACGACTTTTTTTTCACAAACCTAGTTATTGCTTTTATCTATATATTGATGTATGTAGTAGCTAAAAAAAAATTATGTCAGAAGGCAACCACTTGTTTGCCAAAAAAGCTTTCAAAGTACTTGTTTCTTTTCTATATTCGTAAAATTATTTTTCTCAAATAACACGAATGTCTCAAGTGGTCATAAAAAGTTCAAGATTACAAATATAGTGGCTAAAATAATAGAAAATATTAATGAAGGTATGTAGAATCTAACGCATTTAACTTTTTGTGAAACATTCGCATCGCTGATGTTTTTTATTTTTTTTTAGTTTTTTTTTTGTGTTTAGTAGAGTAAAAATAATGCGATTCCACTGGTTTCCACGCGAATCGTATATGTGAATAAAGCTGGAACAATGCTCTTTCATGTAAATTATATCTTATCTGCGAGGCCCTGCAAGGTAGACTACATTTTCACTTCTTTCATAGCAAAGTAAACTTCGAAAATAGCGATACTTTACAATTTTATATTGATAATAATAAAAATATAAAACTCATTTATATATAGGGTTTAAAATCCCAATAATTTTACTTGAAAATAACGTTTTAGTTTTTCGGATGTCTTTAGTACCCGAGATTTTATTTTAATTTCATTAAGTTGCGAAAAAAATAAAAAAAAACTTTAAAATATAGTACCGCAAAGTTAATGAACAAATAACAATATCTCCACAAGTACGCGTAGCATCGAAAATCTGACTTCAGATTCAGATTCAGAGTATTGAAAATCTATAGAAAAGTAAAGTTTTATCTCTCTTTGAAATTCAAGCTAAATTTACAGTTTACACTATGCAGCAGAGAAAAATGGGCGTGGCTCGTCCATTTTCGTCACGAGACATTATTTTTACCTTTAAATACACTATGAAAAGTTTTAGACCTAACAATTTTTTTCCTCAAAAACTGAATTTTGAGCCATAGTACACTGTGGTGGGATAATCCCAGACACCTCATACGTCGGAATAAAAAATTAATAAGAAAATTAATTATATGAAATTTTTGGTGTTTGTCAGGCGAGCACTTTACCCACTACACATATATGTATTTACGTTTTTATCAGGGTACGGAAAAACTCACTCATGAACGCTCAAAAATACATTGTACTCATATTAGACATATACGCCGACAGTGATTCCGGCGGCGGCGGCGCTATTCCAAAAACATTTCGGCGGCGGCGGTGACGCCGGCGTGCTTTTTCGCGCCGGCGCGCCTGCCCCAAATCTACAAATTACAATCCTTATTCAAATATTAATTTTATTTAGTTACCTTAATAGCGCTGGCTGAATGGAATAAATAAACTAATTTCCACCTTAATTTGTTGAAACTTTTTTATTAACAGCAAAAAACAATTATTACATAAACTAAAATATAAAATAAAGAAAATAAAGAAAATAAATATTAAAGAATATACACAAATCCATATGTAAGGGTAAATTTAAATTCATTTACGTATTTTGTATGATAATAAACAGGCATACATATATTTACATACATATTTATATATATGTATATAAGGCACTTTAAAATAAATATATGTATATACTGTAGCAGAGCCCACCTGCATAAACGTAAAATCATCAACCACTGAACCCACCTGTTTCATTCTGTCACTGCACTTGTTGCCCATTGTGAATGGACAACAGGTGTAGGGACAGAATGGAAACGGGTAATGGGTTTTTGACAGCTCGGCTCGCTTCTATGATAGAAGCCGCCTGGCAATTGACCTTTGATTTTTCCAATTTAATGTTCGGACGTGTTTGGCGGCGCGGTACTTTTAAATAAAGAAAACTAAAGTTTAAGTGAAGTAAAAAAAGGGAATATAAATTATATTTAAATAAAAATTAAAATAAAAAGACAGTAATATATATAAAATAAAAAGAACCGTGTTTTAACAAAAATATAATTAAAAGAAAAGAACAGAAACATAAAAGTGAGTGTGTGCACACCGAGGTGCAGGAAAAAATACCTCCACACCTCAACATGGCGACCGTGACCGGTGGCCAAAAGCCGGTCGAGATGGCCTCGAGCAGGAAGAAGCCACCTGGGAGTACCTGCAGCTATGTAGAAGCGCTACGCGCAATAATTATATTTTAATGTGCGAATAATTAAATAACGCAAAAAAAAAAAAAAAATACAAAAAAATATTAAAAAAATCAAAATTTCTACAAAAAAAATCATAAAATCTACAAAAACCTACAACAAAAAAAAAAAATATAAAACTCAAAAATTACAAAAAAATTTTTTCTTATGAATTCATACCTACAAATTTTCATTGGCGGCGTAGGCCATTAAATACGCATTGTCATTTTCTATGTGGTACATATAATTACATTTAACCACACATCAGCAAAATATGCACATTTATAATTGGCGACGGAATTAGCCATAAATCATTATTTTTGGACTTGGCAAATAATGCCACATATGGACATACATACATACATCGATACATATATCTTTGGGTAACAAAAAAAATCAACTTTTGAATCAACTGTACCGCCTGCGGTAAAAATCAGTGACATTGCGAAGCATAACGGCGAAGAGAAGAAAAAAAAAATTCCGTTGGTAACGGAACGCGACATTTTGTATACCTTGGCGACAAATGGTCTCTTTAAATTACGACCAGCAGCAGCAGAATCAGTCGGGCAGCAGCAGCAGTAGAATTGTGCAATTGAACGTCAGCAGAGGGCAGCAACAGAAAGCCAAAAAAAAAATATAGTAATGTGTATGTATATGTATGTACTTTTGCCAATGTTCGTTATATACTTTTTATAACTATTATATACCTATCTTTTTTTTAAAATGTAAAACATATTATATATATACATACATATAATTTCATACCATTTAAAGTAACAATTATCTCTCGAACGTAAGGTTAAAACTCCAACATATGCATACTTAAATTAAAAACTTTCAAGTAAAATTTTCAATATTCAATTACAATAGCAATTAAGCAATTCAATCACATTAAATATCATACTCCAAGTTTACGTAAAATCAATAATCAAATTTATATTTTTCGAATTTCTATATAAAACATATAATCCGGTTTAATTGGCTCAAATTTTTTTTGAATTTAAATTAAGAATATTTCAGGCACAGTATGTGTACATGCACATGCATATACATATGTATGTAATTACATACGAATTTGATAAAAATTGAAATTTAAAACGAAAAAAAAGAATAAAATTTTTTTTCTAAAGTGCGTGTATGTATATGTATATAAATACATACAGTTCCACCTTAATAGTGATCACATAACGTTTGCCGTATGTGTACATACATACATATATGTATATAAATACATACAATGGCACATTAGGGTGGATCAAATAAATTTGTGTCGTGTGCGTACATGCATATGCATATAGATACATGCAGCTTTAAGAAAATTTAATACATTTTTTTAATAATTATAAAACATTTTGCTTGTGAAACGGTGCGGCCGACACGTTAAATACTAATATTTTTTTTGGATAAAAACGGTGCGTCCGTAAATATTTAAACAATAACTTTTTTTGCTTGTGCCACGGTGCGGCCGTCACGTAAAACAATTACATTTTTTTTTATGAAAGCGGTGCGTCCGTGATATATATATATAAAACAGCTTTGTCACAATACAGGATTTTTCAATAAAATAATATACATTTTTTTTTTTTTTTTTAGCATCCAATATATTTTGCCAACTGTATAAATAAAATACATCCAACAATTTTGTGGTTCGTTAAAAGTAATTAGTAATTAATAATGACTTAATAAACATGGTGGGCATGTATGGATTGCTCTCAGTAGCGCATCCATTTATTATAGTGCATCAGCAAAGATCTGTAAATGATTTTCTTTTGAGGCGTACGAAATTGGTTGGTCTTGCCGTCAGGGCTAGAACGAGTGGGTTGGGGTGAGCTAATATTCTCATTTTGTATGATGCAGCATACTTTCTGATTTCTTGAGATATAGTAGGTATCTTTAGGTCACGATGTAGTTGGTCGTTCGTGACGTAGTAGGGCGCATTTACAATCATTCTAATGGTTTTCGATTGGAATCTTTGGAGAATCTCTATATTTGAGTTTGCTGCGGTTCCCCATAGCTGTATGCCATAGGTCCAGATGGGTTTTAAGATAGCTGAGTAGAGCAGGAGTTTGTTGTCGATTGATAGTTGGGAGTTTCGATTCATGAGCCAATAAAGATTTCTCAGTTTTATACCAAGAGCTTTTCGTTTGGTGAATATGTGGGTTCTCCATGTTAGTTTTCTGTCGAGATGCATACCCAGGTACTTTGTTACGTCACTTTGCGGTATATCAATGCCATTGAGTTTTACGGGTGGGCAAGTGTTGCGTCTAGTGGTAAACGTCACTTGAACAGATTTTGATTCATTTGACTTTATCCGCCAGTCTTTCAGCCAATGGGTAATTTTATTTAAACTTCTTTGAAGCTTGAGTGAGGCGACGTTAGGGTTGAGGTCTGAAGCCAGTACAGCAGTGTCATCGGCAAAAGTGCCGATAGTGACTCCTTCTGCTATTGGGAGGTCGTATGTGTAAAGTAGGTACAGTATTGGGCCCATTACACTACCTTGCGGGACGCCTGCTAAGCTCTCGTAAAGCTCAGACTGCTCTGCTCCTTCTTTGACGAAAAAGTAACGATTTTTTAGATAAGATTGTATAAATAGAAAGTAGCTTGTAGGGAGAGTATTTTTTATTTTATAGAGCAGGCCGTCGTGCCATACGCGATCAAAAGATTGGGATATATCTAGAAAGGCAGCTGTACAGTATTTTTTTTGCTCAAAGGCAGAGTAGATTTTCTCGGTAAGTCTATGTACTTGTTCAATTGTTCCGTGTCCTCTTCTGAAGCCAAATTGGTGATTAGGTATAATGTTACGCTCTTCTATTTTGGGTACGAGTCTTTTAAGGAAGAGAACTTCCAAGACTTTTGAGACAATGGGCAGCAGACTAATGGGTCTGTAAGACGCTGCCGTATCAGGGGGCTTTCCTGGTTTCAGAATCATTTTCATCTGAGCGACTTTCCATTGAGGGGGTATGAATGCAGTTATTAGTACTGCATTAAAAAGTTGGGTGAGAAATTTTATGCCTTCGTAAGGTAAGTGTTTTAGTACATTGCCATTAATAATATCGTACCCAGGAGCTTTCTTTGGGTTGAGCATCGCTATTACGGTTTTTACCTCCGATATTGCGAATCGTTTTATGGGGAGATCCATTTGATAGGGATGACTCAGAGTATTTTTCACTTCTGTTGTTGTGCTTAGTGGGGGTTCAATATCATGTGGGGTGAATACTGATTTTAGGTGGCGTGCAAAAGTATTTGCTTTCTCTGCGTCACTTTTCGCCCATTCGTTATTTTCCATTCGTATTGGAGAATTGTAGAAAATCGGCCTTTTTAGCTTACTAGCAGCTTTCCAAAGGGAGTAATCAGTTGCAGCTGTTGCATCAATATTACTGAGATATTGTTGAACTTGTCTGTTGTGTTCAATTTTGAGGATGTTTTTGAGTTCTTTGGTGAGAGCATTCAATCTTTTCTTGTCGTCGGGGTGACGGGTTTGTTGCCATTTTTTCCTTGCGAGTCGTTTTTCTTTGAGCTTAGCTTGTATGTTGTGGGTAACGCTTGTCCTTTTTTGTCTGATGAGGGTGGGAGTTGATTTCCATGCAGCTTGTTGGATGCAGCTGTTAAAATGTTCGACTGCTGCCTCTATATCTTCAGCAGATTTCAGGGCTAATTTGAAGTCAAGATTAGACGTGATGATGTGTCGGAAGTATTCCCAATCAGTCTTCCGATTATAAAGGCTGCATTGTTCCGCTGCCGGTGTAAAATTTTTATCAATTGTTACCAGGATTGGAGAGTGGTCGGAAGACAATTCAAAGCACGATTTGCAATTTATATCTGAAGAATTCACGCCTTTCACCACGCAGAAATCGATTAAGTCGGGTATTTTATTTTTATCTGTTGGCCAATAAGTGGGAGTTCCAGTAGAGAATGGAGTTAAACTGAGATTGCTAATAGCATTATATAGTTGTCTTCCTTTAGGGGTAATGAGACGAGAGCCCCAGAACGTGTGTTTGGCATTGTAATCGCCCCCAGCTAGAAATCGATTTCCAAGAGTTTTGAAGAAATTTTCATATTCTGCAGTGCTGATAGAGTGCCTCGGCGGGCTATAGATAGCAGAGAGTGTAAGCTCGCCGCTCGGGTCTTCAATGACAATATTTGTGGCTTGTATAGCATTTGTACGGAATGAATTCGTGCTGTAATGTTTAATACTTTTCCGTATCAAGATACCTGAGCCTCCATGAGCGTTGTTACTGGGGTGTTTTGTGTGGTAAAACTTGTAGTTGGGTACTTCAAAGTAGCTTTTGTCAGTAAAGTGGGTCTCAGATATGAGGAGTATATCTATATCGTGGGTCTGAAGTAAAGTTTTAACTTCAAGTAAGTGTTTGGATAGGCCATTGGCATTCCAAATGATAATTTTCAACGGGTTGAAGATGCACAGTTTTTAGTCGTGAGGGTGACGAGGAGGCTCATCATTGATGTCATTTGTTGCATGACTTGTTTCAGTAAGTCTATCATTTCTCGCATTTCGTTAGTGTTTTGCGTTGGGGTGTGGGTTTCATTACTATTTGGAATGGCATTATTAGGGTTCGAGCGGGGTGTTACGCCTTTCTTTGCTGCTTGAGCATATGTGGCTGGGTATTGGTCAATTTCAATTGGGGTTTCAATCTGCATTGGGGTTTGAATTGGCTGTTGTGGTTTCTCTTGGGGCTGTGCAGGAGCTTTTTTCCTCAGAGTTGGGTATTTGGCGCTTTGGATGTTTTTGTATACCATACAGCCTTTATAATTTGCTGGATGGTTGCCTTCACATAGAGCGCATTTGACATCTTCAGATCTTGTCTTTCGCTTGCAATCAGCGGAGAGGTGGTTTCCAGCACATTTTATACATACTGATTTTCGACGACAGTAGGACTTTGTGTGGCCATATTGCTGACAGTTGGCGCATTGCGGTATTTCACGCTTCGGGTGTGGGGGCTCGAAAGCAATTCTTGAGTGCAGGAGACTTTTAATTTGATATATCTCCTTGTTATTGGAGGCGGGTTTGAGTTCAATGATAAACATTGGGAGAGGATTTTTTGTGACTCTGTGTTTTATGTTCCAAATGTTTGTGACTGAGTGACCGAGATCTTTTAGAGAATCCACAATTTCTTTTGTGTCTATTGAGGAGTGCATGTTTCTGAGAACAACTCTGAAGGTACGTTCTTGTTTTGTTTTATAAGTGTGGAACTCTGTGCCCTTCTGTTCCAGTTGTGACACTATGGTTTTGTAAGCATCCAGGGATGATGCTTGTACTTTTACTTGATCCTTGCCTGTGAGCTTTAGATCATAGGAGTTTGGAGCAACTTCTTGTAGTAAACTCATTAGGGGGGGAATGTTTAGAACTTTGTCTATAAATATTGGCGGCGGCTTGGGTATTTTTTCAGTTGGTTGGTTAGTTTCCTCAACTTCAAGGGAGGCAAATCTGTTTTCGTTTTCATTTTCATTTGGTTGGCGGTTTCCAAGCCAGTAATAATTATCAAGTTTAGCCTGTTTTTTAGAGGTAGTATTTTTACTTGGGCTTTCGCGTTGGCGTTTGGGATTGACGATCTTCCATTGGTCGGTTGGGGTAGCAGTTGTCAAGTTTCCTGCAGTTTGGGGTTTCTGGGCTTGTTGTTGTTGGGCATAGAGAATTTCCAGTTGCCTTTGGAGGGTTTCGATCTGCTGTTGTACGTTTGGTACGTTGGTACTAGGCAGGCGGGATGGGGTTAGATGTTGGGACATTTGTTGGGGTGTACCTAGGGATCTCGGTGTTTGGTGCTGTAGTTGCACTTGGGCTTGTTGGGCATCTCGCACTTCGACTTGTTGGGAACCTCCTACTTTAGGAGGAGTATGGTTGGGGGGCATCTCGCTGGTGCAAACGAATATTTTAGTCTATATTCATTTGCACCCGGCTGCGCTTGTAATATGTACAACTTTTTATGATTGTAATACAATGTGGTTGCAGCTTTTTACAGCTCTGATACTTATGTATAAACTTTACACGAATGGTTTGTGTCCACACTAATTCACCACTTAGTGGTGAAAAAGAGGTTTGTGGTGGAGTTTTGTGTGTGGGAGCTTTTGCTATTGTGCGATCAATGCAACAACAATATGCACAATCACTCAGCAATAACACTTAATTTACGCTTTAGAGTTTAAATAAAGCAGTTTTATATTAATTTGATAGCACACTAAATTGCGACACTTTTTCCGACACTTTTTCATAATATTATTGAGTTAAATTGATCAATTATATATTTTTTTTTTAGCACAAAAGTACGGAGGAAAAAATTTTTGACAACTTCACAGCGCGACCAGTGTGACCAGATCTAATATACATGGCCAGTACAACATATTTAACTTTTTGAAATTACATTGGAACAAACATATTTTACAGGATTTTCTAAATTTTACAGGATTTTTCACAATTTTAAAGGCTTGGACTTAATCATATAGTTTACATGCATAAATTTTTCATTACAATTCAACATTTTCGGCGAGTCATTCAAAATTTCAACAACAATAGCAGCATAACATTAATTCAAATTCAACATTTTGGCAAATCATACAAATACATTTTCAAGAATTCTCAATAGATGTGGTGAACTAGAAACGGCTTACAAATTTTTTACAATTATCGTGTTACGTGCTTTTGAAGATTTGACTTGTGCTTTTGTCAATTACAACTTGTGCTTTTTTTAACATTATCGTGTTATGACAGACTTTGTCGAAGTTTTTAAGCAAAATCAAGAGAATTTTTTAAAAGTTACTAAGCGCATATTGCAAAATCGTAAATTAACAACAAACGAGTCAAAGCTGAAAGAATATAAAGAAGATTTAATAAATACTTTTAATGCTATTTTGATACACGTTAAGAAAAGTCAAGTAGAAAATCTTTCAGAAGTACTATCGAGAATCGCACGTAACAAGGAGAAAGTAAAAGAGTGTTTCGAAAAATTAGACATCAAATTAGAAATTTCGTCAGATCCTCTGGCGCTCATAGAAGATTTCAATATAGAGAATTCTGAATCTGAAGACGATTTTAAAGATTCAATAGCTTTTTCAGACGATTTATTAAAAGCCACTAGCTCACCTAACAATTTACAGAACATTTCATCGAATTTTGCAGAACCATTTAATAACTTTTCCGATATGGCTACAGTCGAACAAAAGAAGTCTTTTATTAGTTATTGCGCCACGATTATAAGAGAAAATTACGCTGGCGATCCATTAGCGTTAGATTCCTTCCTAGACAAAATTGATTTAATAGAAGGTCTAGCAGAAGCAAACCTTGAGACAACTCTTATATCTTTTGTCAAATCGAAACTTGAAGGAAAAGCACGGGAAGCAATTCCGACTAATGTGACATCAATACAGGAGATTTTGCCAAACGTGTAGAAGAACTAGCTGATGCTTTAGAACGATCTCTAATAATTGAAGGCATGTCGAAGGCTAAGGCGCATGAAATGGCAGTCGAGCAATCAGTAAATGTTTGCAGATTAAATACGCGCTCTGACTTAGTGAAAACAATTCTGGCATCGACTTCCTTCACTGATGCAAAATACGTAGTAGCAAAGATGATCGTAGAACAGAATAATCAGGCGACAGAAAGACATGTTTTAGCTTTTCGTTCGAGGTTTTCCAATCAAAATAATTTTCTTTAAAACAATGGAAATAGTTATTACAATAATCCCAACAGATACAACAACAACAACTTCAATAGGTACAATAACAACAATAACTTTAATAGGTTCAACAATAACAACAATTTTAATAGGAACAATAATAATAGCAACAGGTATAACAACAACAACCAAAATAGATAAAGTAATAATTTTCGACAAAATAGCGACAATCGAGGTAATGCAAATTCGCGTAACAATAACAATAGCCGTAATAGTAACAACAACAGCAGTAATAGTAACAATAGCAACAACAATAGAGGTAGCAATGCAAATGTTCGCGCTTTAAACTACGAAGCCCCTCAGGAGCGAACACTGAGGGAGAGCGATCTAAGCAATTAAACGGTTTTTCTAAAATAAAAGGCATCTATTGTTTAAATTTAAATTATTCAGATTTCATAGAATTACAAATAAACCAGTCTAATAAATTTTTCTCCTTTTTAGTAGATACACAAGCCGACATTTCTTTAGTAAAAATATCCAGCATTGATAGCAATTATCCTTTAAATACAAATGACATGATTAATATTACCGGTGTTACCGCTAATACTGTTTCTACTCTGGGTAAAATTGATGCAAATTTAAATTTCTCTAATTTTTCCGTAACACATACCTTACATGTAGTAGATGAAGACTTTAACATTCCATCAGATGGCATATTGGGCAAAGATTTTCTAAAACTTAACAAGTGCGTTATTAATTATGAAACAAACGTTATTTCCTTTTGGGTAGGCAATGAAAAAGTTGTGATACCAATTATTCATGGGCCGGAAGGCGACAGTTGTATCATACCCCCAAGATGTGAAATTTTTAGAATTTTTGATTTAGGAAAATCATCCCAGCCACTTTTCGTGGATTCGCAAGAAATTGCAAAGGGTGTGTTCACGACGAAATGTATTGTTAATTCGGATAACCCAGTAGTAAAATTGATAAACACGACAGATAAAGTAATTAATTTAAAGAAAAATAGTTTGCATACAGAAAAAATTTCAAATTACAATGTTTATTCAATAAATAAAACCAATACAGACAAAAAATGGAATACAAAAATTAACATCAATTTTAAAGAACCAAATTCCCGAATATTCACAAAATAACTTGCTAGATCTTTGCATAAAATATGGCGACATTTTTGCGCTTGATACCGATAAAATGACTTTAAACAATTTTATGAGCAGAAATTAAGAGTAACCGACAATAATCCAGTATATATTAAAAACTATAGATTACCGTATTCTCAGCGTGAAGAAATAAACCGTCAAGTAAATAAATTGTTAGATAACGATCTGATTGAAACTAGCTACTCCAACTATAATAGTCCACTGATTTTAGTCCCAAAGAAAGCTACAAATGGTCAAAAAGCGTATCGTATGTGTGTAGATTTTCGAGGAGTCAATAAAAAACTTATAGCTGATAAATTCCCGCTCGCAAGAGTCGACGACATTTTGGATAATTTAGGAGGAGCGAAATATTTTTCAACACTCGATCTTTTTTCCGGTTTTCACCAGATTCCGTTACACACCGATTCTAGGGACTTAACATCTTTCAGTACCGATCGCGGAGCATTTCGATGGAAGGTTTTACCTTTTGGCTTAAACATAGCACCAAACTCTTTTTCCCGTATGATGTCAATAGCTTTTTCAGGAATTTCACCAAATCAGGCATTCATGTATGTTGACGATGTTATCGTCATCGGTTGTAGTGAGACACACCATCTTAAAAATCTAGAAAAAGTTTTTGAAACTTGTCGCAATTTTAATTTAAAACTTAATCCCAATAAATGCAACTTTCTCCGTTCTGAGGTAACATTTCTAGGTCATAAATGCACGTCTAAGGGTTTGCTGCCAGACGACTCTAAAATAGACGCAATAAAGAAGTATAGGAAACCGACTGAGAAAGACGCGGTTAGACGTTTTGTAGCATTTGCAAATTATTACAGACGTTTTATAAAGAATTTTGCGTCGCTAGCAGCACCTCTAAATAGAGTAAGCCGTAAAAATGTTAATTTTGTTTGGGATGATAGTTGTGAATTATCTTTCGAAAAACTTAGGTCCGCCCTAATGTCTCCTCAACTTTTGCAATATCCTGACTTTACAAAGGAATTTATAATTACTGTAGATGCTTCTAAAAGCGGATGCGGTGCTATATTAAGTCAAAACCATGATAATAATGATTTACCAATTTGCTATGCGTCTAAATCTTTTAACAATGCGGAACAGAAAAAACCCGTAATCGAATTAGAGTTGTTAGCTATACATTTTGCAATTAAACAGTTTAGACCTTATGTGTACGGTACACATTTTATAGTAAAATCAGACCATAGACCATTAGTATATCTCTTCAACATGAAATATCCTTCGTCAAAGTTAGCGAGAATAAGATTGGAACTTTCAGAATATAATTTCACGATTGAATACATTAAAGGTAAATCAAACGTAGGAGCAGATGCACTTTCACGTATTACGATGAACGAACTAAAAGACGTGACAAAAAGCATTCTTGCTGTACAAACGCGTTCAAAGACAAAACAGTTGCAACAACCACAAACACCAACAACGTCACTTTCTGCAGATAACGATATAAAGTTACAAGTTTATGATAAATTTGCGCATGATTTTTCAAAAAAGATATCGCGCGTAAAAACACAAATTAAATATGATAATAATGATAAAATTTTAAGTTTACAAGTTTGTGCACATTTAAAACACAAGAAAATCGAACTTATTAATGTCTCGAATGTTAACGAAATAACGAATCTCGATACGTTACTTTCGAAGCTGGAATTAGCAGCTAGCAATCGTGGTATTAAACAAGTTGAATGGCCAAAAAACGATACATTTTTTAAACATTTTTCTATTTCAAAATTTAAAGACCATGGCAATAAAATTTTAAAAACATTACAGATTGTGTTAATCGATCCTGTTGAAGTCGTAATCGACGACGAAAAGAAACAAAAACTTTTACAAATTTATCATAACGACCCGATTAGTGGAGGACATTGTGGTGCAAAGAAATTGTACGCGAAAATTCGTACCAAATATTTTTGGAAAAATATGACACGCGATACTTCAAAATTTGTTAAAAATTGTCCACAGTGTTTAGTAAATAAAGTTAAACCACAAACGAAAGAAAATCTTGTCTTAACAGCAACACCTTGCAAACCATTTGAAGAAGTCATAATAGATACCATAGGACCTTTGCCAGAATCTAAATTTGGTAACAAGTTCGCTGTTACTATTATTTGTGATGTGACAAAATACTTAGTTTCTGTAGCTATCCCAGATAAAAGTGCTAAAACAGTAGCCTCAGCCATTTTTGAAAGTTTTATACTTGTGTATGGCACTATGAAAACGATCAGAACTGACTTAGGTACAGAATACAAAAACGAAATTTTTGCAGAACTTACTAATCTTTTAAAAATAAATCATAATTTTTCAACAGCACATCACCACGAGACCGTAGGTACAATAGAAATAAATCATGGGGTATTCAACGAATACATCCGTTCTTATATAAATGAAACTATTACAGATTGGGACACTTATATGAAGTATTTTACTTTTTGGTACAATACGACACCTAATACTGTTTTCGACAACAAATTTACTCCATTTGAACTTGTATTTGGGAAAAAAGCAATTTTGCCAAATGAAGTAAAGAAGTCAGAAATAGATCCGTTATACAATGCAGAGAATTATGGTAAAGAAGCAAAATTCCGTATGCAAAAATCTCATACAATAGCCAAAGAACTTATTTTCAAACACAAACTTGCTACAAAAAATCAATACGATAAAAATTCCCGGCCATTACAAATTAAAGAGAGTGACCTTGTATTAATTCAAAAAGAGCCAAGACTCAAACATGATAATATATATGAAGGTCCTCACGAGGTAAAGACAGTAGACGGCGTGAACGTCACTGTATTTGACAAAGAGAAAAATAAATTAAAAACGATTCATAAAAATCGTGTACGAAAAGTAAAATAAGAAAGAAAAAATTTTCACATATATTTTGGGCCAGTTAAATGCCAGAAATTTTCAATATTCTTTACTATTAACTTTATGATTTACAAAATATAAAATAGCCCATAGTAATAGTAATAAATAATTATATACATATGTATCTAAAAATTACATGTGTAAGATATTATAAAAGAGAAATTATAAGAAAATATACAAATAATTTATATGAATTTATACAAATACTATAAATTACAAACATACAAAAATTATAATTTTAACATTTATTTATATACGTATGTATTTATTTGAATATAATATAAAACTTGAATATAGCAACATACATTAAATATAAGCATAAGCTAAAAATAAGTAAAATAAAAATAAGTGTTGTTAATTAAATAAATAAATAGGTTAAAGTAAGTATAGCCGCAACGTCCAAACATTAAATTCGAGCCACTAAATTAATTCCGATATAAATTTAAAATTTTGGTCAATTACATATAATTTTTTTTGAAAAATATCATTATTAAAAATGTCTAATTAAATTGTTCTGTTTGAACGCAATGTGGGAAGGAATGGTCATCCAAACCATTATTCGTTCAAACATACCAATTTGATCACTCAATATCCCAAAAAAAGATTGAAGCCGGCAATATTGACCACTTTCCGACTTCAATCCTTTTTTTCTATAAGAGGGATGGTGTAGCAGAGCCCACCTGCATAAACGTAAAATCATCAACCACTGAACCCACCTGTTTCATTCTGTCACTGCACTTGTTGCCCATTGTGAATGGACAACAGGTGTAGGGACAGAATGGAAACGGGTAATGGGTTTTTGACAGCTCGGCTCGCTTCTATGATAGAAGCCGCCTGGCAATTGACTTTTGATTTTTCCAATTTAATGTTCGGACGTGTTTGGCGGCGCGGTACTTTTAAATAAAGAAAACTAAAGTTTAAGTGAAGTAAAAAAAGGGAATATAAATTATATTTAAATAAAAATTAAAATAAAAAGACAGTAATATATATAAAATAAAAAGAACCGTGTTTTAACAAAAATATAATTAAAAGAAAAGAACAGAAACATAAAAGTGAGTGTGTGCACACCGAGATGCAGGAAAAAATACCTCCACACCTCAACAATACAGTGCTGGAAAAAATAATAGGGACAAAATTTTGCAATTCTCCATTTATTTCATTTTAAGACCAAATAATAATTACCGCCGCTGTGGGGCAGTGGGTAGAGTGCTCGCCTGCTATGTCAGAGGTCTCTGGTTCAAACCACGGTCCGAGCAAAACACCAAAACAATTTTTGTAATTAATAAAAATCCAATTATTAGGGTTTTTAAGAGCAGCGGTCAACTCTCGGTAGTGGGCGGCATACCCTCCGAGAGTATTTCTGCCATGAAAAAGCTTCTCACAAAAAATGCATTCGCCGTTCGGAGCCGGCATAAAGCTGTAGGTCCATCCAATTAGTAGGAAAAACAAAAAGGAGCACACCTCGAATTGGGAGAGAAGCTCGGCCATAAAACTCGTCAGAGTTATAATAGCGCCATTGTATTATTATTAATAATTACCATATATTGATGCTTACACGGAGAGGACATGCTTCAATGACTCCGTGGTGGTTTTTATATAATAATTTAATTTTTATGAATAAAAATAATGAAATGTATAATTTTAGTTGGAAATAATAATAGGGCCAAACTTTAAATTCGATTGTTTTTTCAAATAAACTACAATATTACTGCTGAAGCTAGATTAAAACTAATGTTTAGTTGAAGCTCCTTTATTTTTTATAACTTCCTTACTTCTTCATGGCATAAGGTTGACTAAATCAGCGGAATTTGCAACTGGTATTAAGTACCAAGCTTTTTTAATTTTGAAAGAGTTTTTAGTGCTTAGCACGAAATTTTTATTTTTAATTCAATTTTTAATTGTTGGGGTAAGTGGAAAAAAATTCAACAACTATTTACAGCGAAGGTTGAGTGTATAGCTATTTCACGAAAAACCATTTTCGATCATCAGCACTCTTTTCGGAAGTGGATGCACCGGGGATTGAACCCGAGTCCATTCCAACTTCAGCCGCAATGACCCAACGGATAAACACACTCGGCCATTGAGACTCTGTGCAAGCTGTTGGATTTTCCCCACTTTTGCCTTTTTCATTTTCAACATTAACGTTAGTGTGTATATGCTTTTGCATATATTCTCCACAAACGTGCTGAATTTTTGTTGTAGGCAGTTCGCAATGAACATTGTTGTTGGTATTTATTTTATGTATATACCAAACAACGTTAACAATTTTACTTGAAAGAGTTTTTAGTGCTTAGCACGAAATTTTTATTTTTAATTCAATTTTTAATTGTTGGGGTAAGTGGAAAAAAATTCAACAACTATTTACAGCGAAGGTTGAGTGTATAGCTATTTCACGAAAAACCATTTTCGATCATCAGCACTCTTTTCGGAAGTGGATGCACCGGGGATTGAACCCGAGTCCATTCCAACTTCAGCCGCAATGACCCAACGGATAAACACACTCGGCCATTGAGACTCTGTGCAAGCTGTTGGATTTTCCCCACTTTTGCCTTTTTCATTTTCAACATTAACGTTAGTGTGTATATGCTTTTGCATATATTCTCCACAAACGTGCTGAATTTTTGTTGTAGGCAGTTCGCAATGAACATTGTTGTTGGTATTTATTTTATGTATATACCAAACAACGTTAACAATTTTACTTGAAAGAGTTTTTAGTGCTTAGCACGAAATTTTTATTTTTAATTCAATTTTTAATTGTTGGGGTAAGTGGAAAAAAATTCAACAACTATTTACAGCGAAGGTTGAGTGTATAGCTATTTCACGAAAAACCATTTTCGATCATCAGCACTCTTTTCGGAAGTGGATGCACCGGGGATTGAACCCGAGTCCATTCCAACTTCAGCCGCAATGACCCAACGGATAAACACACTCGGCCATTGAGACTCTGTGCAAGCTGTTGGATTTTCCCCACTTTTGCCTTTTTCATTTTCAACATTAACGTTAGTGTGTATATGCTTTTGCATATATTCTCCACAAACGTGCTGAATTTTTGTTGTAGGCAGTTCGCAATGAACATTGTTGTTGGTATTTATTTTATGTATATACCAAACAACGTTAACAATTTTACTTGAAAGAGTTTTTAGTGCTTAGCACGAAATTTTTATTTTTAATTCAATTTTTAATTGTTGGGGTAAGTGGAAAAAAATTCAACAACTATTTACAGCGAAGGTTGAGTGTATAGCTATTTCACGAAAAACCATTTTCGATCATCAGCACTCTTTTCGGAAGTGGATGCACCGGGGATTGAACCCGAGTCCATTCCAACTTCAGCCGCAATGACCCAACGGATAAACACACTCGGCCATTGAGACTCTGTGCAAGCTGTTGGATTTTCCCCACTTTTGCCTTTTTCATTTTCAACATTAACGTTAGTGTGTATATGCTTTTGCATATATTCTCCACAAACGTGCTGAATTTTTGTTGTAGGCAGTTCGCAATGAACATTGTTGTTGGTATTTATTTTATGTATATACCAAACAACGTTAACAATTTTACTTGAAAGAGTTTTTAGTGCTTAGCACGAAATTTTTATTTTTAATTCAATTTTTAATTGTTGGGGTAAGTGGAAAAAAAATTCAACAACTATTTACAGCGAAGGTTGAGTGTATAGCTATTTCACGAAAAACCATTTTCGATCATCAGCACTCTTTTCGGAAGTGGATGCACCGGGGATTGAACCCGAGTCCATTCCAACTTCAGCCGCAATGACCCAACGGATAAACACACTCGGCCATTGAGACTCTGTGCAAGCTGTTGGATTTTCCCCACTTTTGCCTTTTTCATTTTCAACATTAACGTTAGTGTGTATATGCTTTTGCATATATTCTCCACAAACGTGCTGAATTTTTGTTGTAGGCAGTTCGCAATGAACATTGTTGTTGGTATTTATTTTATGTATATACCAAACAACGTTAACAATTTTACTTGAAAGAGTTTTTAGTGCTTAGCACGAAATTTTTATTTTTAATTCAATTTTTAATTGTTGGGGTAAGTGGAAAAAAATTCAACAACTATTTACAGCGAAGGTTGAGTGTATAGCTATTTCACGAAAAACCATTTTCGATCATCAGCACTCTTTTCGGAAGTGGATGCACCGGGGATTGAACCCGAGTCCATTCCAACTTCAGCCGCAATGACCCAACGGATAAACACACTCGGCCATTGAGACTCTGTGCAAGCTGTTGGATTTTCCCCACTTTTGCCTTTTTCATTTTCAACATTAACGTTAGTGTGTATATGCTTTTGCATATATTCTCCACAAACGTGCTGAATTTTTGTTGTAGGCAGTTCGCAATGAACATTGTTGTTGGTATTTATTTTATGTATATACCAAACAACGTTAACAATTTTACTTGAAAGAGTTTTTAGTGCTTAGCACGAAATTTTTATTTTTAATTCAATTTTTAATTGTTGTGGTAAGTGGAAAAAAATTCAACAACTATTTACAGCGAAGGTTGAGTGTATAGCTATTTCACGAAAAACCATTTTCGATCATCAGCACTCTTTTCGGAAGTGGATGCACCGGGGATTGAACCCGAGTCCATTCCAACTTCAGCCGCAATGACCCAACGGATAAACACACTCGGCCATTGAGACTCTGTGCAAGCTGTTGGATTTTCCCCACTTTTGCCTTTTTCATTTTCAACATTAACGTTAGTGTGTATATGCTTTTGCATATATTCTCCACAAACGTGCTGAATTTTTGTTGTAGGCAGTTCGCAATGAACATTGTTGTTGGTATTTATTTTATGTATATACCAAACAACGTTAACAATTTTACTTGAAAGAGTTTTTAGTGCTTAGCACGAAATTTTTATTTTTAATTCAATTTTTAATTGTTGGGGTAAGTGGAAAAAAATTCAACAACTATTTACAGCGAAGGTTGAGTGTATAGCTATTTCACGAAAAACCATTTTCGATCATCAGCACTCTTTTCGGAAGTGGATGCACCGGGGATTGAACCCGAGTCCATTCCAACTTCAGCCGCAATGACCCAACGGATAAACACACTCGGCCATTGAGACTCTGTGCAAGCTGTTGGATTTTCCCCACTTTTGCCTTTTTCATTTTCAACATTAACGTTAGTGTGTATATGCTTTTGCATATATTCTCCACAAACGTGCTGAATTTTTGTTGTAGGCAGTTCGCAATGAACATTGTTGTTGGTATTTATTTTATGTATATACCAAACAACGTTAACAATTTTACTTGAAAGAGTTTTTAGTGCTTAGCACGAAATTTTTATTTTTAATTCAATTTTTAATTGTTGGGGTAAGTGGAAAAAAATTCAACAACTATTTACAGCGAAGGTTGAGTGTATAGCTATTTCACGAAAAACCATTTTCGATCATCAGCACTCTTTTCGGAAGTGGAAGAGGATTCACCGGGGATTGAACCCGAGTCCATTCCATCTTCAGCCGCAATGACTGAAAATGATTAATTTTTGAATTGAAAATGATTAAAAATTGAATTAAAAATAAAAATTTCGTGCTAAGCACTAAAAACTCTTTCAAGTAAAATTGTTAACGTTGTTGGTATATAAAAATACATACCAACAACAAATGTTCATTGCGAACTGCCAACAAAAAATTCAGCACGTTTGTGGAGAATATATGCAAAAGCATATACACACTAACGTTAATGTTGAAAATGAAAAAGGCAAAAGTGGGGAAAATCCAACAGCTTGCACAGAGTCTCAATGGCCGAGTGTGTTTATCCGTTGGGTCATTGCGGCTGAAGTTGGAATGGACTCGGGTTCAATCCCCGGTGCATCCACTTCCGAAAAGAGTGCTGATGATCGAAAATGGTTTTTCGTGAAATAGCTATACACTCAACCTTCGCTGTAAATAGTTGTTGAATTTTTTTCCACTTACCCCAACAATTAAAAATTGAATTAAAAATAAAAATTTCGTGCTAAGCACTAAAAACTCTTTCAAGTAAAATTGTTAACGTTGTTTGGTATATACATAAAATAAATACCAACAACAATGTTCATTGCGAACTGCCTACAACAAAAATTCAGCACGTTTGTGGAGAATATATGCAAAAGCATATACACACTAACGTTAATGTTGAAAATGAAAAAGGCAAAAGTGGGGAAAATCCAACAGCTTGCACAGAGTCTCAATGGCCGAGTGTGTTTATCCGTTGGGTCATTGCGGCTGAAGTTGGAATGGACTCGGGTTCAATCCCCGGTGCATCCACTTCCGAAAAGAGTGCTGATGATCGAAAATGGTTTTTCGTGAAATAGCTATACACTCAACCTTCGCTGTAAATAGTTGTTGAATTTTTTTCCACTTACCCCAACAATTAAAAATTGAATTAAAAATAAAAATTTCGTGCTAAGCACTAAAAACTCTTTCAAGTAAAATTGTTAACGTTGTTTGGTATATACATAAAATAAATACCAACAACAATGTTCATTGCGAACTGCCTACAACAAAAATTCAGCACGTTTGTGGAGAATATATGCAAAAGCATATACACACTAACGTTAATGTTGAAAATGAAAAAGGCAAAAGTGGGGAAAATCCAACAGCTTGCACAGAGTCTCAATGGCCGAGTGTGTTTATCCGTTGGGTCATTGCGGCTGAAGTTGGAATGGACTCGGGTTCAATCCCCGGTGCATCCACTTCCGAAAAGAGTGCTGATGATCGAAAATGGTTTTTCGTGAAATAGCTATACACTCAACCTTCGCTGTAAATAGTTGTTGAATTTTTTTCCACTTACCCCAACAATTAAAAATTGAATTAAAAATAAAAATTTCGTGCTAAGCACTAAAAACTCTTTCAAGTAAAATTGTTAACGTTGTTTGGTATATACATAAAATAAATACCAACAACAATGTTCATTGCGAACTGCCTACAACAAAAATTCAGCACGTTTGTGGAGAATATATGCAAAAGCATATACACACTAACGTTAATGTTGAAAATGAAAAAGGCAAAAGTGGGGAAAATCCAACAGCTTGCACAGAGTCTCAATGGCCGAGTGTGTTTATCCGTTGGGTCATTGCGGCTGAAGTTGGAATGGACTCGGGTTCAATCCCCGGTGCATCCACTTCCGAAAAGAGTGCTGATGATCGAAAATGGTTTTTCGTGAAATAGCTATACACTCAACCTTCGCTGTAAATAGTTGTTGAATTTTTTTCCACTTACCCCAACAATTAAAAATTGAATTAAAAATAAAAATTTCGTGCTAAGCACTAAAAACTCTTTCAAGTAAAATTGTTAACGTTGTTTGGTATATACATAAAATAAATACCAACAACAATGTTCATTGCGAACTGCCTACAACAAAAATTCAGCACGTTTGTGGAGAATATATGCAAAAGCATATACACACTAACGTTAATGTTGAAAATGAAAAAGGCAAAAGTGGGGAAAATCCAACAGCTTGCACAGAGTCTCAATGGCCGAGTGTGTTTATCCGTTGGGTCATTGCGGCTGAAGTTGGAATGGACTCGGGTTCAATCCCCGGTGCATCCACTTCCGAAAAGAGTGCTGATGATCGAAAATGGTTTTTCGTGAAATAGCTATACACTCAACCTTCGCTGTAAATAGTTGTTGAATTTTTTTCCACTTACCCCAACAATTAAAAATTGAATTAAAAATAAAAATTTCGTGCTAAGCACTAAAAACTCTTTCAAGTAAAATTGTTAACGTTGTTTGGTATATACATAAAATAAATACCAACAACAATGTTCATTGCGAACTGCCTACAACAAAAATTCAGCACGTTTGTGGAGAATATATGCAAAAGCATATACACACTAACGTTAATGTTGAAAATGAAAAAGGCAAAAGTGGGGAAAATCCAACAGCTTGCACAGAGTCTCAATGGCCGAGTGTGTTTATCCGTTGGGTCATTGCGGCTGAAGTTGGAATGGACTCGGGTTCAATCCCCGGTGCATCCACTTCCGAAAAGAGTGCTGATGATCGAAAATGGTTTTTCGTGAAATAGCTATACACTCAACCTTCGCTGTAAATAGTTGTTGAATTTTTTTCCACTTACCCCAACAATTAAAAATTGAATTAAAAATAAAAATTTCGTGCTAAGCACTAAAAACTCTTTCAAGTAAAATTGTTAACGTTGTTTGGTATATACATAAAATAAATACCAACAACAATGTTCATTGCGAACTGCCTACAACAAAAATTCAGCACGTTTGTGGAGAATATATGCAAAAGCATATACACACTAACGTTAATGTTGAAAATGAAAAAGGCAAAAGTGGGGAAAATCCAACAGCTTGCACAGAGTCTCAATGGCCGAGTGTGTTTATCCGTTGGGTCATTGCGGCTGAAGTTGGAATGGACTCGGGTTCAATCCCCGGTGCATCCACTTCCGAAAAGAGTGCTGATGATCGAAAATGGTTTTTCGTGAAATAGCTATACACTCAACCTTCGCTGTAAATAGTTGTTGAATTTTTTTCCACTTACCCCAACAATTAAAAATTGAATTAAAAATAAAAATTTCGTGCTAAGCACTAAAAACTCTTTCAAGTAAAATTGTTAACGTTGTTTGGTATATACATAAAATAAATACCAACAACAATGTTCATTGCGAACTGCCTACAACAAAAATTCAGCACGTTTGTGGAGAATATATGCAAAAGCATATACACACTAACGTTAATGTTGAAAATGAAAAAGGCAAAAGTGGGGAAAATCCAACAGCTTGCACAGAGTCTCAATGGCCGAGTGTGTTTATCCGTTGGGTCATTGCGGCTGAAGTTGGAATGGACTCGGGTTCAATCCCCGGTGCATCCACTTCCGAAAAGAGTGCTGATGATCGAAAATGGTTTTTCGTGAAATAGCTATACACTCAACCTTCGCTGTAAATAGTTGTTGAATTTTTTTCCACTTACCCCAACAATTAAAAATTGAATTAAAAATAAAAATTTCGTGCTAAGCACTAAAAACTCTTTCAAGTAAAATTGTTAACGTTGTTTGGTATATACATAAAATAAATACCAACAACAATGTTCATTGCGAACTGCCTACAACAAAAATTCAGCACGTTTGTGGAGAATATATGCAAAAGCATATACACACTAACGTTAATGTTGAAAATGAAAAAGGCAAAAGTGGGGAAAATCCAACAGCTTGCACAGAGTCTCAATGGCCGAGTGTGTTTATCCGTTGGGTCATTGCGGCTGAAGTTGGAATGGACTCGGGTTCAATCCCCGGTGCATCCACTTCCGAAAAGAGTGCTGATGATCGAAAATGGTTTTTCGTGAAATAGCTATACACTCAACCTTCGCTGTAAATAGTTGTTGAATTTTTTTCCACTTACCCCAACAATTAAAAATTGAATTAAAAATAAAAATTTCGTGCTAAGCACTAAAAACTCTTTCAAGTAAAATTGTTAACGTTGTTTGGTATATACATAAAATAAATACCAACAACAATGTTCATTGCGAACTGCCTACAACAAAAATTCAGCACGTTTGTGGAGAATATATGCAAAAGCATATACACACTAACGTTAATGTTGAAAATGAAAAAGGCAAAAGTGGGGAAAATCCAACAGCTTGCACAGAGTCTCAATGGCCGAGTGTGTTTATCCGTTGGGTCATTGCGGCTGAAGTTGGAATGGACTCGGGTTCAATCCCCGGTGCATCCACTTCCGAAAAGAGTGCTGATGATCGAAAATGGTTTTTCGTGAAATAGCTATACACTCAACCTTCGCTGTAAATAGTTGTTGAATTTTTTTCCACTTACCCCAACAATTAAAAATTGAATTAAAAATAAAAATTTCGTGCTAAGCACTAAAAACTCTTTCAAGTAAAATTGTTAACGTTGTTTGGTATATACATAAAATAAATACCAACAACAATGTTCATTGCGAACTGCCTACAACAAAAATTCAGCACGTTTGTGGAGAATATATGCAAAAGCATATACACACTAACGTTAATGTTGAAAATGAAAAAGGCAAAAGTGGGGAAAATCCAACAGCTTGCACAGAGTCTCAATGGCCGAGTGTGTTTATCCGTTGGGTCATTGCGGCTGAAGTTGGAATGGACTCGGGTTCAATCCCCGGTGCATCCACTTCCGAAAAGAGTGCTGATGATCGAAAATGGTTTTTCGTGAAATAGCTATACACTCAACCTTCGCTGTAAATAGTTGTTGAATTTTTTTCCACTTACCCCAACAATTAAAAATTGAATTAAAAATAAAAATTTCGTGCTAAGCACTAAAAACTCTTTCAAGTAAAATTGTTAACGTTGTTTGGTATATACATAAAATAAATACCAACAACAATGTTCATTGCGAACTGCCTACAACAAAAATTCAGCACGTTTGTGGAGAATATATGCAAAAGCATATACACACTAACGTTAATGTTGAAAATGAAAAAGGCAAAAGTGGGGAAAATCCAACAGCTTGCACAGAGTCTCAATGGCCGAGTGTGTTTATCCGTTGGGTCATTGCGGCTGAAGTTGGAATGGACTCGGGTTCAATCCCCGGTGCATCCACTTCCGAAAAGAGTGCTGATGATCGAAAATGGTTTTTCGTGAAATAGCTATACACTCAACCTTCGCTGTAAATAGTTGTTGAACTTTTTTAATTTTTTTTTTTTCATAACTCTTGCTTATTTTTCCATTTTTAATCCCACATCGTCTTCTTTAATATTCCCTATAGGGCTGAGGTTCGACGACTGTGAGGGCTACTCAAAACAGCAACTTTCTTACGTTCAAACCATGAGTTTTCGATTCTGGAGGCATGTTTGGGATCATTTTCATGCATAAATTCGCATCTAATGATATCAAGGAGGGTCTAAATTCATCAATTATTAGCAACAGATTTCGAGAAGTAGGACTAAATGGAAGAGATCCCAGAGAAGTTCCGTATCTGAGAAAAAATTATGTTCCTGAGGTCAAAACACGTCGATTAGCTCCTTTTTTTAATTTTGAAGAACTTTAGCAGTTAGCAAAACTAGGAAAATATGTACACATCTCGCTCCAAACGGGTATGGCGCGCCAGCGCACGCCGCTGCGCCGATACGCCGATTTCACGGATTATGGCGGCGGCGACCGATTATGAAGGTAATTGGCGCGGCGGCGGCGGCGTCAATCGGAGGCGTATATGTCTAACTCATATCACAAGCAAATATTCAAAGAAAAATGTATAAACACTCAAATAGCGAGCGAACTAACGCACAACAGCAATCGATCGCTCATAGCGGTGGCGATGAACTCAATGCATAAATTCACTCAAAAATGAATTATCGTACAATTTCTCTGGTAAATTCACTCTTTGAGTTTATTTTATAATTTTTTGCGCTAGCGATCATTTTTTGAGTTTATCATTTTTTGATCGCTCTTTGAGTTTATCATTTTATGCGTTCACAAGGATTTTTGCAGGGTTCGGAAATTCTCATTTATGATTACTCATTTTCATTCATTTGTGAGAGTTTTCACGAGCGAGAATATTTCAAATTATTTTTTTCGTTCATTTATCACGAGTGAGAAATGCAAAAAAAAATTATGCTTCTCATTCGCGATAAGTGAACAAAAAAAAAATTTCCATATTTTTCACTCACGAGCGAAAAATAAAAAAACCGAAATTTCTCACTCACATGTGATAAAACCGAACTAAGCCGGTTTCGGCTGTTCACATATGAGAAAAGCAATGCGAGAAATACTGATCGCGAGACATATACGCCGACAGTGATTCCGGCGGCGGCGGCGCTATTCCAAAAACATTTCGGCCCCAAATCTACAAATCACAATCCTTATTCAAATATTAATTTTATTTAATTACCTTAATATCGCTGGCTGATTGGAATAAATAAACTAATTTCCACCTTAAATTGTTGAAACTTTTTTATTAACAGCAAAAAACAATTGTTACATAAACTAAAATATAAAATAAAGAAAATAAATATTAAAGGATAACACAAATCCATATGTAAGGGTAAATTTAAATTCATTTGCTTATTTTGTATGATAATAAACATGCATACATATATTTACATATGTACATATTTATATATATATAAGGCACTTTAAAATAAATATATGTACGTACAGTGTTGGAAAAAATAATAGGGACAAAATTTTGCAATTCTCCATTTATTTAAATTTAAGACCAAATAATAATTACCATATATTGATGCTTACACGGAGAGGACATGCTTCAATTACTCTGGGGTGGTTTTTGTATAATAATTTAATTTTTATGAATAAAAATAATGAAATGTATAATTTAAGTTGGAAATAATAATAGGGACAAACTTTAAATTCGATTGTTTTTTCAAATAAACTACAATATTACTGCTGCAGCTAGATTTAAACTAATGTTTATTTTTTATAACTTCCTTACTTCTTCGTGGCATAGGGTTGACCAAATCAGCGCAATTTGCAACTGGTATTAAGTACAAAGCTTCTTTAATTTTTTTCCATAACTCTTGCTTATTTTTCCATTTTTGATCCCCCATCGTCTTCTTTAATATTCCCTATAGGGCTGAGGTTCGACAACTGTGAGGGCTACTCAAAAACAGCAACTTTCTTACGTTCATACTATGAGTTTTCGATTCTGGAGGCATGTTTGGGATCATTTTCGGCATCTAATGATATCAAGGAGGGATAAGTGGGACTAAATGGAAGAGATCCCAGAAAAGTTCCGTATCTGAGAAAAAATTATGTAAGCCAACGAACTGAAATTTTCCAGTAGCTTAAATTCTTTAGGACTGAGGCAAGTAAAGTAGGGAACAGCCAAAGTTTTTGTTAATAACTTTTAACCGGCAAAAAATAAAACATTTCGGCATTCAGCTTCGTGTTCCTGAGGTCAAAACACGTCGATTGGTTCCTTTTTTTTTAATTTTCAAGAACTTTAGCAGTTAGCAAAACTAGGAAAATATGTACACATCTCGCTCTATACGGGTATGGCGCGCCAGCGCACGCCGCCGCGCCGATACGCCGATTTCACGGATTATGGCGGAGGCGGTCGATTATGAAGGTAATCGGCGCGGCGGCGGCGGCGTATATGTCTAGGTTGGGTGTATGCATACTAGGGATGGGACTATTCGAATAAAAATTATTCGAATAAAAAATCCTTTTATTCGAAAGGTATTCGTAATTCGAATAATATTTATTCGAATAATTTATTCGTATATTCGAATAAATACTATTCGAATAGTACTATTCGAATATCACTATTCGAATACCACTATTCTCGAAAAGCTATTGTAATTATATATGTATGCTTTTGCTTTTGTAAGTGCATACATATGTATGTACATATACATATACATACGTACTCTGGCTGCGCGGAGGCAAGTGAAATTCCCAAATTATGCATATACATACATACTATTATTCGAATAGTGTTATTCGAATAGTATTATTCGAATAGTACTATTCGAATAGTACTATTCGAATTTTTTCCCTTGAATATTATTATTCGTTTATTCGAATAATATTTATTCGAATATTATTCGAAAAAAGTCCCACTACTAATGCATACATAGGAATGGTTTGCATATGAACATACATATGTATGTATATACATACATATTATTTATGTATACGTATTCAATATTATCTCGGATTGCCTGCGAACTTTAGTAGAAGGCGGGTAACTAAATTTTCCTTGTTTATTATAATTACATTATTGAGTCTTTTTTTTTTTGCAAATACATACATACATATGTGACGAGTTCTTAATAGCCATTTTTATAGCAAACTAGCTGACCCGGCAAACTTCGTTCTGCCCAAAAATAGATTTTTTATTAATTTCATTTCAAAAATTGTTATTACACCGGTATTGTTTTTAATAGAAAATTAACGATTTTTCACTACTTCATTGCGTATACAACTTCAAAAATATATAATTTTAGTATTCAGTTCAAGGCTGCACGATACACAACATTTTTAGTTTTCTGTTCCGGATATTTATTTTCACTGAGTATTGGCTATTTTAACCAAGTAAGTAAGAGTATTGATACGTATAGTATACCTCCATAATGGTTTTCAGGCCCTTCCTCCAACCCTTTTAGATATATTCAGCCTCAAAAGTTTAGTACGTATGGGAGGTGCAATGCCCCATTTTTCGATAAATCTTTTCTTTTTTTTTGGGTGAACATGGTATTGATATCGTATATCTGCATAGTGATTTCTATGTACATGCCATGAACGCTTTTAGGGCTATTTAGCCTTAAAAATTAAGAACGCATGGGAGGTGCCACGCCCCCTTTTCCCAAAACTACTGTTTTTTTCATAAGCATGCTATTGATATCGTTAATCTCCCGATCAACTTTCAGGTCCCAACCTTAAACGCTTTTATAGATATTCAGCTTGAAAAATTAGGTTTGTATGGGAGGTGCCACGCCTCCTTTTCCGATAACCTACACTTTTATGCGCAAAAATTGTTTTGATATCATATAGCTCTGTACCAATTTCTAGGTCCCTGACTTAAATCCTTTTAAAGATATTCAGCTTAAAAAATTAAGTGTTGTTGGGAGGAGCCACGCCCCCTTTTCGTATAACTCCTATTATTTTGCGTTAATATGGAATTTTTATCGTTTATCTCCACACCAATTTCCAAGTCCCTACACTGAAAAAACAACTTACTCAGATTATGGAAAAGCGGGAATGTTTCGGCGCTAAAGACATATTTCCATATTTTGATGTACGATTTTCTTCAAATCAAGGAATAAAAACCACGTTTTAAAGAAAATTGTACATCAAAATATGGAAATATGTCTTTAGCGCCGAATCATTCCCATTTTTCCATCATCTGAGTAATTTTTTTTTGAGTGTAGCGTAAACAATTTTAGAGATATGCAGCATGAAAAATTAAGGTTGTATGGGAGGTGCCACGCCCCTTTTTCCGATAACCCCCACTTATATGCGTGGTTTTGATATCATTTAGCTCTATACCAATTTTCAGCTCCCTACCTTGAACTGTTTTAGAGATAATCAGCTTTCAAAATTAAGGTTGTATGGGAGGTGCCACGCCCCCTTTTCTGATAACCCCCACTTTTCTGAGTGAGGAAGGTTTAGATATCACCTACCTCTATACCAATTTTCAGCTCCCTACCTTAAACTGTTTAGAGATAATCAGCTTTAAAAATTAAGGTTGTATGGGAGGTGCCACGCCCCCTTTTCTGATAACCCCCACTTTTCTGAGTGAGAAGGATTTTGATATCACTTACCTCTATACCAATTTTCAGCTCCCTACCTTGAACTCTTTTAGAGATAATCAGCTTTAAAAATTAAGTTTGTATGGGAGGTGCCACGCCCCCTTTTCTGATAACCCCCACTTTTCTGAGTGAGAAGGGTTTTGATATCACCTACCTCTGTACCAATTTTCAGCTCCCTACCTTGAACTCTTTTAGAGATAATCAGCTTTAAAAATTAAGGTTGTATGGGAGGTGCCACGCCCCCTTTTCTGATAACCCCCACTTTTCTGAGTGAGAAGGGTTTTGATATCACCTACCTCTATACCAATTTTCAGCTCCCTACCTTGAACTCTTTTAGAGATAATCAGCTTTAAAAATTAAGGTTGTATGGGAGGTGCCACGCCCCCTTTTCTGATAACCCCCACTTTTCTGAGTGAGAAGGGTTTTGATATCACCTACCTCTATACCAATTTTCAGCTCCCTACCTTGAACTCTTTTAGAGATAATCAGCTTTAAAAATTAAGGTTGTATGGGAGGTGCCACGCCCCCCTAACATTTTTAAATTTTTTCTTCGACTAAACCTTCGAGAGGTAACAACAACCAAACCCCCCTAAGGAAGTATTTGATTTGGTTCAGCCGTTTTCAAGTTTTAGCGTTTCAATTAAATACCAAATCATTTTTATATATATAGATGTAGGTATGTAGATGCTAGCTCCCTTTTTATACCTATTTAGGAAGGTTTTTGAACGTGGAATGATATACATACATACCTAAATATGTATGTATATACATAAGTACATATGTACATATGTGCATACATATGTACATATGGATGTATCAATGAAAGTACTTAGGTAGCCCATTTTTGTCCTTGGATTTCTCTTTTTTTTTTAGAGGCGGTACAATCCGCTAAACTACACACATATGTACATAAATATTTTTTTGTTGTTAGTAAAGCTGAAATACCCCTATCTTGGTAATGATATGTGAATATGTATATGCATATGGGCTAATCCTGAAAAAGTCAACCCAGAGCATGAAATTGAAAATGGTCCGAACTTTATTCTTAAACTCAGGCTGAGAAAAATCACCAAAAAATAATAATTTTCACTAAGGCTTTTTTATTAGCAAAGTATCATTTTTTTTCTTCGCGGGTTTTGTTTATTGAAAAGCGTTATATTATTGTTACACGCTCTAATCATTCTACATAGAACGTAATTTAATTTAAGAGTATAAAATTTGCGAACCTAGTAAGAATAAAGGAGTTTTTGTACTTTAAAATTTCGCTTATCATTTTTGTCGCGTGCGTTACGAAAAAACTATATAAATAGTTATTAAAACTAGGAAACCACTTGAAATAAAAAAAAATTTCAGTGACAAAGTAAGTTTGTGTACCTTTTTCCAAAAATAAAATCAGTGTTGTCCGAAAGCTGAATGTTACAACTTTATATGTGTTTTAAATTTGTCGCATGCGTTACCGTAAGTGAAAAATTCAATCTATATACATATATAATTAAACAAAGTAAAAAAAAAAATTTAAAGCTTTTATATTTAATATTAATATAAAAATTTACTAAAAAAGAAAAAAAATAAATTTTTAATATTTTTGAACAAGATTTATATTACTCCTTAGTTCATTTGGATCTCAATTTCAATCTAAGCATACATTTAACGTATTTCTTCAAAGCATTTCTGTATATGTATCAACATATACGCGGGTACTCATTAGATATTCATGTTATAAAACAGTATTGGTGAAATGGAAGGAAGCGATAAAAACTTTAAATTCCAATTACGTAAGATATGCATTACGTAAAGTGCACCCACGCTTTTATTTATGTTGTGTGGCCGCTGTGGTGCAGTGGGTAGAGTGCTCGCCTGCTATGCCAGAGGTCTCGGGTTCAAACCACGGTTCGAGCCAAACACCAAAACAATTTTTCTAATTAGTAAAAATCCAATTATTGGGTTTTTTAAGAGCAGCGGTCACCTCTCGGCAGTGGGCGGCATACTCTCCGAGAGTATTTCTGCCATGAAAAAGCTTCTCCCAAAAAATGCATTCGTCGTTCGGAGCCGGCATAAAACTGTAGGTCCACCCAATTAGTAGGAAAAACAAATAGGAGCACACCTCGAATTGGGAGAGAAGCTCGGCCATAAAACTCGTCAGAGTTATAATAGCGCCATTGTATTATATATATTATATCGACGCTTCCAAACAATAATGTACTAAGTCGACTTAGTACATTTTCCTGTTTTCGGCGTTTTCAAGTAGAGCGGTTCTTAATTTAGATGCTGTCTAATTTTGGTATCAATCGGACAATCCAATCAAAAGTTATGAGCAAAAGTGTACATATAATATAACTCGAGATTTTTACATAATAAAAACTTTGAGAGCTTGCCATGAAAAACCACTTAGCAAATTTTTATTTTTTCTTACGGTTTTATATAAAGCGTACCCTGACTTTGATATTGTCGAGTTTTGATGTTGATCGTTCAATCCAAACAGAAGTTATAAGTGAAAATATACTTAGCATACAATCGAAGTTTCATATCAAGTTTAAACTTTGAGAGCTTCTCCTGTAAAATAGAGTTTTCAGACTTAGTACAGTTTTGTTTGGAAGCGTCGATATTATATAGATTGAATTTCGCACTTACGGTAACGTACGCGACAAATTTAAAACACATATAAAGTTGTAACATTCAGCTTTCGGACAACACTGATTTTATTTTTGGAAAAAGGTACACAAACTTACTTTGTCACTGAAATTTTTTTTTATTTCAAGTGGTGTCCTAGTTTTAATAACTATTTATATAGTTTTTTGGTAACGCACGCGACAAAAAGGATAAGCGAAATTTTAAAGTACAAAAACTCCTTTATGATACTTTGCTAATAAAAAAGCCTTAGTGAAAATTATTATTTTTTGGTGATTTTTCTCAGCCTGAGTTTAAGAATAAAGTTCGGACCATTTTCAATTTCATGCTCTGGGTTGACTTTTTCAGGATTAGCCCATATGCATATACATATTCACATATCATTACCAAGATAGGGGTATTTCAGCTTTACTAACAATAAAAAAATATTAATCTATGTGTGTATTTTGGGCGGATTGTACCGCCTCTCAAAAAAAATGAAATCCAAGGACAAAAAAGGGCTACCTGAGTACTTTCATTGATACATCCATATGTACATACATATGTATGCACATATGTACATATATACTTATGTATATACATACATATTTAGGTATCTATGTATATCATTCCACGTTCAAAAACCTTCCTAAATAGGTATAAAAAAGGAGCAAGCATCTACATACCTATATTTGCTATAAAAATGGCTATTAAGAACTCGTCACATATGTATGTATGGAGTTGCAAAAAAAAAAAAAACAAAAATTATAAAAAAAGACTCAATAATGTAATTATAATAAACAAGGAAAATTTAGTTACCCGCCTTCTACTAAAGATCGCAGGCAATCCGAGATAATATTGAATACGTATACATAAATAATATGTACATACATACATATGTATATATATACGTACATATGTATGTTCATATGCAAACCATTCCCTTGTATGCATACACCCAACCATACATAAATATGTAGATACATATGTACGCACAAATACTTGGCTAAGGCAACTGCGGAAATCTGCTTGCATTTCCTTCCATACAACGCAGCTGAAAAATGTCCATGAGAAAATCTTTTCGTGAACGCTAAAATACTGCTCGCGATCAGTATTTCTCGCATTGCTTTTCTCATATGTGAACAGCCGAAGCCGGCTTAGTTCGGTTTTATCACATGTGAGTTAGAAATTTTGGTTTTTTATTTTTCGCTCGTGAGTGAAAAATATGGAAATTTTTTTTTGGTTCACTTATCGCGAGTGAGAAGCATAATTTTTTTTGCATTTCTCACTCGTGATAAATGAACGAAAAAAATAATTTGAAATATTCTCGCTCGCGAACGTGGATGAATGTGGGTGAGAATTTCCGAACCCTGGTTTTTTGTGAGGTTTAAGCAGCTAATGGCATCGTGAAGGCGCAGTTTTTGGATGATGGCGTGCGTTTATTAGATCATAAATATGATATATGCATGTATGTACATACATATGAATGCATTTGTGTACGTATATATGTATGTATGTACATATGTATGTATATATTTATAATATTTTAAAAAGCCTTAGGTCTTATAGCGATATACATATATGTACATATGTATATTGAAGTTGCACTTTAACAATTTTATTATGTATTTATTCAATCTAATAAAAATTTTATATATGTATGAGTTTACATACATATTTGTGTTCATTCGACACATATGTACATACATATGTATGTATATGCATATGAAATAGGACGTTATTGAAAAAAATTCTGAAATAAGACGTTTTTCAAACAATTTTTGAAATAGCCGTCGATATGTAGTAGACATATACGCCGACAGTGATTCCGGCGGCGGCGGCGCCATTCCAAAATAATTTCGGCGGCGGCGGCGACGCCGGCGTGCTTTTTCACTCCGGCGCGCCTGCTCCAAATCACAATCCTCATTCAAATTAATTTTATTTTGTTACCTTAATAGCGCTGGCTGAATGGAATAAATAATCTAATTTCGACCTTAAATTGTTGAAACTTTTTTATTTACAGCAAAAAACAATTGTTACATAAACTAAAATTTAAAATAAAGAAAATAAATATAAAATAATATACACAAATCCATATGGGCTAATCCTGAAAAAGTCAACCAAGAGCATGAAATTAAAAATTGTCCGAACTTTTTTTTTTTGGTATTTGTTAGTGAAGATAATACATGTATATGTTAGAAAAACATAAGCATTTTCTATTCGTTCTCAAACTCAGGCTGAGAAAAATCGCCAAAAAATAATTTTCACTAAGGCTTTTTTATTAGCAAAGTATCATTTTTTTTTCTTCGCGGGTTTAGTTTATTGAAAAGAGAGTTATGTTATTCTTCCACGCTCTAATGATTCTACTTAGAACGTAATTTAATATAAGAGTATAAAATTTGCGAAGCTAGTAAGAATAAAGGAGTTTTTTTACTTTAAATTTTCGCTTATCATTTTGTCGCGTGCGTTACCAAAAAACTATATAAATAGTTATTAAACCTAGGAAACCACTTGAAATAAAAAGAAATTTCAGTGACAAAGTAAGCTTGTGTACCAAAAATAAAATCAGTGTTGTCCGAAAGCTGAATGTTACCACTTTATGTGTGTTTTAAATTTGTCGCGTGCGTTACCGTAAGTGTAAAAATTCAATCTATGTATATATATAAAAATGAATCACTATCTCCTTGGTCATCGCATCACGCCTGAACGGATGGAACGATTTCGATAATTCTTTCTTTGTTGAGTTTAGTATTGTCTGCAGAAAGTTCTATTGGAAAATAATTTCAAAAAAGTTAAAAGGGCGTGGCACCTCCCATACAAACAAAACGCATCATACTGTATACGTATTTCTGAAAATATTCTTTGTAAGGCTTAGAACTTTGGATGATATACTAACGAGATGCCAAGCTCACAAATAGAGATGAGCGTTATTACAAAAAAGGGCGTGGCACCTCCCATATACCCCAAATTTTTTATACTCAATATCTCTGGAAGTGTTCATGGTAGGACACTGGAAATTTGTAGGGAAATGTCAAATGGGAGCTATTGGAAAAGGGGGCGGGCGTGGCATCTCCGATACAAACTTTATCTCTCTAAGTTATGGAAAAGTGTTCCAAACATTATCGGTGGCGACTTTATTGAGGTTGCTCGAACAGCTTATTCGCCGAAGAAAAAATTAAAGTACAACGTACCTAGTTTTAAGTTATTTTTTACTTATTCTATCAAAATACTTTAAATGTACTTTTTTATTCATTCTTTGCTAAAAAGTCATTAAAAATGAGAATTAAAAAAAAATTTTTGTTTTATATTTTTTTATTGGGAAATTTTGTCGCGTGCGTTACTGTCGCGTGAGTACTACTATTATAGTCCATAAACAAAATTAGAGAAATATTTTTAAAATTTCGTAAATCTACGAACCTAAGGTAGTCTTCGAACTTCATTTCCTCATTTTTAGTAAATATGTTCTTTTTCGATATATCGATATTTTTTTCCGATATTCGGTATATCGACGGTCATGGATCCATCACTGATAAACGCGGAAAGAAGCTGGTAAAAGGCAGCATTGCCGTTTTGTGGGTAATTCCCCAAATTTGGAGATTTTTTTAAAAATTGATTCCTATGCAGAGCTGGGCGATAAGGATTACGATTACAAGATGATTACGATTACAGTAATCGTAATCTTAGAAATTTTGAAATTACGATTACTGTAATCGTAATCGTCGTTACAAAAATTACGATTACTGTAATCGTAATCGTAAAAAACTTGAAACTACAATTACTGTAATCGTAATCGTCGTTAAAAAAATTACGATTACTGTAATCGTAATCGTAAGAAACTTGAAATTACGATTACTGTAATCGTAATCGTCGTTACAAAAATAAGAATTACTGTAATCGTAATCGTAAGAAACTTGAAATTACGATTACTGTTCTCGTTTTCTGGGATTACAATGTGTAAAAAACAGTGATATACTTACCCATCATCGTTTTCCAAGAAATAATAATAATTTTTACATACATACATACATACATATGTGTTTATTTCTCACACATTAAGTAAACAATTAAAACTGGGATGTGTATTAATAAGAGAGAAAATTAGCGGAAATAATAAAGATACAAAATTAAGACTGCTGTTTGGATAATTTACATTCAATAATATTCAATATTAGCCTTAAGCAGAACTAATTTTTCAAAAGAAACATCGGAAAGTGCATGGCGTCGAGGACTGTTTATAATGCCCGCCAACGAAAATAGCCTTTCCACAGGTGCTGACGATGTAAGCGGGGTGTTGAATCTTAAAGATGCTTTCTTTATCAGAGGATATCTTTTAAAACAGCCATGGCTACTATCAGCATCGTTCAAATATTTAAAAAATTCTTCTCCTATAATGTTTGAGCCACTACCAGGAAGCACTTTAGGTAAATCAGTGTTTTCTAAAAGTATATTGAGTTTTAAATAAAATATATATTAAGTTGTTACATAGATATGTAGTTAGGTATTTACCGCCGAAGTCAAAAAAATCTTCATCTAATATTGGCTTTTCATAGTTATGGTCATTTACATCTTCAAAAATTGCAGTGGAGTTTTATTACTTTTTAATTTTGTTATGAGATAAACCTAAGTAGTAATTTGTTTAGTAAAATCTAGCAATTGTAATACATATTTTTTATACATGCAAAATCCACATTTTACTAAGAAAATTAGTGTGAGCTACAGATCGATTTTTATGCACGAGGCCATTGTCTCCAGTCCACTAAAAGCTGCTATCTCAACCGCAAATATTTCAAAATGTATATAATATGTGTGAAATTGCAAGCTTTACATAATTATTTGTAGTTTTTAGCACTTCTTTCAGAGCCAAGCATATTTTCCTCCCTACACCGTTTAGTATCAAAAAGCAATTTTAATAATTTTTTACATGTAATTCTTAAATTTTGTAATTTAAGATTACAGAAAATAAGGATTACTGTAATCGTAATCGTCAAAAACTTGAAATTACAATTACTGTAATCGTAATCGTCGTTACAAAAATTACGATTACTGTAATCGTAATCGTAAGAAACTTGAAATTGCGATTACTGTAATCGTAATTGTCGTTACAAAAATAAGAATTACTGTAATCGTAATCGTAAAAAACTTGAAATTACGATTAATGTAATCGTAATCCTATGTGTAATCGATTGCACATGTAATCCTTATCGCCCAGCTCTGTTCCTATGTAGAAATTCCTGTATTTAAAAGTAATGTAAATACGAAAATTTTTTTTAAATGTTCATTGTAGAATTGCAAAATCAAGAAAACACATTTTAAATTTAAAAATTTTTATTTCTATTTTAAGCACTATGAGATTTTGAACCAAAAACATGTTTTTTCCATTCATTTTTATGGTTAATTTAAACATTTTCTTTTTAAATCCCAAATACATTTTAATTCCAAAAATTTCATTTTTAATTTAAAAAATTCATTTCTAAGATAAAATGACTTGGTTGAAAACGTGCATTATAAAAATAAAAATTTTATTTTTGATTTATTTTCTCTGAGTGTAAAAGGTATTTAGAATGCGTTATTAATTTGTCTATTTCAAACCTTTTAGTCTCTAGCATTGTTTTTTAAATAACTTAAATGCGAAATATTTCAGTGAACCACTGTAATTGATACCTACTCTTTCTGGCTGGAACAGAATTTACCTTTTTTGTTTTTTTTTCTTTTTGATTATTGAATTCCCTTTTCAAAAAAGTTTTTTGTTGATAATAAATTGAAATATTTAGTTTAAATGTTTATTTAGTTAATTTTTAGAGTAATATAATGACTGTCACTCTCGTTCAATTCAGGGCACAATAATGAATGCAGACATTTCGAAAAATAAAGCTGTTATATATAGATATGTTAAATTAAGGTTTATATAAAGTAGAGCTCTCGAACATTTTCGAGTAGCCCAAACAAATGCTGTTCAAATCCTCGAACACTTGCTTGTTTGTTTATTACCCGTATGTTTGCACGGGCATTTGAAGTTTGTATTTTTCGTTTGTTTATTGTCTTCATATGTATTTTTTTTTATTTTTGTTTTCCTGATACAAATTTTTTTGTCTGTAAGCTCGAATGCTCGAATGTTTGTACGGGCATTTGAACAACAAACGAGCCTCAGACAAATTCGATCTTTTCGAATTGTTTGATACCCGGGTATCTAGAGCTCTAATATAAAGGTCGATATATCGATAATATCGATGTTTTTTCTCAAAAATATCGAAAATATCGATACTCGTAAACATCGATGTTTTTCCAGCACTATCAGAACTTAACTGTTACTCCAGCTTAAATTTTCTCGTGAATGTAGTACTCTGGTAGTGCTTTGCATTAGATAAAGTAAACATGTAATCCTCTCGTTGTTTCCCTCCTTTATCATTGATTACACTGGATCACAAAATGAAATTTTTTGTCTGTACTTTGGACGTGACTATCCTATCTATATGTAAAATCGGTCTCTGATTCCGAAAATCGGGTTCATTTTTAATTCTATGGGAAGGTTTTTGAGATATCGGCAATTTACCGTTATTTGGCCAATGGGTCCACTTAATCCAGTATATCTCTTTAACACAGTGAGTTATCTTCCTTAGGGTGACACCAAACGAAAGAAAATTAAATTTCCTTTTTACGGTTCCTATAACATTTTTCTCTAACTCGTATAGTTTCTGAAATATTGAATTTTTTCGATTTTTTACGATTTTTTGAAGAAAAAATTGACTTTGTCAGACAATATCTTTAAAACCAATGTCTTCACCTTCGGTTTTACTCTTTTACGTGAAGCTCCGTTCTATTGGGAAAAAGATAAGCTATCAACGAAGAAAATCCATGGTAAAATGGAAAAGTTATAGGCGATCAAGTAAATACAGCCAAGTCGCGCAGTGCCTCTGCACGGGTATATTCTATGCATGTTATACCCGTAAACGCGCTTGTATCTACTGCGCTGCCAATGTGCTGCTACTGCAGATGTGTAGGTATTGGTACAATATGCATAGAATGTACCCGTGCAGAGGCATTGCGCGACTTGGTTGTATTTACTTGATCGCCTATAACTTTTCCAGTTTACCATGGATTTTCTTCGTTGATAGCTTATTTTTTTGGAAATGGAATGGAGCTTCACGCAAAGGAGTAAAACCGAAGGTGAAATCATTGGTTTTAAAGATATTGCCTGACAAAGTAAATTTTTTCTTCAAAAAATCGTAAAAAATCGAAAAAATTCAAATTTAATCGTCAATATTTCAGAAACTATAAGAACTAGAGAAAAATGTTATAGGAGCCGTGAACAGGAAATTTAATTTTCTTTCGTTTGGTGTGACCCTAAGGAAGATAACTCACTGTGTTAAAGAGATATACAGGATTAAGTGGACTCATTGGCCAAATAACGGTAAATTGCCGATATTTCAAAAACCTTCCCATAGAATTAAAAATGAACCCGATTTTCGGAATCAGCGACCGATTTTACATATAGAAAGGATGGTCGCGTTCAGAGTATTTTTTGGCTGTAGAGCAGTGTTATATGCGTACGAATGTCGCGTGCGTTACCCAGGATTAGCCCATATGTAAGGGTAAATTTAAATTCATTTGATTATTTTGTATGATAATAAACATGCATACATATATGTATTTACATACATATTTATATATATATAAGGCACTTTAAAATAAATATATGTATATACAGTGTTGGAAAAAATAATAGGGACAAAATTTTGCAATTCTCCATTTATTTCAAGACCAAATAATAATTACCATATATTGATGCTTACACGGAGAGGACATTCTTCAATGACTCTGGGGTGGTTTTTGTATAATAATTTAATTTTTACGAATAAAAATAATGAAATGTATAACTTAAGTTGGAAATAATAATAGGGACAAACTTTAAATTCGATTGTTTTTTTTCAAATAAACTACAATATTACTGCTGCAGCTAGATTTATTTTTTATAACTTCCTTACTTCTTCGTGGCATAGGGTTGACCAAATCAGCGCAATTTGCAACTGGTATTAAGTACCAAGATTCTTTAATTTTTTTTCCATAACTCTTGCTTATTTTTCCATTTTTGATCCCCCATCGTCTTCTTTAATATTCGCTATAGGGCTGAGGTTCGACGACTGTGAGGGCTACTCAAAACAGCAACTTTCTTACGTTCAAACCATGAGTTTGCGATTCTGGAGGCATGTTTGGGATCATTTGCATGCATAAATCGCCATCTAATGATATCAAGGAGGGTTTAAATTATTCAATTTTGAGTGGAACGATTAGCAACAGACCTCGGGAAGTAGGACTAAATGGAAGAGATCCCAGAAAAGTTCCGTATCTGAGAAAAAATTATGTAACATGTTTTTGTTAATAACTTTTAACGGGCAAAAAATAAAACATTTCCGCATTCAGCTTCGTGTTCCTGAGGTCAAAACACGTCGATTTGTTCCTTTTTTTTTTAATTTTGAAGAACTTTAGCAGTTAGCAAAACTAGGAAAATATGTACACATCTCGCTCCATACGGGTATGGCGCGCCAGCGCACGCCGCCGCGCCGATACGCCGATTTCACGGATTATGGCGGCGGCGGCCGATTATGAAGGTAATCGGCGCGGCGGCGGCGGCGTCAATCGGCGGCGTATATGACTAATATGTAGTCTATATAAATATTTTATTTAACATAGGTACCTACATCTTTAGATTTTACTTTAAAACTGGAATTGAAAAACTGAGCGTACGTTCAAAATACAAGTTCGGATTTTATTAAATTGTACATATGTATGTATGTATGTATGTATGCATGTATATAATATTAATGCATGCACATATGTATGTCTATTCAATAATGGAATGCGGGTAATGATATTTTCCATTTGGAATGTATATACATACATGTGTACAAATAAATAAAATGCGAACTTATTTCTTGAACGCTCAATTGTTGTATTCTAATTTTCAAGTAAGAACTAAATACATACATGCATATGTATGTAGGTATTTATGTTAAATAAAATATTTAACAACCCTGCAGTAAATTTGTTTCACTGCTGAAGGATCAGTGATGGTTCATTGTTGAATATTCATCACTGTCGTCATAACTCAGTATATTTTTATTAGTTTTTGTTTTTTTTTTCTGAGGAAAGCAAACCATTTATATGAAAAATTCATCAGTCTTTATATGAAAGTATTCACTGATGATTCCTCGTCATAGGTGAATTGCATCAGTGATTCATTATGGATTCATTGCGGATTTTTACTGCAGGGAACCCTTAACTCATATACCTATATAGACTACAAATGTACATAAATATATATGTAGGTACATCGGTATGTAAATATAAATTTTTATAAATATTAATTTAAATAAATTGAATAATTTAATTAGTTTGAATAAATACATACTTAATAAAATTTAAACTCGATATACCTACCTACATACATATATGTACATACCTATCGCTATGAGAGCTAAGGCTTTTTAAAATACATATTATAAATATTTACTTACATATGTATGTACATCCGTATATACGTACACACATGCATGAATATGTATGTACATACATACATACATCATATTTATGGTCTAATAAACGCACGCCATCATCCAAAAATTGCGCCTTCACAATGCCATTAGCTGCTGCACAACAAACCCTTGTGAACGCATAAAATGATAAACTCAAAGAGCCATCAAAAAATGATAAACTCAAAAAATGATCGCTAGCGCAAAAAATTATAAAATAAACTCATAGAATGAATTTTCAAAAAATGAATTTTCAAACGATCTCTCATTTTAAAATGAATTTATGTAAGAGTTTATCGCCACTGCAGAGACCCATCGATCGCTGTTGACGTGCGTTCATTTGCGTTCGTTGTCACTGTGTATTTGCGCTCTTGAGAGCGTGGCATAGCTCAGAATTATCATATATCATATATATTATTTCTAATTGGTGTTTTATAAATATCCCTTTTTCTGCTCACATAATTTACCAAAATTAATAAGTAAGGCATCGTTTTAAAGGTATTAATAAGCTATGCATGCGAAACGGTGTTTTATTGGGCGTGGTACTTTTTTTAAATAGTATTTTGCAAAAATAAAATGTTTAAATTTAAACTAAGAGATTTGCGCCTAAAACTATGCCTTCAGAATTATTTTATTCTATCAATTCAAATCTCAAATGCAGATGTCGCTCCATTTTAACAGTCGTGTATATTTTAAAACACTTTTATAAGCTTCAGCTGTATGTTTGTATGTAACATTATATTATTTTAGGCGAACACGTATGTATTTATGCCTATGCTAAATGGGGCTTTTCAGTGTAGGATATGCTGTACGTAGTACATACAATATATGTATGTATATGTATGTATACTTTTGATCACATAACGGTTGTACGTAAGACCATAAAATACTTGAGATACACTGAGAGAAAAAAAATATATGGAGGGGTCAAAGAAATTGTTTACCTATTTTGAACACTACTTTCTTTGTTTTGAGTAAATTTTCCTTAAAACATGTTAAAAGGTTTATAAAATATTGTTGTTACATGCGTTACCATGGTTTCGTATACCTGTTTTGAAAAAAATCATACATTAAAATAATGAAAAATTCTTTAAGCGCCATTCCATTCCAAACTTTCCTTGACTTGATTTCTTTAATTTTGAGAAATTAAATTCCCATACAAATCCCCATGGCAACGAATTTGTTTGAATGTTTTTTTATGTTTTTTCCACATTTTTGAGAAAATTTACACAAAACAAAGAAAATTTTGTATTGGGACGCGTGTTCAAAATAAAGAAAATTATGTCTTTGATCGAGAGAAATTTTTTTTTGAGTGTAGATATGGACTTACATATATATATCAAAACGATCAGGATGAAAAAAATGTTCGTCCGTCCGGCCGTACACACTCTAACTTGCGCAAAAATAGAAATATTTAAATGAAATTGGGTACACAGATTCTAATGGGAACAGAGAAAGTTGGGGTTGAAAATAAGGCATATGGATGTATTTCGAAAAACACGGAAAACATGATAATTCAGTCACTAATAAAGCCCGAGTGATGAACTGGCGTTATGCCGTTATGAGGAAACATGCTGAAATATTGATAAATGGGCCAAGTGGGGCAAATTTTCAAAGATTTATAAGTAAAAACTCAGGAACTGTAGCAGATAAATCGATTAAGCTTGGACCACTGATTTGCTTGCCAAGGCAAACGTGTGGAAAAAAAAAATTACCCAAGTCGGCAGGGACCACATACATATATATAAAAATATATGTAAAATATATAAACAAATTTAATACACATAACTACGTATATATATATGTATGCATGTAGGTACAATAAAAACATTTTATGCGATATGTTTGTCAAACATATACATAAGTAATTCATTGAAAGTTGCATAAGTTCCACTGTAGATATAAAACCAAATAAATATGTTTTTTAAAATGGGCGTGACAGCACAAACTATATCGACTGGCGCCACGTATGTTTTATTATTTTTTGCGCAAGATGCGCACGGGTCCAGCTAGTATATATATTATTTCTAATTGGTGTTTTATAAATATCCCTTTTTCTGCTCGCATAATTCACCGAAATTAATAAGTAAGGCATCGTTTTAAAGGTATTTATTAGCTACGCATGCGAAACGGTGTTTTATTGGGCGTGGTACTTTATATTAAAAGTAAGGGGGGTAAAAGGGGGGCTTATCCCCGCAGCGGGGAGTGTTATGGAACCCACATAAAATGTATATCAAATTAAAGGGAATCAAAATACCTATCGAATTGTATAAAATATATTTGAAATCGGTTCAGTAGTTTTTAAGTAATTGCAATTTAAAAAATGCATAATATAAACTTTGACCTTTAATAACTTTGGTTGTTGTTGTTTCCAAAAAAAATTCACTTTTATACTCAACTTAGCCTGTTTATCAATCTTCATACTTCGTTTTTTTGATTTCATAATTGTAGAAATTTCAAATTTGTACCAGATCGTGCTATTTTTTCAACTTTGTGGGGCTGGGGGCACCTCTAAACATGCGAGTAGGTCAATAAAATTTTAAAGGCTTATTACTGGGCTATAAAGGTGCCGTTCTGGCTTTGGAACAAATTGAATTTCCAAAAAAAAATTTTCACTCCACTTTAATATATACGAGTATATCAAAACGATCAGGATGAAAAAAATGATTGAACCATGTCCGTCCGTCCGGCCGTATACACTCTAACTTGCGCAAAAATAGAAATATTTTAATGAAAGTTGGTACACAGATTCTAATGGGAACAGAGAAAGTTGGGGTTGAAAATAAGGCATATGTGTGTATTTCGAAAAACACGTAAAACATGATAATTCAGTCACTAATAAAGCCCGAGTGATGAAATGACGTTATGCCGTTATGAGGAAACGTGCTGAAATTTTGAAAAATGGGCCAATAGGAGCAAATTTTCAAAGATTTATAATTCAAAACTCAGGAACTGTAGCAGATAAATCGATTAAGCCAAGGCAAACGAGTGGAAAAAAATTACCCAAGTCGGCAAGAACCACATATACGCACATAAAAGTATACATAAAATATATAAAAATCCACATCCGTGAAACTGCAACTATGTCCGCAATACGTCTGCGCGAGTTGGGCTGCTGGACTGAGAGGCAGTATGGTCACGGTAGTATCCTAAACAGGCTTTCCGCTGTACAAATAACATCAGACTATCTCCCAACCACACTGGACTATGACAGGAGCTTTAAGGTGAGGTTCCTCTCAAGACGGGAATGGAGAAGAGATAGCGTGCTTAAGAAGGAAGCAATCTCGATCTACACAGACGGGTCCAAAATGGACGCAGGTGTCGGATCTGGGGTTTTCTCAGAGCAACCAGATATCTCACTCTCTTTTCGTCTCCCAGACTTCGCCAGTATTTTCCAAGCGGAATTGTATGGCATAGAACGGGCCTGCGAGATTCTGTTAGGGAGTGCAGTTGGGGGACGCGAGGTACATATATACTCAGACAGTCAGGCAGCGCTCATGGCGCTTAACTCTCCCGTAACATCCTCTAAGACAGTCAGAAACTGCAAAAATGCGCTCAAAGCAATAGCAGCAGAGAACGTGATCATCTCCCTCATCTGGGTTCCCGGCCACAGGAACATAAAGGGCAATGAGATGGCAGATGAACTGGCGAAAGCCGGCGCGTCTGCGACCCTAGATAGGGCAGCCACGATCAGCTGCCCGCTGTCAGCAATCAAAAGAGACATCCACAATAAACACGTAGAACTGGCCACTCTCCGGTGGAAATCTTTGACAACTTGCAAGATCACAAAGCAGATGTGGCCTGGATACAACATAAAAAAGACTAGAGAACTCCTCAACAGATCAAGAAAGGAAATCTTTAGAATAACGTCCACTATCACGGGACACTGGCCATTCGGAAAACATGCCGAACGCATGGGAATCCCATTTAACACTAGATGCAGAAGCTGCAACCAAGACGGAAGCGAGGAATCGATCGCACACTTCCTGTGCGAATGTCCGGCACTGTCTCACATCAGGCACATAACCCTGGGTAGTTTTGAATACCAAAACCTGCACGATATAGCAAATTGCCCCTTAGCAGACCTCAGTAGGTTCATAGCAGAGACCAAATGGTTTGAACCGTAATAACAGTTTTTCAATTGGTACAGGAGTAAGTGCATCAAAATGGCGCCCAGTGCGCTAATTGGATCTGGCATACTCAGTCAGATAGCACAGCAACCAACCAACCATATAAAAATATATTGCACATACATACCTATATAGGGATAATAAAAAAATTTTATGCGATATCTTTGTCAAACATATAGGCAACAAAAATTCAGCACGTTTGTGGAGAATATATGCAAAAGCATACACACACTAACGTTAATGTTGAAAATGAAAAAGGCAAAAGTGGGGAAAATCCAACAGCTTGCACAGAGTCTCAATGGCCGAGTGTGTTTATCCGTTGGGTCATTGCGGCTGAAGTTGGAATGGACTCGGGTTCAATCCCCGGTGCATCCACTTCCGAAAAGAGTGCTGATGATCGAAAATGGTTTTTCGTGAAATAGCTATACACTCAACCTTCGCTGTAAATAGTTGTTGAATTTTTTTCCACTTACCCCAACAATTAAAAAATTGAATTAAAAATAAAAATTTCGTGCTAAGCACTAAAAACTCTTTCAAGTAAAATTGTTAACGTTGTTTGGTATATACATAAAATAAATACCAACAACAATGTTCATTGCGAACTGCCTACAACAAAAATTCAGCACGTTTGTGGAGAATATATGCAAAAGCATATACACACTAACGTTAATGTTGAAAATGAAAAAGGCAAAAGTGGGGAAAATCCAACAGCTTGCACAGAGTCTCAATGGCCGAGTGTGTTTATCCGTTGGGTCATTGCGGCTGAAGTTGGAATGGACTCGGGTTCAATCCCCGGTGCATCCACTTCCGAAAAGAGTGCTGATGATCGAAAATGGTTTTTCGTGAAATAGCTATACACTCAACCTTCGCTGTAAATAGTTGTTGAATTTTTTTCCACTTACCCCAACAATTAAAAAATTGAATTAAAAATAAAAATTTCGTGCTAAGCACTAAAAACTCTTTCAAGTAAAATTGTTAACGTTGTTTGGTATATACATAAAATAAATACCAACAACAATGTTCATTGCGAACTGCCTACAACAAAAATTCAGCACGTTTGTGGAGAATATATGCAAAAGCATATACACACTAACGTTAATGTTGAAAATGAAAAAGGCAAAAGTGGGGAAAATCCAACAGCTTGCACAGAGTCTCAATGGCCGAGTGTGTTTATCCGTTGGGTCATTGCGGCTGAAGTTGGAATGGACTCGGGTTCAATCCCCGGTGCATCCACTTCCGAAAAGAGTGCTGATGATCGAAAATGGTTTTTCGTGAAATAGCTATACACTCAACCTTCGCTGTAAATAGTTGTTGAATTTTTTTCCACTTACCCCAACAATTAAAAAATTGAATTAAAAATAAAAATTTCGTGCTAAGCACTAAAAACTCTTTCAAGTAAAATTGTTAACGTTGTTTGGTATATACATAAAATAAATACCAACAACAATGTTCATTGCGAACTGCCTACAACAAAAATTCAGCACGTTTGTGGAGAATATATGCAAAAGCATATACACACTAACGTTAATGTTGAAAATGAAAAAGGCAAAAGTGGGGAAAATCCAACAGCTTGCACAGAGTCTCAATGGCCGAGTGTGTTTATCCGTTGGGTCATTGCGGCTGAAGTTGGAATGGACTCGGGTTCAATCCCCGGTGCATCCACTTCCGAAAAGAGTGCTGATGATCGAAAATGGTTTTTCGTGAAATAGCTATACACTCAACCTTCGCTGTAAATAGTTGTTGAATTTTTTTCCACTTACCCCAACAATTAAAAAATTGAATTAAAAATAAAAATTTCGTGCTAAGCACTAAAAACTCTTTCAAGTAAAATTGTTAACGTTGTTTGGTATATACATAAAATAAATACCAACAACAATGTTCATTGCGAACTGCCTACAACAAAAATTCAGCACGTTTGTGGAGAATATATGCAAAAGCATATACACACTAACGTTAATGTTGAAAATGAAAAAGGCAAAAGTGGGGAAAATCCAACAGCTTGCACAGAGTCTCAATGGCCGAGTGTGTTTATCCGTTGGGTCATTGCGGCTGAAGTTGGAATGGACTCGGGTTCAATCCCCGGTGCATCCACTTCCGAAAAGAGTGCTGATGATCGAAAATGGTTTTTCGTGAAATAGCTATACACTCAACCTTCGCTGTAAATAGTTGTTGAATTTTTTTTCCACTTACCCCAACAATTAAAAAATTGAATTAAAAATAAAAATTTCGTGCTAAGCACTAAAAACTCTTTCAAGTAAAATTGTTAACGTTGTTTGGTATATACATAAAATAAATACCAACAACAATGTTCATTGCGAACTGCCTACAACAAAAATTCAGCACGTTTGTGGAGAATATATGCAAAAGCATATACACACTAACGTTAATGTTGAAAATGAAAAAGGCAAAAGTGGGGAAAATCCAACGCTTGCACAGAGTCTCAATGGCCGAGTGTGTTTATCCGTTGGGTCATTGCGGCTGAAGTTGGAATGGACTCGGGTTCAATCCCCGGTGCATCCACTTCCGAAAAGAGTGCTGATGATCGAAAATGGTTTTTCGTGAAATAGCTATACACTCAACCTTCGCTGTAAATAGTTGTTGAATTTTTTTCCACTTACCCCAACAATTAAAAAATTGAATTAAAAATAAAAATTTCGTGCTAAGCACTAAAAACTCTTTCTAGTAAAATTGTTAACGTTGTTTGGTATATACATAAAATAAATACCAACAACAATGTTCATTGCGAACTGCCTACAACAAAAATTCAGCACGTTTGTGGAGAATATATGCAAAAGCATATACACACTAACGTTAATGTTGAAAATGAAAAAGGCAAAAGTGGGGAAAATCCAACAGCTTGCACAGAGTCTCAATGGCCGAGTGTGTTTATCCGTTGGGTCATTGCGGCTGAAGTTGGAATGGACTCGGGTTCAATCCCCGGTGCATCCACTTCCGAAAAGAGTGCTGATGATCGAAAATGGTTTTTCGTGAAATAGCTATACACTCAACCTTCGCTGTAAATAGTTGTTGAATTTTTTTCCACTTACCCCAACAATTAAAAAATTGAATTAAAAATAAAAATTTCGTGCTAAGCACTAAAAACTCTTTCAAGTAAAATTGTTAACGTTGTTTGGTATATACATAAAATAAATACCAACAACAATGTTCATTGCGAACTGCCTACAACAAAAATTCAGCACGTTTGTGGAGAGTATATGCAAAAGCATATACACACTAACGTTAATGTTGAAAATGAAAAAGGCAAAAGTGGGGAAAATCCAACAGCTTGCACAGAGTCTCAATGGCCGAGTGTGTTTATCCGTTGGGTCATTGCGGCTGAAGTTGGAATGGACTCGGGTTCAATCCCCGGTGCATCCACTTCCGAAAAGAGTGCTGATGATCGAAAATGATTTTTCGTGAAATAGCTATACACTCAACCTTCGCTGTAAATAGTTGTTGAATTTTTTTCCACTTACCCCAACAATTAAAAAATTGAATTAAAAATAAAAATTTCGTGCTAAGCACTAAAAACTCTTTCAAGTAAAATTGTTAACGTTGTTTGGTATATACATAAAATAAATACCAACAACAATGTTCATTGCGAACTGCCTACAACAAAAATTCAGCACGTTTGTGGAGAATATATGCAAAAGCATATACACACTAACGTTAATGTTGAAAATGAAAAAGGCAAAAGTGGGGAAAATCCAACAGCTTGCACAGAGTCTCAATGGCCGAGTGTGTTTATCCGTTGGGTCATTGCGGCTGAAGTTGGAATGGACTCGGGTTCAATCCCCGGTGCATCCACTTCCGAAAAGAGTGCTGATGATCGAAAATGGTTTTTCGTGAAATAGCTATACACTCAACCTTCGCTGTAAATAGTTGTTGAATTTTTTTCCACTTACCCCAACAATTAAAAAATTGAATTAAAAATAAAAATTTCGTGCTAAGCACTAAAAACTCTTTCAAGTAAAATTGTTAACGTTGTTTGGTATATACATAAAATAAATACCAACAACAATGTTCATTGCGAACTGCCTACAACAAAAATTCAGCACGTTTGTGGAGAATATATGCAAAAGCATATACACACTAACGTTAATGTTGAAAATGAAAAAGGCAAAAGTGGGGAAAATCCAACAGCTTGCACAGAGTCTCAATGGCCGAGTGTGTTTATCCGTTGGGTCATTGCGGCTGAAGTTGGAATGGACTCGGGTTCAATCCCCGGTGCATCCACTTCCGAAAAGAGTGCTGATGATCGAAAATGGTTTTTCGTGAAATAGCTATACACTCAACCTTCGCTGTAAATAGTTGTTGAATTTTTTTCCACTTACCCCAACAATTAAAAAATTGAATTAAAAATAAAAATTTCGTGCTAAGCACTAAAAACTCTTTCAAGTAAAATTGTTAACGTTGTTTGGTATATACATAAAATAAATACCAACAACAATGTTCATTGCGAACTGCCTACAACAAAAATTCAGCACGTTTGTGGAGAATATATGCAAAAGCATATACACACTAACGTTAATGTTGAAAATGAAAAAGGCAAAAGTGGGGAAAATCCAACAGCTTGCACAGAGTCTCAATGGCCGAGTGTGTTTATCCGTTGGGTCATTGCGGCTGAAGTTGGAATGGACTCGGGTTCAATCCCCGGTGCATCCACTTCCGAAAAGAGTGCTGATGATCGAAAATGGTTTTTCGTGAAATAGCTATACACTCAACCTTCGCTGTAAATAGTTGTTGAATTTTTTTCCACTTACCCCAACAATTAAAAAATTGAATTAAAAATAAAAATTTCGTGCTAAGCACTAAAAACTCTTTCATATAGGCAATTCATTGAAAGTTCCATAAGGTCCACCAAACCAAATAAATAATAAGTTTTTTAAAATGGGCGTGACAGCACAAACCATACCGACTGGCGCCACGTATGTTTTGTTATTTTTTGCGCAAGATGCGCACGGGTCCGGCTAGTAAAGTGATAATTCGTTTGAGTGAGTTTATTTTGAGCGTTCTTCGCTCCCTGGTTTTTATATTACTGAATTATTGTGTGCGTACATAGCAGATTGTAGAAAACCGAACAAGCCCAAGGCACATTTTTACAGCGATGGTTGAAGTGAAAGCTATTTCGAAGAAAACTAATTCTTCATCATCAGACTTTTTTGCGATCAAGCAGGATCCGAATTTGGATATACATATGCCTATCATGCAAGAGGTCCCAGACTTAATTCCTTGCCTTAATAAACATCAAAAGTCAGTGGTAAGTTCTTCAAATGTATTAAGAGTATGAAACACGTGTCAATTAAAATTCATCTGCCCTGGCAGCTAGTGTTATGAGTCCATGTAAAACCGTAGGTCCAACCGATTTGTAGGAAGCAAGGAGCAGATTAAAACTCTTTAGAGTTATAGTTGTATGTATTTAAATTTAGTAAATGTAGTTTAAGTATATAATTTATTTGGTAATGTCAAAAAATAAGAAATAAAATATAAAAAAAAACTAATTAAAATTAATCATAGTTAAGTAATTTCTGCTTGTACATATTTAAGAACTAGCAAAAACCCGTCCCTCACTCATCGCAATGACGAAGAACACTATTATGTTGTAATGAGTTTTCTCTACCATTCTTACGTAAGTAATCCTTTGCCTCATTCCACGAGCAATTCGCTAACTATATAGAGATATATGTGCATCCATATATCCAAATAAAGTCTTAGTTATAGTATAAAACTAATACAGATTATTTGTTTCATTTCATTTCATTTATTTATTCCATCTTGCATCGGAATAAACATTGGTCCTTACGCGTCTCTGAGGAAACGGTGACGAATCCGAGGAATCACCGGGCCACAGCACCTACTATGAGTTTTTCCCTCTACCTTTCTCCTTATTTTTCTCTGTCTCTGTCTCTTTCTCTACTCTTTCTTCAACTCCTACCCTCTCTTCCACTCACTCTCCCTTCCCCGCCATTTCCCTTTCTCCTTCATTTTTCCTTTTCTTTTCCTCACCTAAGAGCACCGGGTTAGGAATTAGATCGGAGATATCTCTATGTTGAAACCCTGCTCAACACTTTTTATTTGATACCAATATCAGTCAATAATATTCTGGAGTAATTCGTGTCCACGGTTTTCCTCATACCCGGGGACCGGGCCTAGGAATCACAATAAAAAAAGCTCTATGTTCAATCCCTATTCAACACCATTCGTTTTAATAAATCGCTCAGAAACAATCCAGCGTTCGTTCTTGAGTCATTGTGTAGTATACATACATTCATGTACATGTAATCAAAGCAGTAAACAGGTTTTTGCTGTAGCATCGAAACAAACAACAAACTGTGCAAAAACAAATATATGAGTTGGCTGCGCTGCTCTGCCTGGCACGACTGCGACGCTCACACTGAACACGGCAAGCGACCAAACGAATCTGTGTATGCTTGCTCTTTTTTGAGTTTTTCAAAACTTTAAACCTGGGAAAAATGTATTAAAATCTCAGAAATGCGTAAAACAAATTATACCACTCTGGAGTTTTTACCATTTATGACATTTCAAAAAAAGTAATATTAAAATCGGTCCAGTACTTTTTGAGTTTACCCGTTACAAACATTTTCCATATAACCAATTTTATATAACACTGCTCTACAGGCAAAAAATACTCTGAACGCCACTATCCTATCTATATGTAAAATCGCTGATTCCAAAAATTCGGTTCATTTTTAATTCTATGGGAAGATTTTTGAGATATCGGTAATTTACCGTTATTTGGCCAATGGCTCCACTTAATCCAGTGTGTCTCTTTAACGTATTGATCTATCTACGTTGGAGTAACACCAAACCAAAGAAAATATAGATGAGTCAATTTGAAAATTTTAAATTTTTTACGAAACTTTGAAGAAAAAATTGCCAGGCAGGCAAGATCTTTAAAACAAACGTTTTTGCCTTTAGTTTTACTCCTTTACGTGAAGGCTCATTGTATTGACAAAAAGATAAGCTATCAACGAAGAAAATCCATGTTGTAATCGAAAAGTTATAGTTCATCAAGTAAATACAGCCAAGTCGCACAATGCCACTACACGGGTACATCTATGCATATTAGAGCTCTAGATACCCGGGTATCGAACAAATCGAATTGATCGTTTTTGTTTGAAGCCCGTTTGTTGTTCAAATGCCCGTACAAACATTCAAGCATTCGAGCTTACAAGCAAAAAAAATGTGTATCGAAAAAATTAAAATAAAAACAACTACATATGGAGAAGAAAAAAAAAATTAAACAAAAGAAAAAAACAAACTTCAAAATGCCCGAATTTTTAAAATGCCCGTACAAACATACGGGTAATAAACAAACAAACTACTGTTCGAGCATTTGAACAACATTTGTTCGGGCTACTCGAAAATGTTCAAAAAAAAATCTGGAGCTCTAATGCATATTTTACCAGTACCTACTCATCTGCAGTAGCAGCACATTGCCAGCGCAGTAGATACAAGCCCATTTACGGGTATAACATGCATAGAATATACCCGTGCAGAGGCATTGCGCGACTTGGCTGTATTTAGATGAACTTTTCCATTTCACCATGGATTTTATTCGTTGATAGCTTATTTTTTTGCCAATAGAATGGGGCTTCACGTAAAAGAGTAAAACTAAAGGTAAAAACGTTTGTTTTAAAGATATTGCCTAACAAAACCAATTTTTTCTTCAAATTTTCAAATTGACTCATGCGTTAAAGATACATAAGTGGAGTGTGGCCGCTGTAGTGCAGTGGGTAGAGTACTCGCCTGCTGTGCCAGAGGTCTCGGGTTAAAACCTCAGTCCGAGCAAACACCAAAAATTTTTTCTAATTAGTAAAAATCCAATTATTGGGGTTTTTAAGAGCAGCGGTCACCTCTCGGCAGTGGGCGGCATACCCTCAGAGTGTATTTCTGCGGTACCCCGAAATAAGTCCCAAATGAAATAAGTCCCAATGAAATAACTCCCAATGATATAAGTCCCAATAAAAATGAAATAACTCCCAAATTTTAGAAATGAAATAACTCCCAAAGAAGGAAATGAAATAAGTCCCAATATTTGGGGCTTATTTCATAATGAGGCCCCAAATCCCAAAAAATATGAAATAACTCCCAAATGAATTAAGTCCCAGAAATATGAAATAACTCCCAAATGAAATAAATTCCAAGAAATATGAAATATCTCCCAAAAAGTACTACGCAGAAGGATATCTATCGCGCGATTTTTATTTCCAATTTTTGGTTTTTTTAAATATAGTGTTTGTTTTATTGGAAAAGGCGCCGCAGGGGAAAAATTGAAATAAAAAATCGCGCGATTTTTAATTCCAATTTTTGGTTTTTTTAAATATGGTGTTTGTTTTATTGGAAAAGGCGCCGCAGGCGAAAAATTGAAATAAAAAATCGCGCGATTTTTAATTCCAATTTTTGGTTTTTTTAAATATGGTGTTTGTTTTACTTGAAAAAGCGCCGCAGGCGAAAAATTGGAATAAAAAATAGCGCGATTTTTAATTCCAATTTTTTGTTTTTTTTTTTAATATGGGGTTTGGCCCGCGGGCGTTATTTCCACGGGCGTTATTTCACTGCACCGAACACTTTTCTGCGTTGGCGGCCTTCGGCCGCGCTTATAAAAAATAACCCTGGGCTACGCCATCCGTCCGGACGTGTGCCCTAACGGTGATGTCCTTCTGCGTGGTACACCCTTCAGCGGCGGCGATAAAAATGTAAGTATACAAATTTCGGCCTTTTTCGGTCATTTTCCTCATTTCGACAGTTTTTAATTCGGTCAAAAATGTATAATAAGGCTTTTTTCAATTCGGTCTTTTAAGATTCGACATTTTTTTCGATTTATCGTACGGATCCCGGCTTTCGGTTACTTTATAACGTTACAAAAACGTCGAAGCTTGTTAAATTGCAATTTTAAGAGAAATGAAATAACTCCCAAGAAATATGAAATAACTCCCAATGCATTTTTAAGAGAAATGAAATAAGTCCCAACAAATATGAAATAACTCCCAAAGCTGGAAAATAATGAAATAACTCCCAACGGAATTTCGTTGGGAGTTTTTTCATTTGGGAGTTATTTCATTATGAAATAAGTCCCAACAAAATATTATGAAATAAGTCCCAATGCATTGGGAGTTATTTCATTATGAAATAAGTCCCAATTTGTATGGGAAATATTTGGGAGTTATTTCATTGTTTTTTTTTGGGACTTATTTCATTTGGGACTTATTTCGGGGTACCTATTTCTGCCATGAAAAAGCTTCTCACAAAAAATGCATTCGCCGTTCGGAGCCGGCATAAAACTGTAGGTCCACCCAATTAGTAGGAAAAACAAAAGGAGCACAGCTCGAATTGGGAGAGAAACTCGGCCATAAAACTCGTCAGAGTTATAAAAAAAGCGCCATTGTATTATGTATTATTAAGTGGAGCCATTGGCCAAATAATGGTAAATTGCCGATATCCCAAAAACCTTCCATAGAATTAAAAATGAACCCGATTTTCGAAATCAGCGACCGATTTTACATATATGTAGACAGGGTAGGGACGTCCAAAGTACAGACAACAAATTTCATTTTGTGATCCAGCGTAATCTATACTAATTATATAAAATTGATTGTATTGAAAATGTATGTACCTAACGCGATAACTCAAAAAGTACTGGACCGATTTTAATAGTTCTTTTTTTAAAATGTCATGTCAATGTTCTGAGATTTATAACTTTTTCCCGGTTTTAAATTTCAAAAAACTCAAAAAAGCGCAAGCATAGACAGATTCGTTTGGTCAATTGCTGTGTTCAGTGGACGCGGTGCAGTCGTGCCAGGCAGAGCAGCGCAGGCGACTCATATGTTTGTTTTTGCACAGTTTGTTGTTTGTCTCGGTGGTATTCAAAAATCTGTTTACACGTGCATAATATGCTATAACTCAAGAACGCCTGCACCTACACCTACGATATCGGCATCAAATGAAAGGTGTTGAGCACGACTTCTACATAGAGTTATTTTCATTGCGATGCCTAGACATCCTCTCCAGATATGGGTTAAAATGTGGACCCGGATGACTCCGGAATGTTTTTGAACGATATTGGTATGAAATGAAAGGTCTTAAGCAGGGCTTTAACACATACCTATGTATTTTCATTGTTATTTCCATGCCGGGTCCCTAGATATGGGCCAAAATGTGGACGCGGATGACCCCGGAATGTGTCTGAGAGATATTGGTATCGAATGAAAGGTCTTGATCTGGACTTCAACATAGAGCCCTTTTAATAGTGATGCCTAGGCCGTATCTCCAGATATGGGGCAACACGTGGACCCGGTTGACCCAAGAATATTTCTGAGCGATATTGGTACCAAATGTAAGGTCTTGATGAGGACTTTCACATAGAACTATTTTATTTGTGATGCCTAGGCCGGGTTACCAAATATAGGTCAAAATGTGACCCCGGATTAACCCGCAATGTTTCTGAGCAATATTGGTATCAAATGCAAGGTTTTGAACAGGGATTTTACATGGAGCTGTATTCAGAATAATTCCTAAGCCGGGTCTCCAAATATGGGTGAAAACGAAGATCCGGGTGGCCCGGAATGTTTCTGAGCAATATTGATATCGAATGAATGGCCTTGATCAGGATTTCAACACAAAACTCTTTGTGATTCCTAAGCCGGGTCCCCAGATATGGGTGTTTTTGATCAATATTGGTAATAAATGAAATGTGTTGGGCACGGCTTCAATATAGAGCTACTTTCATAGTGATGTCTAGATCAGGTCATCAAGTGGACCCAGATAACCCCTCAATAACTTAACTTAACTTGACTTGACTTGACTTGGATTACCTATTATTCGTCATTGCGAAGCAATAGGTATTTGCTAGTTAGTATAGATATATACAGTCCACAGCAAAACCAATATACAAATCCACAGAAGCACATACCCAACAGAATACATTAAACCAAATCGAAAATCGGACATTCTACAGCAGAATCAAACGAAAACACTAAACATAAAATACAAAAAAAACCTGTCGGTAAGTGGTTATATTTCTGCACTCCTTTTCAGTAAAAAAATATATATGCACATAAGTGTAAATCAAAAATAATTTCGTATGTTTTTACATGGCCGTTTTTTCTAATAATTATTTTATGTGAATTGTATATGAGCTATTGACCAGTTTTTTAATTAAGGAAAAGACTTAAGTTCGATAATCGGTTGAGGCCGCCTGAAGAAGTCTGATGAGGGGATGTGGTGGTCTCCGAAATGGATCCATAACTTCTACCAAAAATTTTTTTTCAATTTTCCTTAATTAAAAACTGGCCAATAGATCATATAAAATTCACAAAAAGTAAATTAATTTCATAAATTAAGAAAAAATTAAAATAATACAGCTCATTATATTATTATACATATTTTTTAAGAATCATAGTTAAATATCCCATTAACCGTTACCAACAAAATATGTCCTAAATTAGTCGGTGATATCTTATTTCTGTGATCAGACAATACTCGTAAGTGTGGGTACGTTCATGAAAATTTATAATTGCAGCAGTACAGCAACCCCGTTGCTTATTTTGCACTTGCCTGCTGATACTCAGCTGATATATTATAACAGCATTATTAAAAGTATTTGCAATTAATTTGTGTTATTAAAATTACATTATTGCATATTCCATTAAATATATAGCAATCATGCTTACCCTTATCTTTCCATTTTTTTAAAGCAAAAATTGCAGACACAAATTTTCTGTTGCGGATTATTCAAACAAACTGCACGGTTGATGTGTCAAAATGAACGTTTGACTTTTGCAGGTGTTGCCACAAACACACGAAGGGCGTGATACTTGCAACACTGCGGTTCTGATTGCCGTCGCGAACGTACCCTGTATATTTTAGTGAAGAAAATAAACGCCCCACGCTTACTTGCGTACATGGTATCATCAACACTACATAAGCTATCGCTGATAATGAATTTTTCTGCTTGCCCCAAAATTCTATTATATTTTCGTTTATTTTTAATCTACACTGTTGGTCATAAATTAAAATATCAGTTTCAATGTCCTTCGTTATCGCTTGTACTATGGGGGAGGGCTTATAAAAATTTTTAAGATATGCCTCCAGAACACCCTCTGTAGTGTTTTACGTGGACGAGGTTGATGGAATCAATTCTAAGCTCGAAATTTCTTCTGATGACTGAGTTGAAATACTTGCATTATTTCTTGGTGAGAAAAGAGTATGATATTTTATTAAACTTTTTATTTATAATTAGATTTTACTGTAACTAAATAATTACATAACCGGTTACCAGGTTCACAGGATTGACGCTTCATTTTTCCTACACGGTTTGTTAAGTATCTTCCCAGCCAGCATTTTTTGAAAATTTTGAACAAAAAATATTCAAATATCATACCCCCAGATGATTAAAAACGATCAAATTTAAAAACATTTTCTATTGGAATATGAGTGAATCGTCGTTAGAAAAATGTACCCTGAATATGATTATTCTTAAGTAATCACTTATTATACAGATTTTTAAACATTTCTCAATCATTTTTTGATCGAATTCGATATCATTGTAGGAGATTCCTACTTCATTCATTTTCACAATCTTTTTTGATCATATTTATCATTATTTCGTGATCATAATTGATTGTTTTTCATAATAATTTTTCAATTATTTTTTAAATCATACATTATATTCCTTTCTCATTACTTTTTATAATATTTTTTGATCACATTTTATAAATAAAAACCCTGAACTTTTTGTTTATTATTTAAAATTTTTAATAAAATTTATTATTAATATATATATTAATTACACATCAATTATATCAATTTATTTATGGAAAAGACTTAAGAATTGATATATCGACGCTTCCAAAAAAAGTGTACTAAGTCTGAAAATTGTGTTTTGCAGGAGAAGCTCTCAAAGTTTAAACTCGATATGAAACTTCAGTTGTATGCTAAGTATATTTTCACTTGTAACTTCAGTTTGGATTCAACGATCAACACCAAAACTCGACAATATCAAAGTTAGGGTACGCTTTATATAAAACCGTAAGAAAAAATAAAAATTTGCTACGTCGTTTTTCATGGCAAGGTCTCAAATTTTTTATTCTGTAAAAATCTCGAGTTGTATTATATGTACACTTCTCCTCATAACTTTTGATTGGATTGTCCGATTGATACCAAAATTAGACAGCATCTAAATTAAGACACGTAATACTTGAAAACGCCAAAAACGGGAAAAAGTACTAAGTCGACTTAGTACAGTATTGTTTGGAAGCGTCGATATGTACGTATGTATTAACAAAAATAAAAAGAAAAAAAAATAAAAAAAAAAAATAAAACTTAAACTGCTTTTATAGGACTGCATTCATATCTTTATCCTTGATTTGAAATTTCAATTGCAAAATGTCTGTAAATAAAGAAAAAACAATTACATTATTACATTCCTATTAGACCGAATTTGGTGCGAAATATAGAATGGTCCTAACATGTCCGTATGGTCAATTTAAAATCGTTCCACAATATATCAAAATGTTTAATACTTTTTTTTATTCACTTACTCATTCAGCCAGAACAGAATAACTATGTATATATATAGTCAAAGAAAGCAACTATAATACATTTATTTGCAATAAAGCATTAAGCAAGGTCCGTACAGCTGGACCCCGCATTCCACGAATTTCAAAAAAAGCTATCTCATTAATTTGTGCTTAATATGTGCTTAATAGGTCCCCAAATAAAAAAATTTGTGCTCAAATTTTAAGGGCTTTTTTTTTTTAAAACAAGAGTGCGGGGTCCAGGTGAACGTTCCGCTGGACCCCGCACTCATTTAGGCTTAGCTTAGGAAAATATTGAGTATGCAGTTAATTTGTGCTTAATATGTGCTCAAAGAATGTGAAAAAAAAATTTTGAAAAAACTGCAGAGATGGGCATTTTTTTAAAAAACAAAAGTGCGGGGTCCAGGTGAACGTTCCGCTGGACCCCGCACTCATTTAGACTTAGCCTAGGAAATTTTTAAGTATGCAGTTAATTTGTGCTTAATATGTGCTCAAAACCTGTGAAAAAAATTTGCGAAAAAAGTGCAGAGATGGGCATCGATACATACATGTATGTATATATGGAGGTGGGGTATATAAGACGAAGCCCACTGTGAAATTTGAAATTTGACTATCTCATTAATTTGTGCTCAATATGTGCTTAGTTTTTCCGCAAATAAAAAAATTTGTGCTCAAATTTTAAGGGCTTTTTTTTTAAAAACAAAAGTGCGGGGTCCAGGTGAACGTTCCGCTGGACCCCGCACTCATTTAGAATTAGCCTAGGAAAATTTTAAGTATGCAGTTAATTTGTGCTTAATATGTGCTCAAAACCTGTGAAAAAAAATTTGCGAAAAAAGTGCAGAGATGGGCATCGATACATACATGTATGTATATATGGAGGTGGGGTATATAAGACGAAGCCCACAAATTAATGAGATAGTGAAATTTCAAATTGCACAGTGGGCTTCGTCTTATATACCCCACCTCCATATATACATACATGTATGTATCGATGCCCATCTCTGCACTTTTTTCGCAAATTTTTTTTCACAGGTTTTGAGCACATATTAAGCACAAATTAACTGCATACTTAAAATTTTCCTAGGCTAAGTCTAAATGAGTGCGGGGTCCAGCGGAACGTTCACCTGGACCCCGCACTTTTGTTTTTTAAAAAAATGCCCATCTCTGCAGTTTTTTCAAAATTTTTTTTTCACATTCTTTGAGCACATATTAAGCACAAATTAACTGCATACTCAATATTTTCCTAAGCTAAGCCTAAATGAGTGCGGGGTCCAGCGGAACGTTCACCTGGACCCCGCACTCTTGTTTTAAAAAAAAAGCCCTTAAAATTTGAGCACAAATTTTTTTATTTGGGGACCTATTAAGCACATATTAAGCACAAATTAATGAGATAGCTTTTTTTGAAATTCGTGGAATGCGGGGTCCAGCTGTACGGACCTCATTAACCAGCAATTTTTTCTTACGCCATTTAGGCATGTTCGCAAGTCACATTTTCTGCCGAAATTAAAATTTTGTGTAACAGAAATTAGAGCAGCATTGCGAATGAGTAATTATTTTTCTGTTGCTAATAGGGCCGTCAGAATGAATACTGTTCCGTTAATACAGTAATCCGTTTAACTGACTTGAATTACGTGTACATATTTGAATGAAGATCGACACATTCAGTACTTCAACAAAGTAAATTATTGATTCTGTCGGGCCCATAAGGCTAGTGATATATACTTACGGAAAATGCTGATCTGCTTTAATAGATTTACCTATCAAAGTCCACCGAAACTGTTTGAATTGCTTGCAAAGATTAATAATAATAATACAATGGCGCTATTATAACTCTGACTCTCCCAATTCGAGGTGTGCTCCTTTTTGTTTTTCCTACTAATTGGGTGGACCTACAGTTTTATTCCGGCTCCGAACGGCGAATGCATTTTTTGTGAGAAGCTTTTTCATTGCAGAAATACACTCGGAGGGTATGCCGCCCACTGCCGAGAGGTGACCGCTGCTCTTAAAAAACCCTTTAATTGGATTTTTACTAATTAGAAAAATTGTTTTGGTTCGGACCGTGGTTTGAACCCGAGACCTCTGGCACAGCAGGCGAGCACTCTACCCACTGCATCACAGCGGCCACAAAGATTGGTATCTTAAAACAAAATTTGTTTAACAAATTAAAAAAATTAAAAAACTGAATATATTTTTGAAAAGCAATTATAAATACTTATGTGTTCTTATTAACTAGCAAATTCCACCGAAAATGTATATCTGCTTTAGAATATGAAAAAAAGAGTTATGGCGTTTTCTTTTCTCGAAATAATGTTGCCCTGTTTGACTTTCTTAGCCATTTTGTAAGTTTGTCTGGTCATTTCACCAAATATTGACATCTAACTAAGTAAGAGGGCACCCTTATCTACAAATTCAGCCATTTTCTAGAAAGTAAGGATATGTAATTCGATAATTGGGATATAGGAGGGCAACACTTTTTCGTAGAAAAGAAAACGCCATTAAACAAATTAAAAAACTATCATCATATATATATATTATTTCTAATTGGTGTTTTATAAATATCCCTTTTTCTGCTCACATAATTTACCCAAATTAATAAGTAAGGCATCGTTTTAAAGGTATTAATTAGCTATGCATGCGAAACGGTGTTTTATTGGGCGTGGTACTTTTTTAAATAGTATTTTGCAAAAATAAAATGTTTAAATTTAAACTAAAAGATTTGCGCCTAAAGGCATAGTGCCTTCAGAATTATTTTATTCTAACAAGAGTGCAGAGTTAAATACAAATTTCAAATGTAGATGTCGCTCCAGTTGAACAGTCGTGTATATTTTAAAACACTTTTACAAGCTTCAGCTGTATGTAGGGTTGCCAGACGTACTGATTTGATCAGTACAATACTGATTTTTCGTGCCCCGTACTGATGGTTTTAAAAACCTTAAGAAATACTGATTTTTTGAATTTTTTACTGATTTTTAGCCGACACTACAAAAAAAATCATTTTTATGACCCTGCACGGTTTTTAATTTTCCAACTGTTTTAATTTGACGTTTGTAATGCGGTGGTTATGCTTACGACAATACTCGACGAGCAACGTGTAATTGTTGTTGTGCCCTCTGACGAGTCAGAGAATTTTCGGACTCTCACATCGAACAAATTTGCTGGATGAAACAAGCACCCAGAACGCGAGGTTTCGGGATAATAATGTGTTATGTTGTGTATATGCGCTCTAATCATCGATTTAAGCGTAACCACCTCTCAACGATGACGAAAATGTGTCCGAATTTCATCGGTGTTTTGCTCGTAAGCATCATGAAACAATTAGGAGGAGGAAGCGTTCGCGTCATAGAAACATGATTGACAGTTAACGATACGGAAACAAAAACAAAATACAGTAATAAAAACGATTTTCTTTGCATATATTGTTTTTTTTTTAATTTAAATTTAGCCAAGGTGTTGAGTGGGAGGAGTTTATTCAACGTCGAGGTCCTACACTACTCAGCTACAGAAAATAAATTCATTCAGCTGGTTGTATGTATATACATAATATAATAATATAGAAGAAAGAACTTACAATTAAAATAATAGTACAAATAAAGTAAATATTGATATACGTAGTAATAAGTGTAACAAGTAAGGTATCTGTTGTCACTTGTTAAGAGCGAACAACAGGGATCTTCTTATTTGCAAAATAGTTTCTGAAATATCAAAATTAGTATAAAAAGAATTGAAAATTTTACATAAGCAACGGAATGGTTCATGTAATTCAAAATTTGTTCTACACTGCTTTAAGACGATTGGTTGAAAATATCTTGATGGGCGAGTAGGAACATTTAAGTTTACCTCGGTTAGAAGAGATGGGCTGTCAACTGATCCCTTTAACAGTTTAACCAGGAATACCACGCCTAACATCTCCCTGCGGCTTGATAATGTTGGAAGATTAATAAGCTTCAGCTGACTAGTGTACGGGGGAAGATTGCACCGTGGGTCCCAGTGAAAATCTCTTAACGCAAAAAGTAAGAACTGTTTATGTACTGATTCGAGTCGATCAGAATGAACTTGATATTGCGGACTCCATATTATAGAGGCATATTCTAGTAGTGGTCTCACTAACGTTGTAAAAAGGGTTTAGTTATATATATGGGGCAAATTGAAGTTAAGTTTACAATCAAATCTGACTCCTAGGTCGACAAAATCATAAACCTGTTCCAAACTATAGTTATTAACTGTGTAAGACGCTGGTTGTATATTCGTCCGCGAAAAGCACATAAATTTACATTTATTAAGATTAAGTGGCATAAGATTATAATTGCACCAAGTAGCCAAAGAATTTAAATCAGTTTGGAGCGCAGATCTTTCTTCCAAAGAAGAGTATGACTTGAAAAGTTTCACATCATCGGCATACATAAGAATTTTTGAGTTGTTAATAGCGTAAGAAATGTCATTTATAAATAATAAGAACAGAGTCGGACCGAGATGGCTCCCTTGTGGAACTCCAGAAGATACACCAATGACGTTGGAAAAAGCATTTTTGAAAACTACCCTTTGTGTTCTATTTGAAATATAAGAAGCAATCCATTTTAAAAGAATAGGTTGAAAGCCAAGCAGATCAAGTTTACGGACAAGTAATGAGTGGTTAACCTTATCAAAAGCCTTGCTGAAATCTGTATAAATGACATCCGTGTTAACATTTTCCCTAAACCCATTAGAAACATGAGTGGTGAATTCCAGTAAGTTAGTAACAGTTGATTTACCTCTACAGAACCCATGTTGCGAGGTTCCTAGCGACGAGGAAATAGAATGTTTTAGGTGATTATTGACAATGGCCTTAAACACCTTAGGAATAGCAGACAGTTTTGCTATGCCACGATAATTTTCAATGGAAGATCTATTCCCAGATTTATGCAGAGGAATGATAAAAGATTCTTTCCATGATTTCGGAAAAACACCAGACTTCAGTGACAAATTAAAAAGTTTGGATAATGGTTCATAAATATGGTCGGCGCAATTTTTTAAAAAAGATTGTGGGAATCATATCTGGCCCATGGTTTGAGGAAACCTTTAGTGATTTTAGGAAAAATAAAACCTCTTCCGGATCAATATAAGAAATATTAAATGTGTTATTCGAAATAACTTTATACGGGTATTCATCAATGCTTACGTTAACATGGGAATAATTTGACTCAAAGAATTCTGCAAACAGATTCGCAACATCCTCATTATCGCTGGAGTTAATATTCCGATATCTCATAGACGACGGGAATCCCCTCACTCTGCGTTTAGAGTTTACGAAACCATAAAACGGCTTTGGGTTGGAAAAAATATTCTTTTTAATTTTATTTATATAAGAGTTATAGCAATTTTTGTTTAGAACGGTATATCTATGACGCAAAATTTAGTATTGATTGTAGTCTTTCTGTAAACCAGTCTTCTTATATAATTTAAAGGAGCGAGATTTCCTGTTTTTTTTTAGAGCCCTTAACTCTTTAGTTGCCCAAAGAAGCAAGGGCTCATCATATGTACGTTTACGTAATGGTACGTATCTATCAAAAAGGATATGAATTAAGTTATTGAAATGTAAAACATTATGATCGACATTTCCATTATAGTTTGGCCACGATATTCTTGGGAGCTCAAAGTTAATTTTATTATAATTTGCTTTTGAAAAGTCATAACAAAAACGGGAATCAGAGTCTTTTACACTCTTACAGTTATCAGTGTTTATAATTTCGTAAACTAACTCTAAAGAAAGATGATAGACATCCTCAGGTGAAATAATGGCATCAGCTTCGTTAACAGAGTAATTGGATTCATCATCAACAAAAATCAAATCCAGCATTTTTCTAAATTTATTTCTAATGATATTAATTTGATGAAGGCGGAGTTCAGACATTTCATCAATAATAGTATTGCTGTTCAAATTAGATGTTAATGGTACAGTATGGTGCAGTGAAATAACGCCCGTGGCATAAACGCCCGCGGGCGTTTTTTTTTAAATATGGTGTTTGTTTTGTTGGAAAAAGCGCCGCAGGCGAAAAATTGGAATAAAAAATCGCGCGATTTTTAATTCCAATTTTTCGTTTTTTCTGAATATGGTGTATTGTTATTGGAAAAAGCGTCGCAGGCGAAAAATTGGAATAAAAAATCGCGTGAGTTTTAATTCCAATTTTTCGATTCTTTATATTTTTTTTAAATCCCCTTCTAAATATTCAAATACTCAATGAAAATAAACAAAGCTTCAGTAAATTTCTATAATCATTTATTACTAACAATTTTCAAGATCCGTAAGTAAGTAAATATTTAAATACTCAATCAAAATAAATAAAACTTCATTACATACATATTGGCACTTTCAGACCACAATCTAAACAAATACTCTTATAGAGTTTTCAACAATTTGACGACAAACCGGGCACAAAATATTTCTATTGCCATTTACAATTGCAACCTTACTGTGCTCTCCCAAGCAATCCGCACACAATTTAAAGTGATTGCATGGGCTTAAGAGAATATCGCGTGGCTTGGTAAAACAAATAACACAAACAACATGCTTTGACTCTCTGCCGCTTTTGCATTGTGTTTTAATTGAGTTCATAATATACATTTTTTGTACCACTTCTTCTTGACTATCATGAGTATGCATTTTGTTATTTAATTTTTTACATACATTCGTAACATTGTCTATACAAACACTAACTTCACATTTGTTCTGGTAACACACATAACGAGTATTTTTTAAGTTTGAGCTTTTTACTTAAAATAATTGATTCTCGTCTTCTAAATATAATAAACGGCTATTCCTCCTTAAGCCTGCAATAAATTTGTAACGCACTACCACTTCCATGATGCTCCCTTTAGTAACGTCACTTACAAATTGATCAAATGGAGATGAAAACCAAAAACTGCCGCCAATTCTCCAATTATATAGTATACTAGCAGATACCCGTCCCGCTTCGCAGCGACGGAAAAATTTGTATGTTATAATGAGGGTTTCCCTCTACATTTCCCTTTCTTTTTCCTTTAGTTTTACTTTTACCTTTCTCTTTCCCTTTCCTTTAATTTTACCTTTACCTTTGCCTTTACCTTTACCTTTACCCTTACCTTTACCTTTACCTTTACCTTTACCATTACCTTTACCTTTGCCTTTACCTTTACCTTTACCTTTACCTTTACCTTTACCTTTACCTTTACCTTTACCTTTACCTTTACCTTTACCTTACCTTTACCTTTACCTTTACCTTTACCTTTACCTTTACCTTTACCTTTACCTTTACCTTTACCTTTACCTTTACCTTTACCTTTACCTTTACCTTTACCTTTACCTTTACCTTTACCTTTACCTTTACCTTTACCTTTACCTTTACCTTTACCTTTACCTTTACCTTTACCTTTACCTTTACCTTTACCTTTACCTTTACCATTACCTTTACCTTTACCTTTACCTTTACCTTTACCTTTACCTTTACCTTTACCTTTACCTTTACCTTTACCTTTACCTTTACCTTTACCTTTACCTTTACCTTTACCTTTACCTTTACCTTTACCTTTACCTTTACCTTTACCTTTACCTTTACCTTTACCTTTACCTTTACCTTTACCTTTACCTTTACCTTTACCATTACCTTTACCTTTGCCTTTGCCTTTACCTTTACCTTTACCTTTACCTTTACCTTTACCTTTACCTTTACCTTTACCTTTACCTTTACCTTTACCTTTACCTTTACCTTTACCTTTACCTTTACCATTACCTTTACCTTTACCTTTACCTTTACCTTTACCTTTACCTTTACCTTTACCTTTACCTTTACCTTACCTTTACCTTTACCTTTACCTTTACCTTTACCTTTACCTTTACCTTTACCTTTACCATTACCTTTACCTTTACCTTTACCTTTGCCTTTACCTTTACCTTTACCTTTACCTTTACCTTTACCTTTACCTTTACCTTTACCTCTACCTTTACCTTTACCTTTACCTTTACCTTTACCTTTACCTTTACCTTTACCTTTACCTCTACCTTTACCTTTACCTTTACCTTTACCTTTACCTTTACCTTTACCTTTACCTTTACCTTTACCTTTACCATTACCTTTGCCTTTACCTTTACCTTTACCTTTACCTTTACCTTTACCTTTACCTTTACCTTTACCTTTACCTTTACCTTTACCTTTACCTTTACCTTTACCTTTACCTTTACCTTTACCTTTACCTTTACGTTTAACTTTACATTTACCTTTACCTTTACATTTACCTTTACATTTACCTTTACATTTACATTTACCTTTACATTTACCTTTACCTTTATCTTTACATTACCGAGACCATCCATCACCATCTGGGCCCACTATTTGAGCCATTTCTGGGAAAGCTGTAGGTTGAAGCCCTGCTCAACGCCTTTCATTTGCTACCAATATCGCTTGGAAGCATTCAGGGGTCATTCCGGTTCATGCTTTGACCCATATCTTGGAGAGCAGCCTAGGTGTAACTATTTAAAGAGCTTTTTGTTGAAGTCCTCCTCAACAGCTTTCCTTTGCTACCAATATCGCTCGGAAATATTCAGGGGTCATCCGGGTCCACGTTTTGACCCATATCTCGGGACCCGGCCTAGGCATCGCAATGAAAATAACTCTATGTTGAAGGCCTGCTCAGCACCTTTCATTTGATACCAATAATACTCGAAGACTTGCTGGGTCACTCTGGGTCCACATTTGGGCCCATATTCCGGGAAGTTCCCACTTTTCCGAAAGTCTGTATACCCTATCACCAGCGCATATACCATATGAATCTACTGTGAAAATTTCATAAAGATCGGTTGATTACTTTGGGAGTCCATAAATAACACACACACACATTCATTTTTATATAATAGAAGATATGTACATATATGTATATACATATGCATATGTACATATGTGTCAACTCCGCCGCTTAATAGAAATAATACCTACGAGTAATTACTGAGACAGAGAGGCTTAGGGTTATTACTGAGAGAGGTTAAATGGATATTAAGTATATCTGCGGCGCTTTTCCCAATAATAATACACCACATTTAAAAAAAAACGAGAAATTAGAATTAAAAATCGCGCGGGCTTAATTGCCCTTTCGAAAGGGAAATAAAGCCCACATCGCCGAATAGGGCGCGCGGGCGTTCTTTCCCTTTCTGAGTGGAAATAATACCCACGGGTTTAATTTCGTTTTATTCGCAGGCGCTATTTCTTTTTCAAGAAAAGAAAAAACGCCCGCGGGTGTTATTTCCTTTTTGGGAAATAACGCCCGCGGGCGTTAATTCCACGGGCGTTATTTCACTGCACCGTACAGTATTATGATTATCGATGCACCAAGAGATGTGCGGTAGATTAAGACGATTATAGAATCAAACTCTGTCATCCTTAAGTTGACAAATTTAAGCAAGGAAATAAGCTCTAAATAAACTGAAAGGTCGGAAGAAGGAGGAATGTAACAGATTGCTAAAAGCCCGTCTCCACATAACTTGATTCTCCAGAGAAGCATGTAGCAAAACATCTCGCTCAATAACCCGTCTCCACGTGGCTAATCGTGATTCAGTTTGACAGTTTCTTGCTCTTCTTAAATGTTTGTATGTTTGCTTATTTTTGCGTTTTTGTTTTGGTCTGTGTGAGATGTCGATAGATTTTCGATACAAAATTAGAGAAGACATCGATATCATCGAGGTTGGTAAGATGATTCAGAATGAAACAGTGTTTCAATCTTCACTCGCTCTCAAAAATTTGTATGGAAATTGGCGAGATTCGGCACTCGTTTTGAGGTCGAAACAAGATTGAGAGCGAATGCAGAAAAAAGAGCGAAACACGTTATGTGGAGACATGGTATAAGTAAGTATGACCCGTTCCAACCTTGATGCGGATGCACTTATATTCGAAAGTTGTAACGGAGTTTACATTAATTTCTTCCGATGGTATTGAAGAATGCACGGCGAGCAGTACACCTCCGCCAACTCTGTCTAGACGATCATTTCTGTACACTTGATATACGTTACTAAAAATTTCAGAATTAAAAGTGTGTGGTTTGAGCCATGTTTCCGTAAAACAAACAACATGGAAATTACAGTCAAAGGATTTTAAGTATAACCCAGCAAACACAGTCTCTAACGTTAGAAATTTTGTCGAGATTACCTTAGATAACTAGTGTAATTCTCTATATATTCTCAAATCGATAACTAGGGTTGAAAACTACACTAGAATTCGATTAGCGAGTGATTAGAGAAGGAGCCAAATCTCACGCCTTTTATCAAGTCTCAATATATTTCTGTGATATATTGAATATACATACATATATTGAAATTAGATTCTAAAAAATGGTGAAGTTAAAATTACCGTAGTACAATGTTTTCCATTAAAAAGTACAAGAAGTACTTTTAATTTAAACAATAAGACTGAATTTTGTTTAAATTTCAGTTCTTATAAATGTGGTAAACATATACATGTCAATGTATATAATCATATGCAATTCAGGCACTTATTGCGTTAATAAAATCTAAACAATGAAAAAATCATGTAAAAGGAGACAAAACTTTGTTTTTCATTTCAATTGGAAGTATTTGCAAATTCTGATTAGAATCTCATTAGAGAACTACATTAGAATTCGATTCGAGAACTATAATTTTCTCGATTTGAGAATTAGGTACCCTTTTGTTTGAGAACGCTATGATTCTCGATAGATTTTCGAGTCGTCCTCTAACGTTAGAGATTTGAGAACGAGGCTAGTTCTCGAGTCATTCTCAAATCGATAACTAACCTCAGTGTTTGTTGGGTAAGTCAGTTAATTTAGTATTTAAGCCTCTCACATTCTGATAGTAAATTTTCAAATCAGATTTAGATTTTAGTTTTTTGAAACAGTATTAGGAACAGAAATTGTAGGTAAATTTTTGTTACGTGATCTTGGCCTGTGTTCAAATTCACGGACGAAAGCTCCGGACGGCCAAAAGGACGTGTTCAAAAGAGTGTCAAAGTCTACCAAAGAAACATCTATTTTAAATGATGCAACATTTCTATTGTAGCCGAATTTAAATTTATTAATAGTTATATCATCCGTTTTAATTTTCGATGATATGTAAAATTTCAAGTCATCCTCGGTAGTATTGACATCGAATCTCGATACAAAAACAGATTTTTTAATTGGGACAACAACCAACTCTTTGGGCTTGGATTTTGGCTCCAAAGAACAATCCTTCGGATCAGACTCCTTCCGGGAATTAAGAGAAAAAGCTGGTGCATGCTTAGAAGAGCAGAAGAGCAAGGTCCGTCTTCCGCAGGTTTTTGTGAAGCCAAATCGATTAGCTCCACTGAATTTTGAACCAAATCGACCTGCGGGTTTTGTAACACCACTTCACCGCCCCGTGAAATTGATTCCTTCGGACTTTGTCGGTTCACTTTAGAAGACGGACTTGAAGCAGGCTTATCCAAGCACTTGAAGGATTTAAAAATGTCTTCATATTGCCTAAATTTATCGTTTAGAGCATAGGTGGCCACAAATTAAGCATAAGGGAGCCACACGACAACAACATCAATAAAAATTGCAACAACCTTCTTCTCGGAGTTATAAAAATATTATTTTGCCAAATAACGGTTTATTGCAACAACATACATAAAAAAAATCATACCATGAGCACTTTCTATTCTTAGATGTCATTTTTAAAAGAACAAATGTACAATGCACCTACATACATACATATGTATAGATATGCTGCAGCTAGGCATTCGAATATTTTGCTAAACAACATGAGCGAGGTAGCAGATATAAATGCCCAACAGACCAGGAAGTAAGCGAAATGTAATAGGACTTGAGAACAAGCTTATAACAATTGTCCATTGTAAGCTTATTGCAATACAGTTTTTACAAGCTTAATTGTAAGCTTATTCACAAGCATGATTGTAATAATTAAATACTCCTTTTGTTAAAAAGTTTGAAAACAATATTACAATACGCTTACTTTACACTTGCAATGAAAGCTTAAAAAACTATTAATAATAATATTGTTATAAGCTTGCTGCAAAATTTCTTTAAATTTTGGTTTTACGATGATTCATACAATTCATTGATTCCTTTTTCGAATAGGGAAGTATAAAAGCCTCAATAAAATTCAATATAATGTTGAATGTCCGACTATATGATACCGTTGGATTTAATTTCAGGTTGATATTATGGTCCGAAACAGGAGGAGAATATAAAATAAAGAACATTGCAGTAAAGGTGAAGAAGGAAAGAAAAAGAAAAAAAAAATGCAAATAAAAATTTATTTTTTTCTTTTTTCTACTATTTATACATCCAATTATATTTATAAGCTTACAACAAGCTTTCACAAGTAACATTTTTCAACAATTACATTTGTAAGCTTATAAAAAGGGTGCCGTTTTGATTTTTTTACAATTGTTCTTAAGTCTTTTTCAATACTTTACACAAGCATTCCTCAAGCTTAACGCTTATATTTGTAAGCTTGTTATAATATTATTCTCAAGCCTCTTGGTTTATTGGGTGTACAACCATATGTACATATGTATGTACATATGTATGAAGGCGTAACTACACAATGAATGTCGGTCGAAGCTGGACCGTTAGGTTTGAGTGCTCGCCGCGACGACGATTTCTGTGAAAAAAAGAAATGTGCGTTAGGGCGCTTTCACATTACTCGGTGCGGTATCGGATCGACATTTTTGGTTTTTACCGAAAGTACACCGAAACCTTACTGACCACATGTATTTCAATTGGCACTTTCACATTAGTGTTGCATACATGAAATCGGAGCGGATTAATTTCGGTATACCGCAACGCGGTAAGACCGGTCAGTAAAATTTGAGGAATTACTGCATACATTTTTGCGGCGTAATAAAAGAAGAAGAACAAAGTCACTAAAAAACTCGTTTCGGTTATAAATGTAGCAAGTTATAATGTCTTCGTCTTCGCTAGAAGACATTATTGTTATTATTGAGTCATTTGTTGAAGTTAAAAATTTTGTTTTGCAAATTTCGATGTTTGTTTTCCTATTTTCTGCCGATTACGCACCGAAAGTATTCCCACAAGTGTGAAAAACACAGCAACGCGGAATCGTTTCGGTAAGCTGAAAATATGTCGATCCGATGTCGTACCGAGTAATGTGAAAAGGCCTTTATTCTGTCGAAATTGATTTGCTTGTTGTTGGGAGCCACTCGGAGCCACAGCGATGTTGTTAGGAGACAAACGGAGTCACTGGAGCCATTGGGTGGCCATGTATGGTTTAGAGCACTCAGTTCTCTACCAATTTCTGAAAATCCGTCCCTGGTTTGCCTGAAGAATTTGAACAGATCAACTTCGGTTGATCTGCACTTCACACAAGACCATCTCAGACCTTTCTTGTCGTTAACTCTCCCTGTCAAGCCAGCACATTTCATATGTGCAGGCCCATCGCAAAGCCAGCATGACACGAAGCGTTCGGAGTCGCTTTTCAGTGGACAGTTTTCATAAATACAAGGCATGGTAGCAATAAAATATAAAAAAGAATAAAATAAAAATAAAAACAAATATAAATATAAATATAAATAAGAATTAAAAATAACAATAACAATAATAATAATAATAATAATAATAGTAATAATAATAATAATAATAATAATAATAATAGTAATAATAATAATAATAATAGTAATAATAATAATAATAATAATAATAATAATAATAATAATAATAATAATAATAATAATAATAATAATAATAATAATAATAATAATAATAATAATAATAATAATAATAATAATAATAATAATAATAATAATAATAATAATAATAATAATAATAATAATAATAATAATAATAATAATAATAATAATAATAATAATAATAATAATAATAATAATAATAATAATAATAATAATAATAATAATAATAATAATAATAATAATAATAATAATAATAATAATAATAATAATAATAATAATAATAATAATAATAATAATAATAATAATAATAATAATAATAATAATAATAATAATAATAATAATAATAATAATAATAATAATAATAATAATAATAATAATAATAATAATAATAATAATAATAATAATAATAATAATAATAATAATAATAATAATAATAATAATAATAATAATAATAATAATAATAATAATAATAATAATAATAATAATAATAATAATAATAATAATAATAATAATAATAATAATAATAATAATAATAATAATAATAATAATAATAATAATAATAATAATAATAATAATAATAATAATAATAATAATAATAATAATAATAATAATAATAATAATAATAATAATAATAATAATAATAATAATAATAATAATAATAATAATAATAATAATAATAATAATAATAATAATAATAATAATAATAATAATAATAATAATAATAATAATAATAATAATAATAATAATAATAATAATAATAATAATAATAATAATAATAATAATAATAATAATAATAATAATAATAATAATAATAATAATAATAATAATAATAATAATAATAATAATAATAATAATAATAATAATAATAATAATAATAATAATAATAATAATAATAATAATAATAATAATAATAATAATAATAATAATAATAATAATAATAATAATAATAATAATAATAATAATAATAATAATAATAATAATAATAATAATAATAATAATAATAATAATAATAATAATAATAATAATAATAATAATAATAATAATAATAATAATAATAATAATAATAATAATAATAATAATAATAATAATAATAATAATAATAATAATAATAATAATAATAATAATAATAATAATAATAATAATAATAATAATAATAATAATAATAATAATAATAATAATAATAATAATAATAATAATAATAATAATAATAATAATAATAATAATAATAATAATAATAATAATAATAATAATAATAATAATAATAATAATAATAATAATAATAATAATAATAATAATAATAATAATAATAATAATAATAATAATAATAATAATAATAATAATAATAATAATAATAATAATAATAATAATAATAATAATAATAATAATAATAATAATAATAATAATAATAATAATAATAATAATAATAATAATAATAATAATAATAATAATAATAATAATAATAATAATAATAATAATAATAATAATAATAATAATAATAATAATAATAATAATAATAATAATAATAATAATAATAATAATAATAATAATAATAATAATAATAATAATAATAATAATAATAATAATAATAATAATAATAATAATAATAATAATAATAATAATAATAATAATAATAATAATAATAATAATAATAATAATAATAATAATAATAATAATAATAATAATAATAATAATAATAATAATAATAATAATAATAATAATAATAATAATAATAATAATAATAATAATAATAATAATAATAATAATAATAATAATAATAATAATAATAATAATAATAATAATAATAATAATAATAATAATAATAATAATAATAATAATAATAATAATAATAATAATAATAATAATAATAATAATAATAATAATAATAATAATAATAATAATAATAATAATAATAATAATAATAATAATAATAATAATAATAATAATAATAATAATAATAATAATAATAATAATAATAATAATAATAATAATAATAATAATAATAATAATAATAATAATAATAATAATAATAATAATAATAATAATAATAATAATAATAATAATAATAATAATAATAATAATAATAATAATAATAATAATAATAATAATAATAATAATAATAATAATAATAATAATAATAATAATAATAATAATAATAATAATAATAATAATAATAATAATAATAATAATAATAATAATAATAATAATAATAATAATAATAATAATAATAATAATAATAATAATAATAATAATAATAATAATAATAATAATAATAATAATAATAATAATAATAATAATAATAATAATAATAATAATAATAATAATAATAATAATAATAATAATAATAATAATAATAATAATAATAATAATAATAATAATAATAATAATAATAATAATAATAATAATAATAATAATAATAATAATAATAATAATAATAATAATAATAATAATAATAATAATAATAATAATAATAATAATAATAATAATAATAATAATAATAATAATAATAATAATAATAATAATAATAATAATAATAATAATAATAATAATAATAATAATAATAATAATAATAATAATAATAATAATAATAATAATAATAATAATAATAATAATAATAATAATAATAATAATAATAATAATAATAATAATAATAATAATAATAATAATAATAATAATAATAATAATAATAATAATAATAATAATAATAATAATAATAATAATAATAATAATAATAATAATAATAATAATAATAATAATAATAATAATAATAATAATAATAATAATAATAATAATAATAATAATAATAATAATAATAATAATAATAATAATAATAATAATAATAATAATAATAATAATAATAATAATAATAATAATAATAATAATAATAATAATAATAATAATAATAATAATAATAATAATAATAATAATAATAATAATAATAATAATAATAATAATAATAATAATAATAATAATAATAATAATAATAATAATAATAATAATAATAATAATAATAATAATAATAATAATAATAATAATAATAATAATAATAATAATAATAATAATAATAATAATAATAATAATAATAATAATAATAATAATAATAATAATAATAATAATAATAATAATAATAATAATAATAATAATAATAATAATAATAATAATAATAATAATAATAATAATAATAATAATAATAATAATAATAATAATAATAATAATAATAATAATAATAATAATAATAATAATAATAATAATAATAATAATAATAATAATAATAATAATAATAATAATAATAATAATAATAATAATAATAATAATAATAATAATAATAATAATAATAATAATAATAATAATAATAATAATAATAATAATAATAATAATAATAATAATAATAATAATAATAATAATAATAATAATAATAATAATAATAATAATAATAATAATAATAATAATAATAATAATAATAATAATAATAATAATAATAATAATAATAATAATAATAATAATAATAATAATAATAATAATAATAATAATAATAATAATAATAATAATAATAATAATAATAATAATAATAATAATAATAATAATAATAATAATAATAATAATAATAATAATAATAATAATAATAATAATAATAATAATAATAATAATAATAATAATAATAATAATAATAATAATAATAATAATAATAATAATAATAATAATAATAATAATAATAATAATAATAATAATAATAATAATAATAATAATAATAATAATAATAATAATAATAATAATAATAATAATAATAATAATAATAATAATAATAATAATAATAATAATAATAATAATAATAATAATAATAATAATAATAATAATAATAATAATAATAATAATAATAATAATAATAATAATAATAATAATAATAATAATAATAATAATAATAATAATAATAATAATAATAATAATAATAATAATAATAATAATAATAATAATAATAATAATAATAATAATAATAATAATAATAATAATAATAATAATAATAATAATAATAATAATAATAATAATAATAATAATAATAATAATAATAATAATAATAATAATAATAATAATAATAATAATAATAATGATAATAATAATAATAATAATAATAATAATAATAATAATAATAATAATAATAATAATAATAATAATAATAATAATAATATTAAAAATAAAATTGATTTGCTTGTTGTTGGGAGCCACTCGGAGCCACAGCGATGTTGTTAGGAGACAAACGGAGTCACTGGAGCCATTGGGTGGCCATGTATGGTTTAGAGCACTCAGTTCTCTACCAATTTCTGAAAATCCGTTCCTGGTTTGCCTGAAGAATTTGAACAGATCAACTTCGGTTGATCTGCACTTCACACAAGACCATCTCAGACCTTTCTTGTCGTTAACTCTCCCTGTCAAGCCAGCACATTTCATATGTGCAGGCCCATCGCAAAGCCAGCATGACACGAAGCGTTCGGAGTCGCTTTTCAGTGGACAGTTTTCATAAATACAAGGCATGGTAGCAATAAAATATAAAAAAGAATAATATAAAAATAAAAACAAATATAAATATAAATATAAATAAGAATTAAAAATAACAATAATAATAATAATAATAATAATAATAATAATAATAATAATAATAATAATAATAATAATAATAATAATAATAATAATAATAATAATAATAATAATAATAATAATAATAATAATAATAATAATAATAATAATAATAATAATAATAATAATAATAATAATAATAATAATAATAATAATAATAATAATAATAATAATAATAATAATAATAATAATAATAATAATAATAATAATAATAATAATAATAATAATAATAATAATAATAATAATAATAATAATAATCTATATATTAATAGGCTAACATTTTTCCCAAACAAACAATTGCCAGGCTGTTTTGCACATTTAACATACTCATATCCACATAAAATTGATATGGATGTGTTCGTATGAGTCAGGAGCAGTGCATAGGCATATAATTTTTTCTATAAATTATTTAATTTCTTTATAATTAATAAATAAAATTTTTAGTTAAGATAAATAGATATCGTAAACGTGTTTACAAATATCGTAAACACAGTGGAAGAGTCGCTTTAATTTAAAAGCGCTCACCACCGGGCCTACCTTCCTAGATCTGCCTTGATTTTGACCATGATTTCGCGTCGGACCGTGATCAAAAGGGCAAATCAGTGTTGCGGTACAACTGGAATTTGGAAAGTGTTGCTTATCTCCGCGAAGAGGAATAATTTTTGTAGCAATACAAAGTTGAAAAAATAAATTGCATGGTCGAATTTCGACCACCGGCGATACTAGTAATAATAATAATAATAATAATAATAATAATAATAATAATAATAATAATAATAATAATAATAATAATAATAATAATAATAATAATAATAATAATAATAATAATAATAATAATAATAATAATAATAATAATAATAAAAATAATAATAACAAGTAAGGAAGCCTAAGTTCGAGTGGAATCGAACATTAGATACTCAGCTGTATGCTTTCATTGTTTGTTTGCGTTTGTTCGATATAGGGTGTATTTTATATGAAACGAGTGCTGCATATACAGGGCGCAGCCACGCCCATTTTCAAAATTTGTATCAATCATCCAAATAAGCATATAAATATTATTGTTAGTGCAAAATTGCATCCCTCTATGACTTTTAGTTACAAAGACTTCACGTTACAAATTCCAAAAGGGTGTTCCAGAAATATCTTTGTTAAAAAGTAGCGTGGTCATAAACCGATTTCAATACATTTTTGCGTGTCTATTAACACAAGTTATAAAAGTGAATAACCAAGTTTCGTCATAATATCTCAGTTATTTGTCGAGTAATAGGCTCGTAGATTTCTTTGCATAAAAAGAGGCGGTGCCACGCCCATTTTATAAACTTTTTTTATTTTTTGTTTCCGGTCTATTGTAGAACTCATATCACAAAATTTCAATGAATTATCTTTATATTTCACAGAGATATCGCTAAAAATGATTTCATTAGGTCACTTTATAATACCCATATATAAAAGTGGGCGTGGTCGTCAACAGATTTTGGTAATTTTCGTCCACACATTTGGCTAAGTAAATATATTACGCGTACCAAATTTCATCGATATATCTTTAACGGTTTCTGAGTTATGACATATAAAACTTTCAATGTTTGACCCTTAATAAGTGGGCGTGGCACCGCCCATTTTCAAAAATTTTTGTATTTTTTGTTTTATGTCCGTAGTTGGACTCCTGCCACAAAATTTCAGTGATAGATCTTTATATTTGACAGAGATATCGCTTAAAATGTTTTTATTAGGCCCCTTTATAGTTCCCATATATAAAAGTGGGCGTGGCCGTCAACCGATTTTGATAATTTTTCGTCAAAACATTTGCCTAAGTAAGCATATTACGCATACCAAATTTCATCGATATATCTTCAACGGTTTCTGAGTTATGACATATAAAACTTTCAATGTTTGACCCTTAATAAGTGGGCGTGGCACCGCCCATTTTCCAGAACTTCATCAAATTTCTTCATAAGGGCCTGAGCTCAATACGTGGGTAAAATTTTATCACTCTAGCTATATTAGTGGCTGAGATACCAAATATCCGATTTTTTCTATATAGGAAAAGTGGCGTGGTCATGGTCCGATTTCGCCCATTTTCAATACCAACCGTCCCAGTCTCGATCCAACTTGCATTTCAAATTTCATCAAAATATCTCAATTTTTACGCGAGTTATCGTGCGTACGGACGGACGGACGGACGGACGGACGGACGGACGGACGGACGGACGGACGGACGGACGGACATGGCTCAATCGATTTCTCTTTTCACCCTGATCATTTTGATATATATAAGTCCATATCTATCTCGATTATTTCATTATGTTACAATCCACCGTTATGAAATCAAATTATAATACTCTGTGTACTAGTACAGCTGAGTATAATAATAATAATAATAATAATAATAATAATAATAATAATAATAATAATAATAATAATAATAATATAATAATAATAATAATAATAATAATAATAATAATAATAATAATAATAATAATAATAATAATAATAATAATAATAATAATAATAATAATAATAATAATAATAATAATAATAATAATAATAATAATAATAATAATAATAATAATAATAATAATAATAATAATAATAATAAAAATAATAATAATAATAATAATAATAATAATAATAATAATAATAATAATAATAATAATAATAATAATAATAATAATAATAATAATAATAATAATAATAATAATAATAATAATAATAATAATAATAATAATAATAATAATAATAATAATAATAATAATAATAATAATAATAATAATAATAATAATAATAATAATAATAATAATAATAATAATAATAATAATAATAATAATAATAATAATAATAATAATAATAATAATAATAATAATAATAATAATAATAATAATAATAATAATAATAATAATAATAATAATAATAATAATAATAATAATAATAATAATAATAATAATAATAATAATAATAATAATAATAATAATAATAATAATAATAATAATAATAATAATAATAATAATAATAATAATAATAATAATAATAATAATAATAATAATAATAATAATAATAATAATAATAATAATAATAATAATAATAATAATAATAATAATAATAATAATAATAATAATAATAATAATAATAATAATAATAATAATAATAATAATAATAATAATAATAATAATAATAATAATAATAATAATAATAATAATAATAATAATAATAATAATAATAATAATAATAATAATAATAATAATAATAATAATAATAATAATAATAATAATAATAATAATAATAATAATAATAATAATAATAATAATAATAATAATAATAATAATAATAATAATAATAATAATAATAATAATAATAATAATAATAATAATATAATAATAATAATAATAATAATAATAATAATAATAATAATAATAATAATAATAATAATAATAATAATAATAATAATAATAATAATAATAATAATAATAATAATAATAATAATAATAATAATAATAATAATAATAATAATAATAATAATAATAATAATAATAATAATAATAATAATAATAATAATAATAATAATAATAATAATAATAATAATAATAATAATAATAATAATAATAATAATAATAATAATAATAATAATAATAATAATAATAATAATAATAATAATAATAATAATAATAATAATAATAATAATAATAATAATAATAATAATAATAATAATAATAATAATAATAATAATAATAATAATAATAATAATAATAATATAATAATAATAATAATAATAATAATAATAATAATAATAATAATAATAATAATAATAATAATAATAATAATAATAATAATAATAATAATAATAATAATAATAATAATAATAATAATAATAATAATAATAATAAATAATAATAATAATAATAATAATAATAATAATAATAATAATAATAATAATAATAATAATAATAATAATAATAATAATAATAATAATAATAATAATAATAATAATAATAATAATAATAATAATAATAATAATAATAATAATAATAATAATAATAATAATAATAATAATAATAATAATAATAATAATAATAATAATAATAATAATAATAATAATAATAATAATAATAATAATAATAATAATAATAATAATAATAATAATAATAATAATAATAATAATAATAATAATAATAATAATAATAATAATAATAATAATAATAATAATAATAATAATAATAATAATAATAATAATAATAATAATAATAATAATAATAATAATAATAATAATAATAATAATAATAATAATAATAATAATAATAATAATAATAATAATAATAATAATAATAATAATAATAATAATAATAATAACAAATAATATAAATAATAATAATAATAATAATAATAATAATAATAATAATAATAATAATAATAATAATAATAATAATAATAATAATAATAATAATAATAATAATAATAATAATAATAATAATAATAATAATAATAATAATAATAATAATAATAATAATAATAATAATAATAATAATAATAATAATAATAATAATAATAATAATAATAATAATAATAATAATAATAATAATAATAATAATAACAAATAATAATAATAATAATAATAATAATAATAATAATAATAATAATAATAATAATAATAATAATAATAATAATAATAATAATAATAATAATAATAATAATAATAATAATAATAATAATAATAATAATAATAATAATAATAATAATAATAATAATAATAATAATAATAATAATAATAATAATAATAATAATAATAATAATAATAATAATAATAATAATAATAATAATAATAATAATAATAATAATAATAATAATAATAATAATAATAATAATAATAATAATAATAATAATAATAATAATAATAATAATAATAATAATAATAATAATAATAATAATAATAATAATAATAATAATAATAATAATAATAATAATAATAATAATAATAATAATAATAATAATAATAATAATAATAATAATAATAATAATAATAATAATAATAATAATAATAATAATAATAATAATAATAATAATAATAATAATAATAATAATAATAATAATAATAATAATAATAATAATAATAATAATAATAATAATAATAATAATAATAATAATAATAATAATAATAATAATAATAATAATAATAATAATAATAATAATAATAATAATAATAATAATAATAATAATAATAATAATAATAATATAATAATAATAATAATAATAATAATAATAATAATAATAATAATAATAATAATAATAATAATAATAATAATAATAATAATAATAATAATAATAATAATAATAATAATAATAATAATAATAATAATAATATAATAATAATAATAATAATAATAATAATAATAATAATAATAATAATAATAATAATAATAATAATAATAATAATAATAATAATAATAATAATAATAATAATAATAATAATAATAATAATAATAATAATAATAATAATAATAATAATAATAATAATAATAATAATAATAATAATAATAATAATAATAATAATAATAATAATAATAATAATAATAATAATAATAATAATAATAATAATAATAATAATAATAATAATAATAATAATAATAATAATAATAATAATAATAATAATAATAATAATAATAATAATAATAATAATAATAATAATAATAATAATAATAATAATAATAATAATAATAATAATAATAATAATAATAATAATAATAATAATAATATAATAATAATAATAATAATAATAATAATAATAATAATAATAATAATAATAATAATAATAATAATAATAATAATAATAATAATAATAATAATAATAATAATAATAATAATAATAATAATAATAATAATAATAATAATAATAATAATAATAATAATAATAATAATAATAATAATAATAATAATAATAATAATAATAATAATAATAATAATAATAATAATAATAATAATAATAATAATAATAATAATAATAATAATAATAATAATAATAATAATAATAATAATAATAATAATAATAATAATAATAATAATAATAATAATAATAATAATAATAATAATAATAATAATAATAATAATAATAATAATAATAATAATAATAATAATAATAATAATAATAATAATAATAATAATAATAATAATAATAATAATAATAATAATAATAATAATAATAATAATAATAATAATAATAATAATAATAATAATAATAATAATAATAATAATAATAATAATAATAATAATAATAATAATAATAATAATAATAATAATAATAATAATAATAATAATAATAATAATAATAATAATAATAATAATAATAATAATAATAATAATAATAATAATAATAATAATAATAATAATAATAATAATAATAATAATAATAATAATAATAATAATAATAATAATAATAATAATAATAATAATAATAATAATAATAATAATAATAATAATAATAATAATAATAATAATAATAATAATAATAATAATAATAATAATAATAATAATAATAATAATAATAATAATAATAATAATAATAATAATAATAATAATAATAATAATAATAATAATAATAATAATAATAATAATAATAATAATAATAATAATAATAATAATAATAATAATAATAATAATAATAATAATAATAATAATAATAATAATAATAATAATAATAATAATAATAATAATAATAATAATAATAATAATAATAATAATAATAATAATAATAATAATAATAATAATAATAATAATAATAATAATAATAATAATAATAATAATAATAATAATAATAATAATAATAATAATAATAATAATAATAATAATAATAATAATAATAATAATAATAATAATAATAATAATAATAATAATAATAATAATAATAATAATAATAATAATAATAATAATAATAATAATAATAATAATAATAATAATAATAATAATAATAATAATAATAATAATAATAATAATAATAATAATAATAATAATAATAATAATAATAATAATAATAATAATAATAATAATAATAATAATAATAATAATAATAATAATAATAATAATAATAATAATAATAATAATAATAATAATAATAATAATAATAATAATAATAATAATAATAATAATAATAATAATAATAATAATAATAATAATAATAATAATAATAATAATAATAATAATAATAATAATAATAATAATAATAATAATAATAATAATAATAATAATAATAATAATAATAATAATAATAATAATAATAATAATAATAATAATAATAATAATAATAATAATAATAATAATAATAATAATAATAATAATAATAATAATAATAATAATAATAATAATAATAATAATAATAATAATAATAATAATAATAATAATAATAATATTAATATAATAATAATAAT